>OX638071.1:36217018-36809395 GCA_951804385.1 Trifolium dubium | reverse complement strand
CTCTTCAGCTTCCTATCTCTACCACTAGGTACCATTGTCCGCCTTTTAGCCACCCCCAACAACAACAATGACCAACAACAATCAGAATCGTCACCCTTCCTTGACAACATAAGAAAAATCTACAATAACGTAGGATACCTAGGATCAAAAGATGTTTGGAACAACCCTTTTTGCGTAAATATGTTGTTGAATCCCAGGAATCCATGTGAATCACTGTGCATGAAGTTGTTCTTGAACATTGATGATACTGAACCATTAAGTAACTTTTATGTGTGTGCTTTTTGTGACAAGTTCACTACTTTACGATACCCTCTTTGCACATGTGGAAATCCCCTAATTAGACAGCCTCATGATTTTGATTATGAGGGTCAGGAGTGGAATAATGCCCAAAATGGGGTCTTTGTTAGAGAAAAAGCATCATTTTTTCTTGTGTCTGATGATTTGAAGATTGTACCAGGTTCCTTGTTGACTTCAGTAGAGATGTTGATGGAAATGGGGTATTCAGACTTAACTCAACTAGAGGAAGTCACACACAACATTGGCAAACATGAGGTAATCAACAGTTTTGTGTTGTTTTATTACTTGCATAAGATCTTAGTCTTAGGCCATTGTTAAATAATGAACTTCCCTCCCCTCATGATTTTAAATTGAGGATAAGGTGATGATTACCCTCACTTATAAACACATATCAACACACCCCCTCGTGCCCAACACTGTTGGGCTTGGTGCGCAGATATAAATGGTGGAAGGCCCAATTAGAAACCTGAATGCAGGTGGCCCTAACCCAGCGAATCGTGGAGGAGGCTCTGATACCATCTTAGAATTGAGTATTTGGCTTAACTCATCCATACAAAATTGGGTTGTAAGGTGAGGATTACCCTAACTTATAAACACATATTCAGGTCATCTCTCAACCGATGTGAGACTTCTTAATAGTGAGGAATCTACAATTATGCTAATCTTAGGATTTTATTTTTGACAAGCAAGAGAATATATTAAAAGAAAGGGCACTTCAATGAAAAAACATACTAAACATGCTAGGATAAGAGGTATAGTTGTCCCCATGAACATTGCTCAGTTGGTAAGAACATTGTATGTAATATGCAGGGACCGTGACTTGAACCATGATACACCTACTTATTCATCTTAAAAAAGGTGAAATTCTAGCAGCTACTTGACAAAAAAAGAGAGTATAGTTAGGGAAGTTAAGTAGTTAGAAGATGAGATTGTATATAATTAGAAGAAATATGACATATTTTACTAGCTTGCATGTGAAATGGAAAACTTCAGTAAAGGTGAAATCTTTGGAGGAGACATCTCTCCTATTTTCATTCTTTCATTCAATTAAAAAATTATCTTTTTTCTGCAATTTCATTCTATCAATTTTCTAATTCTTTTCTCTAGGTTCCTAACAATAATCTTGGCTAGTTCTGTATGATATATTACTGGTGGGTCTTTCTTGGACTGTTATGCTTAGCACGTTCGTTTTAACATTTTGTATAGATGTTAAACCTCCTCAAGTATACCTTAACCTCTCGTGAGCCTCTCACAAATACAATTTTGGCAAGTAGCTCCAAGAACAAAGGCAACTCACCTACCTAATTTGCATCAGCAGTTAGAGAAATGCCGTGCATCAGTGACAGAAGTAAAATGGAGATTAAGGTATTGCAAAAAAAATCTCTGAAAAAGATACTCATTGCAGAAGCCGGTGGAGATTTTGTTGACTTCATTTTTAGCTTCCTTACCATGCCATTAGGATCCATTGTAAAGCTTTTGGGAGCTAACTCTTTTGCTGGATGTGTTGGGAATCTGTACAAGAGTGTAGAGAATTTGGACCCTACTTCTGTGTTACTCAATCCTGGTATAGCACCACAGTTTGGTTGTCCAAACCAACCCCTCAACCTTCCCCATGTACCACCACCACCCACTACATATTATTATGGTCCAAAGCGAAAGAGGGATAATTACTATTATAGCGAACAACGAGTAATTTCTAAGTCAAATGTATCCATCGTTAATCCAAGAGTCTTGGATTCACTGGATCCAACACCCCTCAATATGTCAAGAGAAGGTGTTGTGGGATTTCTGAAGAGAGCAGCAGTATATGCTGTAGGAAATAATCTAAGTGTATTACCAATTTCTGCTTCTGTTAATCTTTCATATCTGAAAACAGTAAACCTTCCTCTTGATGATCTTGAAGTGAAGGTGATAAGCATCGGTGAAGCTGAGGTAAGGTGGCTATTATTTTAGAGTAAACGGTCATTTTGGTCCTTGAATGGATCAAAATTTTAAAAACATCTTTAAATGTGTATTTCCTTAGTGATTTTGGTCATTGAATGTGTCTCTCGTTGGTTAGTTTTGTCCCTAAATGTGTCTTTTGTTAGTCAATTCAGTTCATAAAATTACAAACAAAAGATGCACTTAGGAATTTTTTTGCAACTCCAATATATCGAAGAACTATAGTGGACACCGTCTCACACATTTAAGAATCAAAGGGATGATATACTCGTTATTTATAAATTTATCATTTTTTTCCTGTTTATAAAACCCTTTGATTATCTTCACTTGTGGACTGTGGTGTAGGCATTGAGCCTCCTTGGAGCTTCCTTGACATCAAAGTTTACCTTGACTAGTATTCTTGAAGACTTTTTGCATGTGCCACAACAAGAATCAACTTCGACATCGACAGCAGAATCAACAAACTAGTTAGGTAATTTGATAATGAGGCTGAATTATCAATCAGTTGTAGTTTCAGCATGTGTTTTGAACAATAGCTAGAAGATCTTGGACCTATGGTTTCTAATATCAGTAGTTTGTGGCTGTCCTTTCTGTTCTACCAAATTGGATTGCGATGTTTCTATTTATAGTTTTATAAACTTAAGTCATGAAATACTTAATTGGATTGTGGTATTTCTATTTAGTTTTTCTATTCTAGGGATTCTTATATACTGGTAATGGCTCTATTATTTTATAGTCTGTGGTGTTAAAGTTCCACGGTGAGTTCCTTGCAGCTGTTGTTAATCTGTATTGCAGTAATTTAACTGCGGCTATAATTGCAGTTACAATGTAGTATATCTGTTAGTGTTGTGTTAATATTAGGAACCCGCACTTGTACCAATCCTATGGCATAACAATAAGTTAAAAAGCTTTACGATGCCTAATGGTATGATAAGGAAGCGATGATCCCTCTTTTACATTGGATCAAAACAATATCATAATGTGGTTGTCCAAACCAGTACCTCAACATTCTTCATGCATAACCACTACATATTATTATGGTGCAATGTGAAAGAGGAATCGTCGCTATTATCATTATCATTAAATACAAAAGAAGAAAGGGGAGGAGTGGTTTCTAAATCATGTGTATCGATTATTTATCGAAGACCCTTGATTGCACTGGACCCAGTTCAGTGAACATGTCAAAAGAAGGTGCTGTGGGATTTGTGAAGAGAGCAACATTATATGGTGTAGGAGATGATATTTAGTTCTTAGTAGTAGAACAAAGCTACATTCTCAAAATCTTTGGCTAATTGCAAACACCTACAAGTTCTAACCTTGGAAACAATCAATTATTTGATGGATTTCCTTGCTTCTTGAGCAAAATTTCCTCCCTAACTGCATCGAAGTATCGAATGTCCAAATAACATTGATCCCTGGGAGACACTTCAAATTGTTGATTTAGCATCAAACAATTTCAGTGGTCTCTTACCCCTTAAAATCATTCAATTTGTTCATTTAAGAATATGACGCAGGTTAAATAACTCAAAAAATAGAAGTTTACGTAGAGAAATACAAAATTTTAACTTATTAAAAATTCAATTCATAATTTTTAAGATAAATTTTCTATATTGAATATCTAAACATGTGCCCTTATGACATGTTAGCTTTCTCCTTTAAAAATTATTATAATTTAGGTTTTAACTTATCAAACGTTAGTTGATCTAGGGGTCAACCAAAAAAAAAAGTATTGATCAATTAACTAAGTTAAATAAGTTAACTACTTAAATTTATTGATATTTTTAAAATTAAAAGACTCAATGACATTAACTTAATAAAAAAAATTCCAACTAAAGTTTACTTAACAGATCACTTATATCTGACCAAAAAAAAATAGATGACTTATATAAATCTCTATTATTATATACATTACGATAGGTTCACGGAGCTCTCTCGTGCATTCTCAGGAAAATTTGCTTACGTGGCATTCAATTAGAGCTTCTCTAAGTTTTTTTTTATATTTTTTTTAGATATTTTTTTTAGCATAATTTAGTTGCATTCTTAGAAAAATTTACTTAAGTGTTATTCAATTAGAGTTTCACTAATTTTTTTTGTAAAGATTTTTTTAATTAACTTCAATAATTAAAATAAAAATTATGGATAACAACAAAAAAATAATATTTTATCGATAACAACAACTTAATTTGTTTCTACTCTAGCATAACAAGTCCGAATATAATTTAACTATATATAGAAAACACATTCATCGTGAGAAACACATGACATTCATGGTCAAAGAATTTAAACATCAGTTTAGACTTTTCGCGGCTCATGTTTAATCCATATTTCCCGAAGTTGCGACGTTAAAATTGATGTATGATTCTATTATTATATCAATTATAAATTACATTTGAGAAATTTTCAATTATGCATATATGTAATTATTTATTAATTTTTCCTTTCAATTTTTTTTAGAACTTATGAAAAGAATGATTCTCTTATACAAGTTTCAGTTCATCTCCAAAGTTTTCCATCACAATCTACTTAAAATCACACGAGAAATATTAAGACGTTTCTAGAATGTCAACAAGTAAGACAATTTTCTTTTACAATTTATGAGTATTTTATTATTATTATTATTATTATTATTATTATTATTATTATTATTATTATTGTTGTTGTTGTTGTTGTTGTTGTTATTGTTATTATTATTATTATTATTATTATTATTATTATTATTATTTGTTTTACTAAAACACTTTGACAAATATCATTGTGAATAAATTGTATGAATCAATGTTTATAATCATGGTTGAAATCAAATATGTTGATGATGGTGTTTGGTGGTATCAGTCGTGTCAAAAACATAATATATAAGAAGATCATGACACAGAGTACTAATGCAATCAGAGTCAAAGACATACATCAAAAGTAGTTTCATCATAAGCACCTAAAATTTTCATTTAAAAAATCAATTTTCATCTTAACTTATTAAACCTATAGATTAACTTTTTCTTCTTGACTTATTACTATGATACTATCAATAATTTTGTGTACTAATAAGTTTCATACTCTATATTTCTAATTTTTTATCATTGCAATTCATATTTTATATTTTTCTAATTTTTATCTGTGCAATTCATACTTTATATGTTATAATATTTTATCAGTGCGATTCATAAGATCTTATAACAAAGTTTGATGAAACAGTAAAAGAGAATGTCAAAGATAGAAAAGCTTTAGATGTCGTAGACAACTTGATGGTGTATCAGTTAAGAGAGTTTACCCTGATGAAGCTGATTTATCCACAACCAAATATATGAAGACCAATATAAAAATTAAGAAAGATTAGACAAATTTATGATCGTCAAACAATAGATTTTCATTGTTTAATTTTAATGCATTATTATGCACTTTTTTTATTGACAATTTTATTCAATTTTGTCATTTAGTTTAATAGACGGATGTTTTCACTCATTGATTATTATGCATTATTACTCACATTGATAGAATTAATCATAAATTTGGTTGGTGACATATATTGTTTTCGGTAATACATTTTGATTATTTTCAAATGTGCTTTAATACTCTCTCCATTCCTTTTTATTTGTCGTTTTCTAAAAAATATTTGTTTCTAATTATTTGTCGTTTTGACAATTTAGGTTATATTTTACCTATTATACCTTTTTTTTCTAATTTTTTGTAACAAAGTTTGTTTGTTTTTTTTTACATAAAGTTTGTTACAAATTTTGCACCAAAAAATAAAAGTTTGTTACAATTTTTTTTTTTGGTGGTTTTAGTTATTTTGAAAGAGAAAGTGTGTATCTTTCGATGTACCCAAAAAAAGGAAAGAGAAAGTGTGTGTGCAAAAAAAAAATAGAAATTTATTGGGGGATTAAAATTAGGATATATATATTCTAAAAAGAAGGGTATAATTGGAAAATAAGGTGAAAAAATACATCTTCCTAATTTGATCTTTTATCTTTTTTTCTAAAATGACAAATAAACAGGAACGGAGGAAATATCAATTAAGAGACATATTTTTTTTTTTGTAAGGATTAAGAGACATATAGTAACTGTTTGTTATAGTTTTTATTTATAAAAATTATTACTTATTTTGAAAAAAATATAACTTTTTATAAAATAACATATGTTTGTTATAGCTATAAAAAATAATCAGATCTAAAAATAATTTAAAAATTGCTAAAAAATCTGAAGGTGGTATTATTAGCTTTTTGTATAGATTTTTTAGAGGAAAGAGAAAATAAATGTTACAAAGTTTCATACAAAAAATTTAGAAATTTGTTGGGATATGTTTATTTTATATGATATATTATATTTGGATGTTCTTTATGATAATTTTGTCAAACAAAATCACTTTTATATGGTTGCATTCAAAAAAGTTAAAGATTTTTTTATTATAAAAAGGAATTTTTATAAAGGTAAACAAACACAAAATAGATTCTATATTTTTGTAAAATCTCTAAAAGATAATCTTTAAATTATTTAATGTCAAAATCACTTATTTTTTAATCTGTAAAAAAAAGAAATTATTTTAAATCACAAATTGTTTTCATTAAAAAAATTTCTAAAATATTAAGAGACGATTTTAACAATTAATTTATAACAAAAAAAATTGTGAGAATTTTGTGATATGCAAGGTTATCAAGGAATTGTACTTTTGTTTTATTATTTGAAATTTACATGTAGATTATTACGAAAAGGTTGAATTGAGAAGGTGAGAGAACGATGGAGAAATCTATTTAAATATATACTGTATTTAAAAAAAAATATGTAGTTTGATGAGATTTAGTTGAATAAATCTACAATAAAATTTATAAAAAAAATATATAGTTTAATGAGATTCAGTTGAATAAATCTAGAATAAATGTTTTTTAAAAAAATTTATTATAAAGGTAGTTCAATTCTAAAACTTTAACATATACGCCCTATTAAAGAAAATTGTTCTAAATCACAAAAAAATATTATATGAAATAGTTATACAATATCGAGGAACGATTTTTGACACTTAATTCTAAAAAAAAACAGTGGCGAATTAGTTTATTGAAATACAAGTGATACACCAAACTTATCCATGAATAAAAATATGTAGTCTTATGAGATTCAGTTAAATAAATCTATATTAAACGTAGGACATTACTGAATATGAAAAAAAAAATTTGACAAAAAAAAGTGTTATGTACTATTCAAGGTTGCCTATTTTATTATTTTATTATTTTGTTTTGGAAATATATATGTGGTTTACTATGAAACAAGTTGAAACAAGGTGAGAGAATGATGGGAAAAGAGATATCTTAAATTTAACAAAAAAAGTAATTTGATTATATTCAGCTGAATAAATCTATAATAAATGTAGGAAGATAACTAAATGTGAATTTTTTTTTAAAACAAATGTGGGAGTTTTGTGATATGCAAAGTTGTCTATTTATTTGTATTTTATTCTTGAAATTTATATGTAGATTATTACGAAACAAGTTGAAAAAAGGTGAGATAACGATGAAAAAAATATCTTAATTTACATTGCATTTAAAAAATACAGTTTGGTTGGATTAACTTGAATAAATCTACAATAAATGTAGGAAGATCACTGAATGTGAAAGAGTTATTTTCCGAAGAAAAAAATGTGGGAATTTTGTGATATGCAAGGTTGTCTGTATATTTGTATTTTTTTTGAAATTTACATGTGGATTACTATGAAACAAGATGGAAGAATAGTGTGAGAATACATCTTAATTTACACAATATTTTTTTAAAAAAAATGTAGTTTGATGAGATTTGGTAGAATAAATCTACAATAAATAAAGGAAGATGATTGAATGTGAAAGTTTTTTTTTACAATAAAATGTGGAAGTTCTGTAATATGCATGAATTTCTATTTCTTTGTATTTTTTTGTTGTTCTTCAAATTTACATGTGAATTTCTGCGAAATATATTGAAACAAGATGAAAGAATGTTGGGTGTCATCTATGATTTAGTTTTACGGAGGTCTCTCTCATGAACAAAATTTCACGAAACAATCAATAATGAGATACACAGTTCGATTCCACCAACAACTAAAACTATATTTTTATGATTTTGTTTTGAAACAATTTTATGATATTTTATTTTATTGCTTATGTAAAATATTTACACTTATAATAATATAATTTTTTTTTGTAATTTACACGGGATAAATATTTATACTAATACAATAATACAAGTGCCTATTTTTTTATAATTTACACATGATTTATATTTATATTTATATATCATACAAGGTTTATATTCCTTTTAATAATTTCTATGATGACGGGAGAGAAAATATCATATTGTTGAGAACGGAAAGTGAGAGATCCCTCTCTAGAATATTATTTTTCATGTTTAAATAAAATCAATATAAATTGAACGTGTACGTAATTTAAAAATAAAAACCATATATTAATACGAGAATGTGGGAGATCACTCTCTGGTTTTTTTTTTTTTTTTGTAATTCAATGAGAATGTATATTTCTACGAGAGGAGTTATATTTCTACCCATATATTAATAAGAGAACTATTTTTTTTTGTAATTTTTACAGGAGCTATATTTATACTCATGTACGAGTTTTATTTTTAGTTTTTACGGAATTATATTTCTACGAATGTTTTAATACAAAATTTATTAATACGAGACAAAAGACTTTTTTTAATAGGAACTTAAATATTTATACACATATTAATACGGAAAACATATTTTTTATAATATGACTTATATTAACACTCCTATTAATATGAGTGTCTTTTGATTTTATAATTTACACGATGATCAATATTTATACCCATATATTAATACACAACACTATCTTTTTGTTCTATTTATTTGAATTTTTTTTGTTCTAAAAATTTACAACTAGATTACTACTAACCAAGTTGAAACAAAGTGAGGGATTGATGGGAAAATATATCTTAATTTACACTGTATTTATAAAAACATGTAGTTTGATGAGATTCAGTTGATGAAAAAATGTGGGTGTTTCGTGATATGTGAGGTTGTCTATTTCTATGTATTTTTTTTTAATTTATATATGGATTACTACGAAACAAGGTGAAAAGATGATGAAAAAATATATTTTATTTTATATTGTATTTAAAAAAATGTAGTTTGATGAAATTAAGTTGAATAAATCTATAATAAACAATAAAATTCGCTGAATGTGAGTTTTTTTTTTTGGCGAAAAAATGTGAGAGTTTTGTGATTTCAAAAAATATCTGTAAAAACTCATAATTATTATCGAATAAGATATAATATCTCATAATTATTATCGAATAATAAAATGACGTTATCAAATAATAATTAAGAATAAATTAAAAAATAATATTAAAAAAGAAAATAATCCCGTGCACGGCACGGGCTAACATACTAGTTAAGAATTAAATTGATCGATTTTATACTTAAGAACCAAATTGCCGTTCAAAAATAAAAACTTAAGATCCAAATTGGGTTAATTTATATTACATCTATTATTTTTTATATTTATTAAATTTTTTGGTATGGTTATATTTATTAAATAAGTAATATATTTATTGAGATTTATTTACTAAAAAACAAAATATAACAATAATAAATCTCTTTTGTCACTTGACCAAAAAAATCTCTTTAATTCAAAATTAAATCTAAAAATACAAAACAAAATAAAACAAAATCTAAAAATAAAATAACTTGTTCGCCAAGTAGGAGATTGAGTTTGAGACTGACCCTAGTTGCATTCGCAGCAGTATAAATAAAGCATTAGCAACCCTTTATTTTTCTCATTCACTTAACTTCACTATATAGAAAAAGTAACACATTGAGGGTTAAGGACTTCACCTTTCAAAAGAGGCAGAAGAAGAACAACAACGATATCAAAATCTAATATTAAATCATCATGTCATCGACAAGGAAGATCATTCTCAAGAGTTCCGACGGCGAGAGCTTTGAGGTTGACCAGGCGGTGGCGTTGGAATTGCAAACAATCAAGCATATGGTTGAGGACAATTGTGCCGGCGACAATGAAATCCCTCTTCCCAACATAACCAGCAAGATCTTGACGAAGGTTATTGAGTATTGCAAGAAGCATGTTGAGGTTGCGAGTTCCGAAGAAGATAAAACTAGTAGTACTAAGGATGATCTTGAGATTTGGGATGCTGATTTCGTCAAAGTTGATAAGGATACACTCTTTGATCTCGTTAAGGCTGCAAACGATTTAAGCATCAAGAGTTTGTTGGATCTTACATGTGAGGCTGTAGCAGACATGATTAAGTGTAAGAAACCAGACGAGATTCGCACGTTTTTCAACATTAAGAATACCTTCACTCCCGAGGAAGAGGAAGAAGTTCGTCGTGCAAACCAATGGACTTTTAAATGATTATAGAATAAATCGTCAATACTATATAAAAATTAAATTACTCATAAAATATATAAAATCCGAGTATTTCAACATCAACTCATGTATGTTTAGATTATTAATTATTTTCTGCTGCTATATATTATAAACTGAAGTTATTTATGTTAGATTTTTAATTTTCTATAATGGAGAATAAAATGAAGTATTTGATTTGAATTTATGGGAATAAAAGTGAGACAAAAATAATGAGTTATACTAGTGAACTTGAATTTGGCCTATAATTTGATGGTAAATTGGTAGAAATTCCAAAATGCTTCTGTCATCATTAAGAGTAAACATGCATCTTTTGTGCACATTATATCAGAGAGAATAATAATCATGTATCGTGGATAATCAAATACATAATTTGATAAGTAAGAATATAATCCAAGGTTACTTAAAGTCTAAAAATTAAAGTATAATTCCCTAACTATATGGATTGAATGTAAGTTGTTCTAATGCATAGAAGGAACTTACTACATTATCAATTACCTATTTCTACATATGTTTGGCTTCACATTGGCATCTGGCTCTACAAATTCAACTAAATAATTACTTCTTACTTGAGTCTGATATAGATAATAGTGTGAAATCTGCAAACACTCAAAATGATTCTTCTTACTTGATGATGATAATCAGTTTTGGCTTATCAAACACAAACATATTTATTGGATTAGGTGCTATAAAGCACGAAAACTCTTCACATTTTAATCATAAAATAGCGAGCGATACTAGTTTGTGTACTCTTGGAATTTGCATTTTCTTGATCTTTTGTTTAGTATGTAAACAAAAAACTATTATCTTGATCTTTTATTAACATATAAGGAAGTTGGTGATTATAAAACTATATATCTTCTCAAGTCTCAACAAATAGTTTTTTGAGGGTATTTATCCCCTCGGCCACTCAATAACCTCAATAATTATATTATATAAATTATTTGTGTAAAATTTCAGACAAATCTAAAATCATGTTATATGTTATCGAGACACATCAACATTAAAAGTTGTGTGATTTTGGTTAAACACAGTTAATCTTTATGTGTCTCAATAACATATTAAATGATTTTAGATTTCTCTGAAATTTTACACAAATGATCTATATAATATAAATTTTCAATTCAACGGTGTATTTTATAAAATTTATATCGATGAAAATATTATTGACTAGTTTAGGGATAAATACCCCAAAATTTTAAAGGGGTACACAAGTTGTCACCTTTATAATAACATATATCTCCTCTATAATCTATGAAATACAAACATCAAACAAGACACAGACACATCAACACAAATAATCAAATGTCATACACGTGTTTAATCTGAAGTATCGGTGTTGCATACAGCAATAGCTATAGCTTATGATTTAGTTAATAATGCACAACACTTACGTCAAAAAAATAATAGTAATGAACAAGAGTAACTTAAAATAGATGTTAGTTAAGCCTCTCTTTTGTCCATCCATAATATCACCCAAATACAACAATCATTCGATGGATTTAAAAAGAAAAACTTTTTTTACATTAAAAAAATAAAATAATACTGATCAACTAATTAAGTTAACCCAAATAACTTAAATAATTTTTTTTTTGACGAAAACCCAAATAACTAAAATAAGTTAACCATATGAATATTTTTAGAATTAAAAGACTCAATTACATTAACTTAATAGGTTTTTTTTTACTAAGTTTACTTAATAGTTTTTTTTTACTGAAGTTAACTAAAATTAAAGGATTTTTATTTTACAAAGATAAAACAAAGATAAAACAAAAGGATTGATATTTCATCTAGTATTGAGATGTATATACTAATAAATAAATAAATTGTCACCAAAAAACAAAATATGACAATAATAAATCTCTGTACATAAAAAAAATAATCTAAAAGACAAATTCTTGTTCGCCAAGTTGAAGATTGAGACCGACCTAGCAGCAGTATAAATAAAGCATTATCAACCCTTTGTAACACATTCAGGGTTAAGGATTTCACCTTTCATAAGAGGAATAAGATAAACAACGTACGATATCAAAATCTAATATCAAATCATCATGTCATCGACAAGGAAGATCGTTCTCAAGAGTTCCGAAAACGAGAGCTTCGAGGTTGACCAGGCAGTGGCGTTGGAATTGCAAACAATCAAGGATAGGATTGACGACGAGGAAATCCCTCGTCCGAGCATAACCAGCAAGATCATGACAAAGGTTATTGAATATTGCAAGAAGCATGTTGAAGTTGCGAGTTCCGAAGAAGATAAAACTTCTAGTACTAAGGATGATCGTAAGGCTTGGGAAGCTGATTACATTAAACTTTTGATATCATGGTAGCTGCAAATTATTTGAACATCAAGAGCTTGTTGAATCTTACATGATTATAGAATAAGTTGTCAATATTATATGTAAATTAATTTACTCAAAATATACATTCAAACACATCAATGTTTAGATTTTTTTTATTTTCTGGTGCTATATACTTATAAACTGATCGAAGTTATTTATGTTTGGATTTTTAATTTTCTATAATGAGTTATAGTAGTAAACTGGAATTTGGCCTATAATTTGACGGTAAATTGGTAGAAATAATTCCAAATGCTTCTGTCATGATTAGGAGTAATCATGCATCTTTTGTGCACGTTAGAGAGAAAAAATCATGTATCGTAGATAATCAAATACATAATTTCATAAGTAAGAATATATGGCATTAATCCAAGGTTAATCAAGTCTAAAAAAGTATAATTCCCCTAAACCTATATGGATAAAATGTAAGTTGTTCTAATGCATAGAAGGAACTTACTAAAATCAATTACCTATTTCTACAAATATTTTTGGCTTCATTGGCATTTGGCTCTACAAATTCAACTAAATAATTATTTCTTATTTGAGTCTGATATAGATAATAGTGTGAAATCTGCAAACACTCAAAATAATAACTTCTTAGTTGATGATAATCTATTTTGGTGCACAACCACTTATTTAATATGATTCATGAAGTGTCCGTGTTACGTATACTGCAATAGCTATACATGATTTAGTTAATAACGCACAACACTTACGTCAAAAAATAATAATAAAAAAACTAATGCACAACAGTAACTTAAAATAGATGTTAGTTAAGCCTCCGTTTTGTCCATCCATAATATCGCCCAAATACAACAATCATTCGATGGATTTAAAAAGAAAAACTTTTTTTACATTAAAAAATTTGTTATTTGATTCGGTAGTAAAAAAATAAAATAATACTGATCAACTAACTAAGTTAACATTATATTTATGGGCCAGCTATCTCACCCTTTGAGATGCTTCTAATTTAGTGAGGGATTAGTCACTGCGTTTGGCAGTGAATACTTCAATTTCGACAAAAAAAAAACTAACTAAGTTAACCCAAATAACTTAAATAAGTTAACTACTTAAATTTATGGATATTTTTAAAATTAAAAGACTCAATTACATTAACTTAGTAAGTTTTCTTTTACTAAGTTAACTTAATAGATTTTTTTTACTGAAGTTAACTAAAATTACAGGATTTTTATTTTACAAGGATAACAAAAAGATTTTTTTTCTGGGACTAAAATCAAAGTTCGCTAAGATTTTAGGGACCAATTGTATATTTTATCTTCGATTTTATACTTAGGGGGGTTATTCAATTAGGATTTTGAGGGATTTTAATGCATTTTGAGGGATTTTAATGGATTTTAAAAGTCTTGTGTTATTCAATCAAGACTTTTTTTGTTTTTTTCCAATCCCACAAAATCCGTTGTTATTCAATGAAGATTTTTAATCAAGATTTTTTTTTTTATAATCCCACAAAATCTCACAAAATCATGTGTTAAGAATCTTGATTGTTTTTGTCAAAAAAAATAATAATCTTGATTGTAAAATATCTTTTAAAAAAAGTCTCTCAAAATCTCACAAAATCAATATAATCCCACGAAGTCTTTTAAAATCTTCGAGATTTTTTTGTCAGAATAATCCCTCGAAATCCCAATCCAATAACCCCCCTAACCAAATTGGGTTAATTTATATTGCATCTATTATTTTTTTTATAAAAGACAATTTATTTTTTATATTTATTAAATAAGTAATGTATTTCATCTAGTAGAGATTTATTTACTAATAAATAAATTGTCACCAAAAAAACAAAATATGACAATAATAATTCTCTGCACGTAAAAATAAATAATAATAAATCTATTTAATTCAAAATAAAATCTAAAAATACAAAACAAAATAAAATCTTGAAGACAAATTCTTGTTCGCCAAGTAGGATATTGAGACCGACCCTAGTTGCATTAGCAGCAGTACAAATAAAGCAGTAGCAACCCTTTGAGGGTAACACATTGAGGGTTAACTTAACTTCACTATATAGAAAAAGTAATACATTGAGGGTTAAGGATTTCCACCTTTCAAAAGAGGAATAAGAAGAACAACAATATTGAAATCAAAATCAAATCATCATGTCATCGACAAGGAAGATCATTCTCAAGAGTTCCGACGGCGAGAGCTTTGAGGTTGACCAGGCAGTGGCGTTGAAATTGCAAATATTAAAGGATCGGATTGATGACAATTGTGTCGAAGACGAGGAAATCCCCATTCCTAGGGTAACCAGCAAGATCTTGACGAAGGTTATTGAATATTGCAAGAAGCATGTTGAGGTTGCGAGTTCCGAAGAAGATAAAACTTCTAGTACTAAGGATGATCTTAAGGCTTGGGACGCTGATTTCGTCAAAGTTGATAGGAATACACTCTTAGATATCGTTCTAGCTGCAAATTATTTGGACATCAAGAGCTTGTTGGATCTTACATGCGGGGCTGTAGCAGACCTGATCAAGGGTAAGACAACGGATGAGGTTCGCAAGATTTTTCAACATTAAGAATAACTTCACTTTCACTCCATAGAAATTAAAGAGGGAGAAGTTTGCCGTGAAATCCAATGGGTGTTTTAATTTACTCAAAATATATAAAATCCGTTAATTTACGAAGCACCGTGATACCATATACAAACACATCAACTCATATATGTTTAGATTTTTATTTTATTTTCTGGTGCTATATATTTATAAACTGATCGAAGTTATTTATGTTTAGATTTTTTATTTTCTATAATGGTTATAGTAGTAAACTGGAATTTGGCCTATAATTTGATGGTAAATTGGTAGAAATAATTCCAAATGCTTCTGTCATCATTAGGAGTAATCATGCATCTTTCGTGCACATTATATTAGAGAGAATAAAAGCATGTATCGTAGATAATCAAATACATAATTTGATAAATAATAAGAATATGGTAATCCAAGGTTAATCAAGTCTAAAAAAGTATAATTCCCCTAAACCTATATGGATAGAATGTAAGTTGTTCTAATGCATAGAAGGAACTTACTACAATCAATTACCTATTTCTACAAATATTTTTGGCTTCATTGGCATTATTTGGCTCTACAAATTCAACTAAATAATTACATCTTACATGAGTCTGATATAGATAATAGTGTGAAATCTGCAGACACTCAAAATAATCACTTCTTACTTGATGATAATCTATTTTGGTGCACAAACACTTATTGGATTAGACGTGTGTCTCAGTGTCGTTAGACATGTACTGACACAGTGACGCATATGATTACATAGAATTATGTTATTTTCTTAACTTATTTGGTGTCATAGTCTATGTCTGTGTTACATAGGTTTTGACTCTCTTACTCCATTTACACTACCTACTACTAATAATCTACTATGATCTAAAGTGATACAAACTGCAGATGCATTTACATGTTTACTGAATTTTAATTGCAGCACCATATGACAGATCATCTCTTCATTTTATTACACATTTTGTTGCATGCAGTTTTCTATCACATGCTTCACTCCCCTTTCTGTCACATTTCGCCATCGACTCTTGTATGTGATAAGTTCATTATCTTCAATTTGAAAATTTTAAAGTTTATTCCTCGCAACTTTGCTCTTGAACAATAGGCTAAGTTCGAATGTCTAATCTTACGACATCTCCTTAAAACCTTCACAAATCCCTTCATCAGATATATATGTTCTTAGATTTAATTTGCTCAAATCAAGTAGCTACAAATTGGGCAAAATAGAAGCAAACATAGTCATCTTTTCATATATCGTTAACCACCTTGAATTGAACGCGAAACAACGGAGATACTTTGGTTGAGGGCTTAAATCGAACCTCAATCGTCCGGCCTAACAATTCTAGTATTTTCTTTCATTTAAGCTAGAACTTCTGGACATAATACAAAATTAATCTATCAAACAAGTAGTAATCTTTTGAGTATCTTATATCTCTTAACTTTTCACAAACAAATATATTTGAAGTAGCTATAATATATCATATTTTATTAGGATAACGACTAATTAAACATAAAATATATTTATGCATATACAAATAAATAAATAAATAAAAATTGAGGTAGCCAAAGCTACCCCAACTAATATGATACTATATATTGATGTTAGGCAGAAAGAAAATGAAATAAACGAAATTAAAGGCTAACCATAGAAATATAAACACCCCATATGAAGAAGACTTGGTCAAACATGTGTCATGAAAGGTTGAAATCAAGCATGAAAATATCATATAAATACAACATGTAGAATTCATATATTAATGTTGCTCATTATTATTCAATAAGCAACCCCTGCTTAACTTATTGCTTTAATCAAATATCTTCCTCTTGAATTCCATTCAAGAATTCAAGAAAATGGGAGATTTTAAAGATAAAGTAAAGGTGACGGCAAGAAAAACTAAGGTAACGGCTAAAAAAGCCAAAAAAGTGATTGTTAAGAATGGGGGTAAGGCTGCTGGTGCATGCAAGAGAGGTTGGGCCAAAGTCAAGCAAAGCATTAAGAATTACAGGGAAAAGAATAGGAGGACAGAATATTTAGGTGATCGTCATTATTAAATCAAATTCAAAATTGAAATATATTATTGTTTTTAATTGATATTATATGATTATTGTTCTTGAGGCTTGACCAAATTCTTGTATCATCTTATATATAAGTTGGCTATGTAACATTTGGTTATTATGTTATGCAACTAGCATATATAGTTATATATTTATTGTTTCTTCCTTATAGATTAATTCAATGGAAAAATAGAGAATTTGATCTAGTATTGTTGCACTTAAAAAAGCATTTTTATTTATAGTTTGTTAGGTACATTACTTCAACTTCCATCAGATTCTCATTTTATTCTCATCACACACCTTCTTTGTTCATCTTCTTCCTAATTTCTTCACCCATCTCTCACAATTTCAAAGATTAGTAGTAACACATTTTTTTTCTTTTCTTTGTTTTACTTTGGACTTTCTTTTTTCCTTGATAAATATATTATGAACCATTTTATACTTCAAGAATATCCTTATTGTTCATTTATTTAGCACACTATTTTAAGAATGTTTCAATAATGAAGTTGGTGAAAGGATACAAGAAAGGTAGGACAAGGAAATTTTCTTTGTTAACTTCAATTTTTTTTGTTACATTTGGTAACTTAAATTTAATCATAAATATTCACACATATTTTGAACAAATTATCAACTATATCTTCAAAAATAGTATTAGTATTCCTCAATTTGTTAACTACACATCGATGTGTTTCAAAAAATAATTTATAGACAGGATCACGGTTCAGAAACCCACAACTGCGTTCGGGAACAAACAGAATTGACTCCCAAATCAGATTAAACTCTCGAACCAAATTAAATTGATGGGTAAAAAAACAAAAAAATTGCAACTACTCTACTTTTTGTGCGTCAGCTAATGACAAGGCTTCTCTTTAAATTATTAAAAGAAACATATATATATGGTACAACTATATATTATTAAAGAAAAATCAATACTTCAAAGAAATATGGTATTCATAAATCACAATCAATATAAATTCATATTTTAAAATTGTTAATGTTAAAATATAATAGCCAATGCTTTGAAGGGTTAACTTGAATTTGTTTGACGAAAAATTCTCTCTAACCCCCCCACACTTCTTTTTAACCCCCCTAAAATCCCAAAATATCCTTGACTTTAACCCCCCTAAAATTCCTAAATTCGGGACGCATCTCACGAAGTGCACTTCGGGAGATACGTCCCGAATTTGATTACACCCCCAAGTTTTTAAGTTCAGTATCGATACTGAAAAGTTCAGCATCGATACTGAAATGATTTCTGGAGAGTTTTAGGGGGGTTACAAGTACAATTTTTAAGTTCAGTATCGATACTGAAAAGTTCAGCATCCATACTGAAATGATTTCTGGGGATCAGTATCGATGCTGAAAAGTTCAGCATCCATACTGAAATGATTTCTGGGTGAGTTTTTGGGATGCAGGCCAAGTTTTTAAGTTCAGTATCGATACTGAAATGTTCAGTATCGATACTGAAATGCTTTCTGGGGATCAGTATCGATGCTGAAAAGTTCAGCATCCATACTGAAAATGATTTCTGAGTGAGTTTTTGGGATGCAGGCCAAGTTTTTAAGTTCAGTATCGATACTGAACTTTTCAGTATCGATGCTGAAATGATTTCTGGGTGAAAAATAACTCATTTCGGGACGTAGATCCCGAAATGCATTTCGGGATCTACGTCCCGAATTTTGTTGATATACCCTCTAAGGGCAAAAAAGGTAGTTAGGGGGGGAAAAGAGAGTTGTGGGGGGGGCTAAAGAGAAATTTTCTTGTTTGACGTATACAAAGTTACAAACCGATTAATCCTTTGTATATGAATATTAAGATTTTTCAAAGGAAATGAATATTAAGATTTAAAACTCATTTTAATCTCCAAAAGTTACTCAGTTAAGTTAACTCCAACATTTACCTCTTAAGATAATATATAACTTTAGGGTCTTGCTAACGAGTGCCATAACGGGTCTTGCTAACGAGTGCACCAGGTGCACTCTTTAAGCATACTATTTAAAGAAATTATTTATTCAAAAAGTTAAACAGCACAATTTCCAATGCGTTGACTTTATACATTTTTTTAAAAGTTCTATAAAAACTTTCTATTTAAAGGGCTTAAAGAGTGCACCGGGTGCACTTTTTAGCATTTGCCATAACTTTATTAAATACATATTCATGATAAAGATTATTAGATAGGCTGCATCACTAATTATTTACAAGATTCTCTTAAATCATATTCATTACATAAAAAAACCTTGGAACAATATACAAAGTCAATACAATTAGTGTTCTCCATAAATTAAGAGAAATTACAATCTCATAAGAAAAATCATATATCAAACTTTTGTTGACTGAACTCTCTTTTATATGTAGAACTAGAAAGAATAACTCAAACATATATAAAGACAAGGAATCAAAACTTATGATTTGTTGTATTAATCATAGTATTAACACATCGCGCACTTATGGTGACCAAAATTTACATTTCATCTTGTGGGGAAAACAATCTTGTCCATGAAGATATAGGAGTACATGACTCTTGAGTATTTTTTCCATATAGTTTTCCCAAATAGAGTTGTCAATTCTTCAATGATAAAGGTAAATGTGTTGTGATGGAGAGATACATTTTTGGTTGAGATGCTATTTTGTTAACTTTCCATACTAACAATTTAGTATTGTTTTGTAGCATGTCTCGCTAGCTTCCTGAAAAAAAAAATTAATCGGTTAATTATTCATAAACAATAACCAAACAATTATATTCTGTGCTATTTTATGAAAGAAATTAAAAAACAAATAAAGTAAAATATAAAAAGATATCTTTCATTTTGTATTTAGCCGATGTAACTATTCTATTTTTTATTTTGATTATTTTTTTTGAAGGAAATTTTTGGTTCATATTCTTTTTGTTTTAGTACTTACAAATTTTATTCATTTAAAAATTGGTCCTAAAATATATATACATTATGATTTTAGTCCCTTAAAATAAAGACTAAAATGATATTATAAAGACCAATTTCAATCGATTGTATTAAAATCATCAAGTTCGTACTTACTTTACACGAACTTAATCAAAGAAATCACAGTCGTTATACATAGGCAAAATTGTCAAGAAGGAGCAACCGATTGGTGCAAATCGTAGGTAACACATATATCATCCTCCCAACAATAATTTTTATAGCTTGAAATATGTAACCCTTCCACTGAAAATGACAAAATAATCACATGTTAGTGACACAAATCGATAATGATAAAGCAAATCGATCACGCTAGAAAAGCAGTTGAATATATGAAACGAAAAATTAAAGAGAAATAGAAGAGCATATAATGAAAGTTCACCTAATATAGATAGATAGAGTCTTTCTTGGTGTGGTGCTCTATGACTTTAAAATAGAGCTTTATTTTTTGGATCTAAGATATGAAGGAAGAGTGAAAGGCCAAGAAGTAAAGAATCATGAGTTTAATTTTACTGTGTAAAGAGATGAGGTGAAAGTTATATAAATAGAGAGATTTTGAGTGAAGATTGGATTTGTTAGTTGAACTGTAATAAATAGAGAGTTTTTTTAAAGTAAATAATAAATACAGAGTTAATTGATGAATGGTGAGGGTTGGTTTGGTTGGAGTAGTTGTAAATAGGAGTAAATAGGAATGATGAGATTAGGTGAGATCGTTTTCAAGTCTTCACATCAACACAATTAATAGCCTAATACTTAAGAAGATTAATTTCGGTTAATCTAAGGTTAAATAAGTATGAATAAATGTTGGTTGGTTTAATAGTGATTGATGTTGAATTTAATAGAAAAAATCACGATTTGATCATCTGTAATTGTATTTGAAAGGAGACTGAAACTATTTGATGCTAGAATTTGCTTCGAATTTTGGATTACTAAGAGCATCTCTAATGGTGATACCACTATGAGTATCATATATTATTAATAAGTGGTCCCTACAATATCATGTAATATTTATGCAACTTATATATGTTTTACTCCAATGGTACAAAATTATGCAACTCCTAAGATACTCAATTTTTTTTTCATATATGGAGAGAGTTTAATTACATATATCAAACAAAAAACTAACATTAAATTGATGGTACGGTAACTTAAATAAAGTACTTGAATCATTATTTTGATACATTCAATGCCACATCATCATTGCTCCAATGGTTAAAAAAAATAAGATACTCATTAATCGTCTATGAAACTCTCTTAGATACTCCTATTGGAGATGCTCTAAGACCATCTCCAATGGTAGGTTCTTATGTATTAGTACTTATTAAGAACCAGTACCTATTAGGTACTCCCATTGGAACACATTCAAAAAATGGTACCAATTAAGTACATATTCTTAAGGCAAATGTTAACATTCTTAAATAAGCATTTTCTCTAACTTGGTTCTTAACGGGTCCCACATGTTTTTATATATTATTTTAATTTCTCTTACATACTTTATGATATAGTGAAGAATAATTTATTATTAAATTAAATGGTGTAGAGTTATTTGTGGGACCCATTAAGAACTTTTTAGAGAGGTGTTGGGTTGGAGAGATTGAGTGCTTATTAGGTACTATTATTAAAAAATTATAAATAAGTTATGTGTACAAGTGAGACCCATTAAGTACTCTAAAATTGAGTTCTCTATTGAAGATGGTCTAAGACTCTCTTTTCTAAAAACCAGAAATGAAAGCAAATAGTTGAGAGTTATTATTTGATTTATCGGTAACCATTTGATTTAAATTACCTTCACAAATTTTTAAGTACTATTATTATTATAAAAATAATCATGTTAAAATGTGTCTTTAGAGTAAGTAAATATAGAAATTTAATATTTAATGATATAAAAATTTAAAATTTAAAATTTAAAAGCACAAGTTCTAAGAAAATATTTTTGATTTTGTCCTTTTAACATGTGTTTTAAGGGCATATTTTAACATTTTCCTTCTAAATATTTTATTGTTATATGTTATTAACTTAAATGATATAAATTTATTCACAGATTCATCTTTTTTCATTTTTAATGATGTTGAATTTGCATTTGCATTCTATATACTTTATCAATTGTTGAAAATAATGATTATTCTTTTTTTAGAAAAACTAGTTATAAACCCGTGCATCCGCACGGGTCTGGTTATGGTTAAATGTTATATTTAATTGTACTAAATACTAATGTAGTTTTTAAAAATGTTGGTTAATTTGTTAATTTTTTATTTATTTAATTAGAAAAATAATAACAATTGAAACCAAAGATCCGTAAAAAAAAAATAACAGAAATCAAAAGAAAATTTAAAAGAAGCAACACATTACAATTTGAAAACATGTTTTTAACATTGCATTAATAAAGTTTTAAATATATAATATAAAATATGATCTTAATATTAATAAATACATCCCGTCAAAAAAAATATATTAATAAATACATATCTAACTTTGTACCAAAAAAAAAATACATATCTAACTTATACTATTACAAAGTACATATAGGTTTGTTGAAAACAACATGGAATCTATAGATACAACTTAATAAATGAGATACTTTAATTTGAAGTGAATTATTAATGATCAACTCCCGTTCTATATTTGTAAGACTTTGTGTAAAAGAAGGTGAGCACAATTTGAGTCTTTGCAAGTTCTTGAAAAAATTGAACAAAACTATTATTTCTAATTATTTTAGGTTGAAGCATTAAAGTGTAAATATATATGTATGTGTGTGTGTGAATAAGTGCAACTCTGTTAGTAATTTATAGAAATTATATCTAATGAATGACTATATAAAATTCCAATAAGAAATGGAGAAATAGGAGATGAATCTAAATTACCTATTGGATGTTATGGAAAACCTCTTTGAACACAACATTTGTAGTAGTATTCAATGATTTTCTTGCGTTATCATGTATTAATATCTTCAGTCCTTGTTTGCTCTTCACTCTAGAAATTGCCACATAGAGTTGACCGTGACTGAAAATATCTCTTGGCAACTATAATCCAACATATTCTAAAGATTGACCTTGAGACTTGTTTATTGTCATGGCAAAAGAAACAATAATTAGAAATTACCTCCTTATAAGCTTGAATGGTCACGGTGATTGTGATGGTGACATCGACATTCTTGGAATATATATTATATTGTCAATGTTTTTTCCAGTAATTCTTTTAGCTTCAATCACATGATCTCCAAGTT
The DNA here is from genome assembly GCA_951804385.1 of Trifolium dubium. Classification (NCBI taxonomy): domain Eukaryota; kingdom Viridiplantae; phylum Streptophyta; class Magnoliopsida; order Fabales; family Fabaceae; genus Trifolium; species Trifolium dubium. The sequence goes on along the minus strand of OX638071.1, from coordinate 36,785,704 downwards.
TAGTAACAGTTAACCTAGTACCATTACATAACCCCTCAGCTTGATCTAGATTTCTCAACAACATGATTGGCGTGCCAACTTTTAGTTTGATGGAATGGTTTGGAAGTCCAGATGTTTTTAAACAATTTAAAACTCTGGCGTAAGCTGTTCAAATGCTTCATTATCATTTTCTTCGATTCGATCTATGGAGTCTGAACTATGATATTCCTTTTCATCACCTATATTCAACAAAAACACAATAAAACCTTGTAAAAAAATAATTGCATATGTTATAAATTATATTAAATCTATTCAACTAATGAAATTGAAATACCTGGAATGTGCTTCAATATATAATCATTGATTTCATCTACAACCTCAATTGTTGATGCTAAAATAGCTCTACTTTGTAGATATTGACCATCAATGTAATGATTCAATAAATCAGGATATGTACTTTTAACAATTGCATCAATGGGTTCATCGAATTATGAAATTAAAAGTTCACCTGAAATTGGGATATCTTCATATCCATCATTTGATTCTAAAACTTCTTCATCCCCGATCCTTAATATCCATTCAGAATTTTTTTAAATTTCTTCAGAGTTTGAATTTGATGAACCATTTAGCAACCGCATGTTCTTGGTAAGAGTTAAAACAATGCAATGATCCCAAATATAAGAGACATTTATTGTTGCATGAACAATATCAGATCTACTTCCTCTTGGTATTACCGAAAAGATTTGTCTGAAATTACCACCAAAGACTATAACTTTTCCTCCATATATTTTTGACGCATAAGACTTATCCTCACTCATTATGTCTTTTAAGGATTTGTCCAAATTTCAAAGCAGAATTTGTGAGCCATAGGAGCTTCATCCCATATAATTAACTTTGTTAATTTTAAAAGTTGTTCTAGTTCAGTTCCCTTCTCTATATTGCAAATAGAAAATTCAAGTGTTGGAACTGAAATCTTGAACTTTGAATGAGCTGTCCTTCCTCCAGGCAACAATAAAGATGCAATTCTGCTAGAAGCTACAGTCAAAATAATGTCCCGTTTTGATCGTAAAGTTGTTGCTAAAGTGTTCCACATGAAAGTTTTTCCTGTTCCACCATATCCATATAGGGAAAAAACTCTCCCTTTTTGCTTCCGAACAACTTCCATGATTGTGTCAAATATTTTTCTCTGTTCATCTAGTAACGTTAGCATATTTTATACTAAATGACATTTGTGTAGTGTAATTTAAGCAAAATATTATTCTATTTTCAAACGCTATTGACACTTGAATTTAGTCAATCCTATTTAGCATGCGATGAAAATTATGTCACAACAACAATAATGTAAAAAACTTACCAAATTTGAAGATGCTGTCATGAAAATTAATAGCAAAGATAAAGTGATGGAGAAAGTAGGGAGAAGTAGTAGTCAGGATGAGAGATGGTACGGAGTGAAAACTGTCATATTGTGTTCTTCCTTTTTAGTCTTATGAGTAACTTATATAGAAAGGATATCTCCAGTTTAGTTTTTGTTTTCTTTGGGTAGTTTTTTTTTTTTTTAATAATTTGAGTAATTTAACACAAACATAGCATCATTAAACTGTTTTTGTCACCCATGATATAACTTTATAGCACTTATTTCTATGGAATTCAAAATAATCTTTGCAAAAAGAAATCTTTAAAAATTAGCTAGTTTTTTTTAACAAAGTAAGTAAAAAAACGTGGAGCACAAATAACATGTTGGTTTTATTTTTCAGTCAAAAAATAGGTTGTTTTTTATATTTTTTTTTATAGTATCACACTAAGCTGCTTTTTGCAAAAAAAAACTTTAAAAATTAGTTAGTTTTTTTTAACAAAGTAACTCAAAAAGTGGAGCACAAATAGCATGTTAGTTTTTTTTTATATGTGACTAATTTTTTTTTTTGACTAAATCTGTGACTAATTGTTGATTTTTGTGGGAAACAACTTCTCCATATTTAGTTAATTACGATAAAGGACGTTAATAAAAACTTAAATAATTGTGATTAGATTTTAAAAAGGGTTAATTAGTAACTTACTTAGTATATTATATTAATATATAGTTAGTAGATAAAAAAAATTGGAGCAATAAATAATACTACCTCCATTCCAAATTATAAGACTCATTTTGACTACTCTGCACATTTATTTGCTAATGTACAATTTTGATCACTAATATCTTTAATTGTGCATTAGTAAAAATTATAAAAATTTGATATTTTAAAAATATTCATCAAGAAGAATCAAATAAAATCTTATATGCTAATATTTACATCTATAAATTATGAAAAAACTATTGTCAAAATAAAATACACGAATAGTTTCATTTAGTCAAAATGACCCTTGTATATTGGAAGGCTTTTTCTTGTCTACCCCCTCAAGATTTGGGGGTATATACCCCCAATCACTTAAAAATAATTTAACCGATATAAATTTTTATAAAATACATCGTTGGATTAAAAGTTTATATCATATAGATCATTTGTGTAAAATTTCAGATAAATCTAAAATCATTTGATATGTTATTGAGACGAATCAAAATTAACAGTTTCTATGATATCTTAAACACCGTTAATCTTTGTATGTCTCAATAACATATCAAATGATTTTAGATTTGTCTGAAATTTTACACAAATGATCTATATGATATAAACTTTCAATCCAACGGTGTATTTTATAAAAAATTATATCGATTAAAACTTTTTATAGTTGTTGAGGGTATATACCTCCAAATCTTGTGGGGGTACACAAGTTGTCACCATATTGGAACGGATATTATTTGGAGCAATTAATGTTGTAGTACTCCATAGCCGAAAGTGGGTCCCTAACATGCATTATTAGTTTGCCGCGAATTTTTTGAAAGTGGGTCCCTTGAAACATCATCAGATCAAACAACAAAAGACAGACAAACATGAAACAACCATTGACTCCATTGTTCAGTACACCTGGTTCGAGTACTTTTGAACTGCCTCAATTTCCCATAATACCCCCCGAACCACTATCCATCATTCTCCGTCAAAGGGACAACAAAGTAATTCCAAAACCACCGTTCACGCACACCATAACAAAAAAAAAAACACTTCATTCTTCCATTCCCAAATCCCAATTCAATTAAACCCTAATTTCATCATCACTGAAACCCTAAATCCCCAATTCTTCAATCGATCAATCACGATCCAAGAAGAATGGGCGATTTCAACTTAGCACTAGTAATCGTAGCAATTGTGGTATGCATAATCGTTTTCATCTTCAATGTATACCTTCTTGTTAACTACCAACACCCTGATGACGTTAATCAAGCTTACTTTCCCAAATTCGTCGTCGTTTTGGGTCTCTCTGTTGCTGTCATTTCAATCCTCATGCTTCCCGCCGATGTAGCTAACCGGCATGCTTGTCGTCACGCGATTTATAATGGCGCGTGTAATCTCACGCTCCCTATGAAAGATCTTTGGCTTGCTATTTATATACTTGATGCTGTTCTTGTTTTCTTCGTTATTCCGTTTGCTATGTTTTACTATGAAGGTGACCAAGATAAGTAAGTGCATTGCATTGCATCTTTCAATTAACTAACCTCTGAAGTACGAACACTGACATTGACACAGATAATTTTTTTGAAAAAAATGATATAATTCAGTGTAATAATAAGTGTCGTAGCATCATAGTAACTAACTAATTTTCATGAAATAGTAGTAATGATTTTTTTAGGGACTAATTATTATTTATACAGTTTATGGACTAAATTGGAGATAGAGTGATAGTTTAGGAACTAAATTGATGGATTGTTCTCGAAACAATCATGGGACGGCTATATAGGCGTAGATAATGTAGAGTGATAGGTTAGGAACTAAAGTGATAGTTATCTACAATCACTTTTATTTTCTCAAATTATTAACGGTGTCCATGTGTTGGTCTTTTTGTTTTGGATGGTGTTCTGTGGTAGATATGTAAAGTACTTTTTTTTATTTAAAAAAAAATGAATGTTTTGTGATTTGAGAAAATGTAACGAGTGATGGGATTTTGTGTGCAGGAGTATTGGGAAGCGGATTAAGAGTGCATTGTGCTGGATGGTGACAACCGCTATTGTGTGTGCTCTTGTTTTGGGTATTTTGTATGGTATGTATGTTTGCTTCCATGATTACTCAAAATTTTGTAGTTTTCAGTTTGACTCTGTTGGTTTATTTCTTTTAGTTGCTCTGTTTTTGTGTGAGACTGTGAGGTAGTGCTAAGTTGCAAATTTGAGTGTTGGTTTTCTGTTTTAAGCTGAGATATGTGAACACAATTGTATACATCGAGATTTGGTTAGTTTGATAGGCATTACAATAGAATGCAATGATCTTGTTAGAAGTCCCACATTGGCTAGAGATATGGCATAGATAGCCTTTATAAATGTGTGCAAACCTCAACTCTCAAGCTAGCTTTTGTGGTTGAGTATAGGCCTTCCAAATTCTAAGAGATCTGATGTTATTTTTGGACAGTGTGATTTGAGCAGTGGGCTAAAAGTTAGAACTAGATGGATGGATGGATAGATAGATAGATAGAGAGATAGAAATTGGAGGGATTTGACCATATTGACACAAAGGATCGTTTTGTATCGTGACGGTAATCGCTCATTGATTGATAATTGGTAGGCAGAGGCATCCAGTGATGGGTTAAGTCAGAAAGATTGTTGCTTTGTGTTAGAGATTTAAAACCCTTCCTAGCTTCCCGGACTTTCATCTGAGTTCATATGAGAGATATAAATTGTTTCTCAGCCTCCACCAAGCAACTCAACCTTTCGTGAAATTTGGTCCTTGATATGGTATTTGAGTCTCTAATGTGGGCAGGAATTTGTTTCTAGTTTCTCTATCCTTCATTAATCATAATAATTAAATCAAATTTCAGCACAACGTAGGCTAGACTGGGCTTGTGCACTTTCCACGCTTCAAAGTGAAGGGCTTCTGGCTCCTGCATGAGGGGTGATGTACCATCCTCCAAAATCCATGATCACAAGGTTGCAACTTGTAAAGTAATAACCTCATCTATGCACCATGTACCACCCTCTAAAATATATAAAAATTAATTACAACTCATTCTTTCCCAAAAGAGTTTTCCATGCCTTTATAAGTGTAAAATCTGATTTTTCCATGTTACCCACTGTCTTGAGTGAACTGTTAAAATATGTTCTTGATATGTTGTATTGTGAGGTGTCTGACTGTGCTTATATTATGACTGGTATATTAGGGGTTATTGGTAAGGTGGATTTTACTGTGAGGCATTTGTCTTCTTCCACAAGCGCATTTCCTAGCTCATGGCAATTGAATAGTGGTCAACAGTGTATTGGAACTGGCATCCGTCAGGTCTGTATTTTTTCATAACTAGTTCATGTTTTGCTGGTTTTAAAGTATTGTTTTTTTTTCTGTTTCTCATTCTTATTTTTCACCCATGTCCAAAAAACAGTGCTCTGCATACTTGGCCAGTCCTTCATCAGAGAAAACTTGGTCCATGCGCACTACCTTTCCAGAATATGTTGTTGCTCTTGCTACTATTGTTGGATCTGTGCTTTTCTCTGTAGGTTACTTCTACTTATCCAAAATTTCATCAATGCTTTATGCATGTTTCAATATCTTTTATTTTCTGCAAAAGAAAGTACCTTATTTCAATTATGCTTTTTTTTTGTTGCTAAAATCGGTGTGAATTAGGATACGATGATTTTTTACTTCCTAAATAACATGTAGTAATGCCATGGAAAGTGGAAAAGGTTTTGGTAGTTGCTAATGCCATTAACTGCACACAAGCAGAAACAGTCTCTTATAAGTTATAATGATTAATGAATTCAAGAAAGCTTTCCACCTCAGATTACATTGACAGCTATTTTTTCTACTTATGATAGTAACAGTTTTTTTTTCACCATTCAATCCAGATATTTGGTGGTGTTGGTATTGCTTGTCTTCCGTTGGGACTTATATTTTCATTTATTCGGCGTCCAAAGGCTGTTATCACTCGCTCACAATATATCAAGGTGCGTTATGCTTTTATAGCAAAAGACATACCAAATGTTGGTAATATGTAGTTTAGTTTATGATTGGTGTATTATATTAATGGTGTAGTTGGTTGGTTTCTATTGTAGGAAGCAACTGAACTGGGTAAAAAAGCAAAAGAACTAAAGAAAGCGGCTGAGTCTCTTCACCAAGAAGAAAAAGGTGGTTCGAAGGGCAGGAAATTTCGTAAAAATGTGAAAGCGGTGGAAAAGGTAACAATTAAATGTGATTTAACAGTACTGTCTAGCCTACTAGTCAGTGTACTCTAAATATTCTACATGTATTTTATTTGTGAGGTGTACCCTTGTTGGCATGAGCTTTGCATATCAAAATTTGATGTGTTATAGTTTGGGTACCGTTGAAGAAATGTTGTCTACTGTTGAAGAAATGTTCTTGTTATAGTTTGTGTGTTTCTGATTTTATAAATCTTGCTTGATTTTCCAGGAGTTGTTTCAATTAGAAGAAGATGTAAAGCTTCTTGAGGAGATGTATCCACAAGGGGAGCAGGTAGGTACTTGACTTCTAGCTTCTTGATTTCTAGGATAAACAACATAAAACATTTCTCCCACTAATTGATTCTGTATGATTGCAGGCTGAGACAACATGGGCACTAACAGTTCTCGGATATCTGGCAAAATTTGTTTTAGGAATTTTAGGGTAAGCAAAATCATATAGTATTAGTAATTTAAGTTGCTTGGAATTGCTGCATGAGACCCCTTATACATGATGGTTTTATGAAATCACTTTTGCTTGTGTGGGTGGCTCCCTCTCTGTGCACCATGGGATGAATTTACTTTAGTATACTGTAGCCTGTAGGACATATTTCTCACATTGAAAACTAAACTATATATGTGATAATTTCCAACAAGACTTCAAGGGAAGAACAATTTTGCCACATACTATCTAATTCTAACCTACATTTTGAAAATTTTGCTAGACTTATTGTTTCTGTGGCATGGATCGCTCATATCATTATCTACCTATTAATTGATCCTCCTCTTTCTCCTTTCCTGAATGAAGTTTTCATCAAGCTGGATGACATATGGGGTGCGTTAGAAAATTTTACCTTTCTCATCATTCCATAAGCTATATATTTGAAATTCATTTGGTTATTCATCGTAATATATATATGCTGCTTTGATCAGGTCTTCTGGGTACTGCTGCATTTGCATTTTTCTGCTTCTATCTTCTCCTTGCTGTGATTGCTGGTGCCATGATGCTTGGGCTGAGACTAGTTTTTATTACTATACATCCCATGAAGTAATTAAAATTTTCAGTCACACACACACACACACACACACACACACACACACACACACACACACACACACACACACACATATATATATATATATATATCATTCTACTTTGCTCTTAAATCTGTATTGATCATATATTACTTCTATTGATATCTCACAATCTGTACTTACCTCTGGCAGATGGGGAGGGACTCTCACGAACTCTTTTCTGTTCAATGTTGGGCTTATCCTTCTTTGCTCTATCAGGTCAGTAGAGCCTCAATATGCATTATTATGTGTAACAAGTCAAAGTAGAATGGCGATATTTTAGGCTTTGATTTTTTCTGACATTTTAAAAGTCAAAGTAGCAGGACAATTTTAACTCATCATGTGACCGGTGTTATAAGTGTTAGTGTTATCATGATGATTTTATGCTTCGACACTATTGATGAAAATACTGTTTTTTTTTTTACGTTTTCAGTGTGATCCAGTTCTGCTCCACAGCATTTGCCTACTATGCTCAAGCAACTGCAGCACAGGAAATATTTGGCCACACTTTGGAGTCTCTTCGTGGAATTAAATATTTGTACAAGTAAGTCAAGCTGGATTGTGTTTTCTCTCTGCTAGTTCTCCCACAAGCCCTATGGCTATGATGGGATATAAACAGACATTCCTTTTATCAACTTGTAACATTAAACTACACAGTTGGCTGGCCAAATTTGTCCTTCCAGCTCCTCTAAATCCCTTATCTAGATTTTCTGTGAAGTAGCTCATAAGCACACCAAAAATATAAAAAACAAAAAGAAAATATGTAGGGTGATCATGTATACACTACAATTACATTGATGCAACATGCTAAATAATGCCATTAGAAGTTTTTATGATTATCCTTAGTGCATAAGTAATACAAGGATAAGCCCTCATATTATTTGGTCCTAATATTGTTTGTGCTTTACTAATATAATTAACCCATGTATTTGTCACTTCACAGGTACAACATATTTCAGATTGCATTTGTTGTTTTGGCTGGATTGACTTTTGTGTATTATGCTGCCTTTGTAAGTTTCGCTCTTTGGAAAATTTTCTTCTCTCATTTTTTCATGTGATCAACCCTATAAAACACTAACATAGGCATGGACACCGGACATGATTCTGTCACTATCACACAGACACCGAAAATGATATAAGAAAATGAAAGTGATTGAATTAGACCACACATAACGGTGTTGGAGACTATGTATCGGTGTCCAACACCTGACACACCTTCAATCTTAAGTATCAGTCCTACCCTAGACTCAACCCCACCTTATGCAAAAAAGAAGGCTTGTTTTTTTGTGTAAATGTTGTTATGATTCTGAAGGGTTTCAAATTTGGTAATTATCAGGGATGGAGAAGAAAGAAGCCTAGTGGCAGGTTCCAATTGTCTACATGAGGCATTTGATTTATGGCATATGAAAGAGTTTTTTCTGAAGGGAACCATTGAAGATTCCTTGTAGCATCATCTAATTTAGAGTGGTTTTTTTTATTGGGATGTGATTTGGCCTAGTTTTGTTATATGTTGAAAGATATAGAGTAAGGCTAATATCCATCATCCTAGAGTATAATCTTTTCCTGCGGTGTAATCGTTAGGTGCGAGCTTGTGCTGACACAGGTCTTTGATTCTTTCCTCACCCCTTGTATCTACAATTCCTTTGTTTGATTTGTGTTGCACATTCTTCACAATTCACATTATGTAATTGAAATATACCACGTTCGCACGAGACTATTGGGTTTCTAGAACCCTTTTGATGTAATGTAATGCAATGCAACCCTTTCCAAACAGAAAGTTGTATGAGTATGAGTTAGTTTTTTAATTCTTTAATTAATCTTCATGTGTTTGTGTATGGCATATTCCTAGTGTTAATAGGGGTGCTTTTACTGTCAACTGATTAACATATTATTATAGTACAAGTAATTCAGTTACAAATTACAATATTATTATATTTTACATTATTGAGATGTATGTTTGATTTTAATCTGATCATTCTTTTACTTTTCTTTCATATTTAAAACTGGAGTTCATTTTATTTTTCAGCAGCAAACAACAGAGTTCATTTTAGTCTTGAAAGATAATGTGCATCTATTAAAAAAAGTGAAAATTAAAAGGCATACATAATACCCTTATTTATGATATTTATATTATTTTAATTTTAATAATATAGTCATAGCAAATAAAATCCTTATTCATTAATTTTTAACACACAAGGCTGCATCTAAATAATATAAAATCTTAAGATGGTGAAGTTGAAACTCAATAAAGAAAAGCACAACACTTGGGCTCATTAACCTGATATAAATTGCCCAAAATTATTCTAAAGGAGCTAACATTTATTTTCTTAATTTCAATCTTAGACATTGCTATTATTCTGTTGCTTATTCTTCAAATTGATGACCATTTAATGGCTTGGAAATGCACAAATCTCTTTCCCATTCAGAGTTTTTCTGGAAGCTCCAGTTGGAGACATTTATAGTACTCTTTTCATCTACAGCAACTGGATCATATAGTGAATCTTCTGCAAACTCATTTGGCATTGATTTCCAGTGTAGACTTGGTTCCCAATTCGCTCCTTCGAGGATTTTCAATATCTCTTTTGCCACTATCTTGCTTCCCTCAGGTGACAAATGAATTCCATCCCTATCAAACACCTCCCAATCAAATGAATGAAAAACAAGTCTGAACTTTAGCAGTTAAATACAGCTGATGCGACTACATTTCAGTCGCAATACGGGGGTTAAAACTAAAAAAAGCCTTACTATTGTGGCGACAATTTCGGTTGCTGCCACTTGCCGGTCGTATTTTAAAAGCTTGCATGTAATAATGTTGGTCATAATCGATACTTACGTGAAGCAAACATTTGACCAGTCATCCCTTTGCTGAAGTGCAGACCAGAGGTCAATGGCCTTGACATTCATTTCACGAGACAACTCCAAACATGCTTCTGAATAAAGTCTACATGATTCATTTGTCCTCTTTAATGGCCCCAATATGTTGCTGCTTTAAGTCCAATAATATATTCATTAGAGTTTTATGATTGAATTGCACAGTAAAAAATATCAGGTAATAAGAAAGTCAAAGCTGTTTACATATTAGATCACATGTCATTACTCTAGTTAAAGCTCAAGTCTTAGGCAAAGGTTTTAAACTGCAGTCCCAGTAACACTGCAGTCTCTGATATTGCAGAAAAGTGGGAACTAATGGTACTAACTCCGCCACAAAAGTTCTAAAACTTTGATGTTGCGGCCACAATTGTAGTTGTGGATTGCAATTTAAAACCATCTGAAGACCTATATCTCATGTAACTTTTTTGTTATGGTAAGGGTTTGATTTATAAACAATCTTTGACTATATGATACATATATGCTGTTATTGGGAAAAGATACAACAAAGAAGTTATAAGCTATGGCAGTCAGAAGTATGAGTGAAACAAAAGCCATTGCAGTCAGAACCTGAATGATTCGTGAATTTGCGCCTCATTGACCGGAGGAGAACTGAGCAATATTATGCGAGTCTTCTTCGACAGGCTCTGAAAACCATTAAGATTAGTCAAAATTTGTTCTGATAAACATGACAAGTAAAAAAATTCAGTTTTGTTAAAACAATAAGATGGAAAAAGAGGAAATTCAGTGTGGAATTCAACCTTAAGATGGATTATAATCTTCCTCATATTTTCTATGTATTCTTCAAGGGGTACATGAGGACCAAGGCCAGATGGATGTGGATGAATAGAATCATTGCCACCAAAGTACACAATAACCAATGATGGTTGCACATCTGCATTCTGAGTTGAAGATCACAAAACAAAAGGGTGATTCTAAGTATGAGAAATAATCAAAGTATTCACATTGTAAAAAAGATTTGGATCCTCTATATTTGTTGCATGGTACAAGCTAGTACAACAACCTGTAGAATCGTTGGATTTAGAGAGAGTTTTCAATTTAAATCCAACAATTTGAAAGATTGTTGTGTCATGCACCGGCCCTGTATTATCACTACTGCTGCTGCACAATAAAACAACAGTAGAGGATCCAGGTCGATTCACACACATGATTTGAGACATAAGATTTGGATACTCTCCAACTCCCTCTGTCCCATCAAATTTCACTCAACGATTGGATTAATTTAGTGACCGAGTGTTAAACTCTCAACCGTCATCGGCTGAGATTATCCAAGTCATACACACACACGCACACACACATAACAGAAATTATCAATACCTTGGGAAAAATTGTATCAAGAACCTGCACAGCACGCCTTGAATTCCAACCACCGTATCCTCTCAAAATTATATCTGCCTATATCAATCAAATCAGTGTGTGACAAGTTAAACTCATTGACCATCATAATGCATCATTCACAATTTTTTTTATATATAAATGTAAATTGAAGGAAAGGATTCTAGAACATTAATCTCTTTTAGATTTTTTTTTTTAAAATCCAAAAGTAACTATTCCATTGCATGCAGTCCTGTTCTTGAAGATTAAAAAGAAAAGTATGAACAAGAACATGAATTACCTTTCTAGAATACAAGTTAGTGAGAATAGTTCCCCAACCTTCATCACTATAACTAAGTTGAACAATTGAAGAACCAAACAATACAATTTGAGGCCTTAGTGGTCCCACCATTTCTCACTTCCACACACAACCAAATAGCTTCAAAAATATTCTTAATTTATAGAATATGATTTTGTGTTTTCATTTTTCTTCTTATTTTGCATGCACTTGTCAAGGTCAAATACCAGCACATTATTAGATTTTTAATGTTTTGTTTTGTTCTTTCTATCATCATCAATAATAATATTAACGTCATTTGCTGTTTGGCACCATATTCAATATTTGTAGTAGAATTTGGATGAAAAGTGTATGGTGTAGATATTGAGGATATCACTTTCATCTTTAAATAATCCTCTTAAATAGGGAATAGTTAGTTTGGTGGGCTGAACTGAACATTATACCAATAAATATAAAAAAGATCATTGATTATATATGAAAATTTATTGTCCAGAAGTCTTAGTTCAACTGATAGAAATTACTAAAATTGTAAGGTCAGACGTCTATGATCGAGATTCGATCATCGGTCCCTCCACTTTTGTGTGTGTATAATGATTTTACCATTTCATCCATGTAAAAACAAATTATGAAAAATTATTCCATATACTATACCACCACAACCATTCATACTTATTTTAATAACCATTTATACTTATTTTAATATTTATTTTGACACTTCCTTTCAATGCATAACACCTTTAGCTTTCATGAGCAAATTTTGTTAGTGACAAGACTAAATTTAAATTACTTAGACACAGTCACACATATAGAAAAAAAGATAAAAATAGAGTAGTCAATTTTTCCTTTTTAATAAAATAATAAAATGATGTATGTATTTTATGTATAAAAAAAAATATAAAGAGAATAATCATTTTTTCCTTTTTAGTAAAATAATAAAATCATGTATGTTTTTTTTTTTAACTATGTGCTTAAGTAATTTATATTTGTGATTATGACAAGTCAAGAATTATCCAACTTTAACTTGTTGATAAAAGGAAGAAGAAAAGAAGAAAAGCTAAGAAAAGGTAGAAATTTTAGTGGAAAGATAATTGCTACCACAATACTTATTTAAACTTTTTTAAAGAAAGATTTAATGTTTTCTTGCGATACATGTTAACACTTAAACTTTGATATCTCCAAATGCTCAAGTGGAGGGATAAAAAGAAAAAGGAAGGATGGTACCAAAAAATAAAGGAAAGTAAAGAAAAGATAAGATAAGCTTGAAGAGATATAAATTAAATTTTAATACAAAAGATAAAAGCCAATACATTATATATGTTAATAAACATATTTTACATGCAAAAAAAAAAAAAAATTATTGTCGATTGTCATAATAGAAAATAATTCATAACAAGAACAATATAATTAAGCTATAGTTTCAATGAACTAATCCGAAGAATTGGAGTACATGATGAAAATAGACCATTCTTCAAATATGCAAACACCATGTTCTATGCCAAATTCAAACAGGCAATAGCTCAAAAATTTATCAAAACAAACAAGCATTTACAATAACAATGGAAACTGTTTATTTTTTACCAGACAACACTGAAAACTTTTTTTTTTGACTGAAACAAACTTAAGGTATTTCATTCATGATAATAGTAATAATACAATTTAAAATAATATCAAAAGTAATGCGAAAAGCATAAGATGTAGCTGCGCTTGCAAGTGCATGAGTGCTTCCGTTTGCTTGACGCCTAGTGAAAGCAACTTTAAAATCGCTATAATTTGCGAATATGGTTCTACAATCATCAATAAATAAACCATATTCAGACACATTTTGTTTCTTAATGTGAACATCATCTACCACCATCTTACAATCCATCTCAAATATGACTTTGTGGTGTCCTAACATCTCCATCCATAAGAGTCCTTGTTGGAGCCCCCAAACTTCTCCTTCAGCGGGAGACATTACATCATTAATATACGTTGTCATTGCTGCAACAAAGTGTCCTGTCTCATCTCGAATACATGCTCTCATATTAACCTGCTTACTTATGTCATAAATAGCGCGTCAATGTTACATTTTAAATAATCTGTTGGTGATTATTTAAAATAACTTTGATTTTTTTTTTTTTTATACATAAACTTTGATGATTTTGATCATAAGGATTTACATATGTATACATATAAATGTAAATAATGAGCTCACCACCTTCAAATGTACCATTGGTATGTGAAAGATAGCATGAAATATATCTACAAATCGCCTCAAACTACTAAAATTAATCATAACATATCTTATCTAGAAATCTTGTGAATCTGGTTTTTCTATAGCTAATTTTTTCTAAATGTGGAGGTGCATTCGGATCTTGTACCATCCTCTCTTACAACACCCAACACTGGTCCATCCTTTCTTCTTGATGAAACTTTTAGATCTTCTCATTCGCTTATTAACTTTTTCCTTTAAATCATCACATCTAAGAATATTATCATTTGACACTGTGTGGCCGCGGTCGCGTCTTATGCAAGACATTTCATTTATGTGGTAGATCTAGTTTTTCAAAACCCTGACAATACAATTGTTATTGTAGATTGTAATTTGAAAACTTCGTAACGAAGATGTTTAATTTGTTGAGAACAAATTATTATGCATTCTTAAAAATAACACAAATTCTTCTTATTAATTTTTTGTGCTCTATACCTCCAATTAAACTTGTATTTTATTGATGATTATATATATCCATTGTAACAAATTGATACATGTAGTAATATTCTCCCATGATGATCTGTTTGTTTAATTTAGAGTATTTTACGTGTTTTTTGAGGTTCTATTTTGTGTAGTTTAATTAGTGTTGGTTGATCTTTTTCTCTATTTTTGGCCATAATAACACGTTCAAGATATGTTCATGTGTCATACCAAGTTGTATCAAATGTGTTACTTGTCTTCTATGTTATTAGCTACCCTATTGTTGGACAACAACTAGTAATAACAAGAATAATCCTAGATAGGCACACACTTACAGCTAAAAAAAACTGTAAACCAATATATTTAATTTGGGTATAATAGGATAAAATTGTAAACCATCACAAACAAAAGTATACTCCCTCTTGTAGTAATAATAATATTAAAAAAATTTCTTTCATTTTTTTTTACTCAATTTTTTCTCTCATTGTTGTTATAGGTATACTATTTAAATTTTTTTCTTTCATTGTTTTTCAAATTTCATGTGTCTGAATATTTTATTTTTTTTCACTTTTTGGTTTTTAGAGGAAGGAATTTCTAGTAATTTAAAGTTCAGAGTGATGAATTTTAATATCAAGTAATTTCAGTCCTCCCTGCCAAACGCAGTTGCAGAGGATTGAAATGTTGTTCTCTTTACTAAGTACATTGTCAATCACCACTAACTTAAATAATATTTGATATATATATGTGTCTAAATATTTAATTAAGCTTGTGCTTAAACTAAAAGAAGTGTAATATGTGTCATTAATTATTAATTGTAGAAAGAAAATAAGTGTTTGCGAGCTTACATTTATAATGTAAGATTTAAACATTAGTATGCCTATTTATTGATCTTTAAAGAATGAAATTCTAATATATAAAAAAAATGAAATTCTAAGTAATAAGTTTGACTAAAAAAAGAAAAAAGAGAACAAGTGTATATGTCGGTCATTTAATATTAGATATTTGAGATGTGCAAAACTATGTCACACATACCAAATCCAATTCCTTTATATGGAAGTGAGGAAGAAGAATTTCTATGAAAAAGAACAAAAAAGTATACGCATTAGGTGACGTCTATAGTTGGAAGATACTACTAGCAAAAGTCCATAAATGCATGCTGCTATCATGTCCATGAGACGACTACTATACACAACAAGGCGGCGGTCTATATTTTTGTCGTCCAAATAATATTCTTTTAGTCGTTTGCTGTTTGTTATCTGAAATTCACACACATAAAATAAAAATTTAAAGTTTAAATCTTAATTATAAATATTTAATCTAATAATTTTAATATTTTCTACCAATTATGGCGGGACTTGTGAATGATACATTAACTATTTAATAAATGTATATAATGATTTTTTTTTTCTTTCTAGAAAGTGCATGAGGGAGTAATATATAGCTGACATGTGTTGTTAATAAAATATACTTCACAAAGACTAAGAAGAGTTAAATATTATTGTTGATGGTGAAGTCTTCCTTTGCTACTATGATGATGAATTTGTTAACTGCAGCATCTATATTGCTATCAGTTATCTCAGTTGCTAATGCATTCACCAGAAATGATTTCCCTTCTCACTTCTTGTTTGGTGCTTCATCTTCAGCTTATCAGGTTCCTCTTTCAAATATATATAATTCAATTCACTATATATAAGAGTGAAAATTCATTTGGAGCTTTGGTTTTGAACTTGATTTTTAATCTCGAATTTATTGTTCTACTTACTTTTATATGAATATATTCAAACATAAATCAATTTATATTCGATTCATTTTAGCCCGAATCAGTTTTAGCATAATCAATTTTAGCCAGAATTTATTGTGTATTTTTTGCTCATATTTTGTACGATTTGTGTTTGATATTTAGCCTGTTAATATATTTAGCCTTTTCTAAATAAAAATAATTTTTTTTCATAATCAAGTAGGACCACAAAAAGTCAGAGGAGTTAATTAATTTTGATTTGGTATCATGTATACATCAAATCTTAGTTTTATTTAGTTTTGTTCTTGATTTTCTAGACATGATTGTGTAGTCTCAACTAACCCTCCAGTTTATATTTATAAGTATGTAGGTAGGGTAGGGGATACATTTAGACTGGAAAGAACTTTTGTGATAGTTACACCGTTTAATAACGTTTTGTGGATATTAAATTTCATTAATCTAACCGTTGATTATCGTTGTATTATCTTGTTATATTGATTTTTAGAACAGAGACAAAAATATAAGAAAGTATAAAATGTGACCCCTGTTGCATCAACAAACTACAGGTTTTACAGTTAAATTTGGCACCAAAGTTATTAAGCAAATGATTAATATATAAAACAAATTTTGTTCTTTGTTTATGGTTAGACTTAGACACTCTAAATTAGCTCTGTTGATTCTAATTTTCTCACACAAAAGAAATTTCATGTAAAATCACTATTTAAGATACTGATATTCTTATTCTGAAGATAATTTGGTATTAATTTTTGTATTGGGATGATATGAAAGGTTGAAGGTGCAGCAAATGAAGATGGCAGGAAGCCAAGCATATGGGACACCTTTGCACATGCTGGCAATGGTATTGCTCTTTCTTATTTATTTGTCTCATTATATACTAATATGTACTTCATAGTACAATCTTCAATTTTTTAGTGTTTCTTTGATATTCATATTCATATTCATCGGGTGCATTTGACTATTTAAATATCAAACGCTTATCACTGAGCTGACACCTACGTACATATCCAGAAAGTAAGAATCTTTGGATATAGGTATAGAATACTGGCTAATTAAAGAGAAACCAGAAAACAATTATTATGAGAGTTCCATATAGTCCTATAGTCCAAGGTTATGGTATTATGAAATGATACTGATGCTACCATAATCCTGCAAGTGCATCAATTAGCACAAATTCTCATTCTGTTTACAATATAAGTTGATGTTTATTGATGAATTAGTTTTACTATTTCAGTTAATCATGTTAAAAATTCATAGTTAGTAGTTACAACAATGAAATTCTTCATTTCAATTAAATTTACAGGAGGGCGATACACGGGAAATGGCGACATTGCATCTGATCAATATCACAGATATAAGGTATGCACTATCAAACCTCTCACCTTTGACATTTCAAGAGACTAGTTTTAAGTTAGTCTTCCTTGCCAAAGAAATAATTTGTACCAAATAACATTCTGTAATTATTTATTTGTATATTATTATTATTAGTTTACATATATGCTTTCATTTCTTGCAGGATGATGTCGAACTCATGTCTAAAATGGGTTTAGATGCGTACAGATTTTCCATATCATGGTCAAGACTTATTCCAGGTATGATCTCCCAAAAGGTTACAAATGGTAGATTCTTGCATGTGTTCATATGGATAGAGCCCGTTTGGATAAACAACTTATTTGCAACTTATGGCACAAGCACTTATGAAGCTTACATAAGCTAATGTTATAGCAAAAAATAAAATAAAGATGAATTGTTTTTATATATGCTACAAGGTATTATCATAAGTTCTCTCAAACAATCTCACAAAACGTATGTCAATAGATAAGTTCAAATAAGTCAAATCCTAACAGACCAGAGAAGTAATTATTTTAGCATCAGAGTCAAGACTAATATCTATAATAATGTCAAAAGACGATTGTATTTGGTTTGATTCTTGAGCTAATTTTTAGAACCAAGACAAATTTGATTATGGTGCAATTAATGAATCTCTGTATGACAATCTTTAAATTCATAGCTTCTTGCATCAACTGCTTGTTATTCTGACCTTGATCTTGATTTTAATACAGATGGGATAGGGCCAATAAATCCTAAGGGATTGCAATATTACAACAACCTCATCAATGAACTAATAAGCCAAGGTTCTTTTGCGAACTAGTTTTACTTACCTTGTAATATTCAATTAGTGTCGTCAATCGAAAATTGTGGAAAATAGTGGTTTGTTCAATTTCTGTGATGCTACACTGCTATGGAGCTGTTGAAGCCTCTATTTAATAACGCTTTGTACTGATTAGCTTATCGCAGAACAATAACAATCTATAACGTTGCTATAACCACTATTTGACGACAATGAGATCAATTAACATTAAAAGAGAAGGCCTTCTGAATTATATAGTTATAGATATTCTTTTCCCCTTTCATTTGTAGGAATTCAACCACATGTTACATTGTATCATTGGGATCTGCCACAGACACTTGAAGATGAATATGGAGGATGGGTTAGCCGAAGAGTTATGTATGGTTCCCAAACTAAAATTTTCCTATTAACATGAGCATCTTGTGTTAGATAGGAGATCAAATAAAACAAACTATATCTAACACAATAAGATAAACAATCTTTCTGTAAGTAACATTTGTATATTTATTTATGTTTTCTTGCAGAAAAGACTTCACAGCATACGCTGATATATGCTTTAGAGAGTTTGGAGATAGAGTTAAACATTGGACCACAGTGAATGAAGGGAATGTGGTTTCAATGGCGGGCTATGATGGAGGAATGTTACCACCACAAAGGTGTTCTCCTTCCCCTATATCTAACTGCTCCAAAGGAAATTCTTCAACTGAGCCATACTTGGTAACTCATCATATGTTGTTAGCACATGCATCAGCTGCAAGACTGTATAGGATGAAATACAAGGTAAACCAATGTATGAAGCATGCACCACTTTACTTTGTCATTCATCTAAATCTTTTCACAATTGGTATTATAATGTTGTCAATCATAGAAAATAACGATTTGTTCAAATTCAACTACCTTACGATGCTGCAATACTAAATTGCTATTTCACAACACTTTATACTCAGTAGAATACTATAGAACCATAGCAATGTGTTTAAATTCCTCTAGGCAATAGGGCGATTGCGCACTATAGGCTATAGCCGCTATTGACAACATTGCATAATTATGTAGGATATTATATAAGGTGATAATTATGACTTGTGAAATCATTTTAACTATGATAATCAAAGTACCTTTTCTTTAAAAATGCAACCTCTGGTAACTTGCAGGCCAAGCAACAGGGATTTATTGGGTTTAATCTTCTTACTTTTGGTTTTGTTCCACTAACAAATAGTACTGAAGACATAATTGCCACTCAAAGAGCCCAAGACTTCTATATTGGGTGGTAAGTAACATTTTAATTGTGATATCTATCTAAAAAATATGTTGTCATTGTAATTTTATTTGACTATTCTAGAGTACACATGTTGATCTTTGAAATTGTAAACATCGGTCAAAACAGTTTCCAATTTTTGTGAATTGGGGAATACATCCCATGAAATTGTAAAGTGGCCATCAAAATAGTCTCTCTGATAGCTTTTACCGTTAGAGACTATGACATGACACGTTAACCAAATATGTGGCCCCTCCGTGTTGATCCCACATCATTGCCCCCACAGTAGGGACTAATTTGCTTATGAAATTTAGGTCTTTTGGGAATTAATTTGCCCATAATCAGTGCATTAAAATTTTATAAGTAAATTAGTCCCTGCTAAATTTTAGCAATGGCCATGGCCATTATTGACAAATATGTCCATGAAATGATTTATATTTTATAAGTAAATTAGTCCCTAATAAGTTTAACATGTCAATCATAGCTTCTAACAATAGGACTACAGAGGGACCATGTACAATTACGAAGATGTATTTACAATCCACAAAAGTGAAGGACTATTTCAACCGATGCTCTTACAATTTCGAGGACCAATTAGCCAATTCACTCATTACTTAGTCGCAGCTATTTCCTTATACAATAGTAATGAATTACTAGACTTAACTTTATATTTATTTTATCGTGACAGGTTTTTGAATCCCTTCTTTTTTGGAGAATATCCTGACAGCATGAAAAAGAATGTTGGCTCAAGGCTTCCTATCTTCACAAGTTGGGAATCCAATTTGGTTAAGGGCTCAATTGACTTCCTTGGAATCAATTTTTACTACGCATTTTACGTTAAGAACAACGCGAAAAGCCTGCAGGAAAAGAGTAGAAATTACATGGCAGATATGGCTGTGGATACTAAACGTATGATTGTTTCTGTGTCATTTATGGTGCTCCAATTTTGATTACAGATTACATAACCAATTCTATATTGAGATTAAACAAGTAACATGCACATAAATGTCTCTTTATATTCTATTTCTCTTTCTTCCAACTTTGAAGAACTTTAATCTTTTTTTCTTCTCATGATTGTAGCCTACACTGGAAATAGTACATCTACAGATGAGGTAAGAGTAGAGTATGAACTTTGAAGTTTATTTTATTCTTTGAACATTGAAGCTTCATTATATTTTACTTACTAACTGATTGGTTTGTTTAGGTTCCAGTTATACCCTGGATTTTGGAAGGGCTGCTTCATTCATTGAAGAAGGATTATGGCAATTTTCCAATTTACATTCATGAAAATGGTATGTCTCCCTTAGATAAACATGGAGTATATCATTAGTCTTATGACTTAATTAAATACCTTATTACATCACAGCCTTTTATATAAGTATGAAAACAGGTCAAATTTTTAATTTTTTTTATTAAGGGCATGAGCTGTTATTATTAAATAGTTTTATACATTGACATTCAATGAGAATATGTTAATTTTCCATTTCATGTTAGTATTAAATTTAATATTTAGTTATAAGAGTTGGTTGATATGTCACTATATCAGAGTATCAGACTATTGAATTCTCATCAGCTGCTTGTGTAAAGTTGGTTTTTACCCTGATAGTGTACCCCCTTTAAAATCCTTAAATAAAACTTATTTATAAAAATAAGGTCAAACTTTGACATATAAGTTTGGGATACATGTAAGGTTTAGTCTTTAAAAAACTTAGTCCAACCTAGTCTATTTCTACTTGTACTTGTATCAATAACATTAAAATCTTCATGGATTATGATGAATCTTTGAACTTCTCATCAGGTCAACAAACACGTAGAAATTCATCATTAGATGACTGGACAAGGGTGAAATATATGAATGCAAACATAGGGAGCCTGCTTGATATGTTGAGGTACTAATACTTCTATTTTCATTTTCATGTATACATTTCTAATACTCCTTTAGTGCACCTAATTGATATGTAACCACAAAATGATGTCTAATGGTGGACCTCTTGAATTTTAACGTACTTTACGTTAGTGAAATATATTAACTTACTATATAGTAGGTAAAGGTTAAGAGATCCACCTTTAAACCCTCTTTTTTGGTGTTCATATCATAGTCACCCTTAGTATTATTCTACTCTAATTTCTAATAAATTCACCCCATTAAACAACTAAAAGTTGTTACTTTTTCTTTCAATAATGCTAATGAAGTTATTTTTGCTGTTACATTGACAGGAATGGACTAAATATAAGAGGTTATTTTGTATGGGCCTTTTTGGATATGTTTGAGTTACTAAGTGGAAATGAAGCAAGTTTTGGCTTATATTACATAGATTTGGAAGATCCAACCTTGAGGAGGCAGCCTAAACTTTCTTCTGTATGGTACTCAAATTTTCTAAACAACAGAACTACGGACTTAGAGATCACTATGAAAGTTGAGGATAATTCATCCATACTCTCCAACACTGTTCCCTTAATGCATACTTCCTCTTAAAGTAATTATAACATGTTAAAATAAATGTTGACCATATGCTAGAAAGTGTTACGAATTATGGTGTTTATACATACGAAAATGATTAAAATTTTAATAGAAATCACATACACATTTTTTCTATTACATTAGGACTCTGCTTAAAAATATGTCTATATATTTATTCCCGATAATGTTGTAGTACATTAAGCTTATATAATTACAACATATGGAAGAAAAATACATCACACAAACAACATAAAGGAACTTAACATTCAATGTTTAAAGATAAATAACAATGTTCAAAAGTCCTAGTTCAACCGACAGAAAATATCGGAATTGCGTTAGGCCGACTAGGGTTCGATCCCCGGTACCTCAACTTTGTATGTGTGAGTTTATGATTGCTTTGCCATTTTATCCATGTGCCTAGAAAAAGATAAATTACAATTCTGAAATATTTGAGAGTCCACGTAACGTTAAAACAAGTACTAAGGATATTATTCAATGCAAATGAAAATTTGGTAAACATCTACTCATAAAGCTTACCGTACCGATGAAATTAAACCATGCCATGCGCCTATGTGCATTGATGCACAATACTATTGTTATATAAGATGTTGTGAATCTTCGATAAAATGCTCGATCTCATGACCACTTTGGTTTCCTTTTCTCCATCGTCTATGGATTGTGACGAAGGTGAAGACGAAACACCTTCGCACTTCCGGTTGAGGAGTGATCCACAAAGATCTAGATCAGGATTACCTCTGTAGTTTTCCTCGTTGAAGTGTGTTCTAAAAAGATTGTTGTATGACACATTAAGACTGATAAAAAGTTCAGCTGAATTAGTTCAGAAGGTAGCTTACCAATCAAGTTATTGTATGATAAATCAAAGCTCTCTATTTGGGTAAGATTAGAAAAAGTAATTGTAACAGGGTCTGACAAGTAATTATGTGATAGGTTCAAACTCTAATTGGTGTAGGTTTTCAATTTGAGACGGGATGATAAATCTTTATCTAATTTATTGATGTTCTCTAAGGTTTTGTTTGGTTCAATCGAGGGGAGAGGAGAGATTTTTAAGGAAGGAAGGAGAGGTGAGGTAAAACATTAAATTTTCAATATAATTAAGTTTGACAAAATTATCCTTATTTTTTTTTATTAAAATTATATATTATCCTTGTTGAAATATTACAAATTTAAAAAAAAATTTGTCAACAAAAAATATTAAGTTTTCTACTCATTATATATATTTTTTTGTTATATATCCATTAAATTTTTTTGACAAATATATCTATTGTTTAATTCTTATTTTGAGTTTATAAGGTTAAGGATAAAAAAGTAACTTACTTCTCCTCTCCCCTCTCCTCCTCTCGTTAAAAAATAGAACCAAACACAAAATTTTAAAATCTCCCTTCCCCTCCAAAAACCCCAAATCAAACATGGCCTAAGATTTTACCAAGTAATCTTAGCCTAGAAAGCAACAGGTAATATGTGTGACTATGAAGGAAAACTATAATGTTGGAAATAAGTTTATGAATTATGATATATGCAATTCATGTATAATTAAGTATATCGTATTATGTATACAATAAAATAAAATCTCCTATGTTTATTTTGTAAAAAAATGGTAGTATTAGAGTTAATAATATTGTTATATATTAGTCCAAAAAAAAAAATATTGTCATATTTTTTATTACATTAGGACTCTGCATAAAAATATGTATATATATTATATTCCTGATAATGTTGTACATTAAGCTTATATAAAATTACAGAATATGGAAGAAAAGTGCATCACACAAACAACATAAAGGAACTTAACATCCTATATCTAAACATGTAGGCATAAGGTTACTGACAAAAATCCTATATGGACTTAAAAAAATTTAATAAGTCGTTTTTTTTTAAATGTTTTTTCCTTCACAACAATATGTTTATAGTATGTCAGCTTGGTTATGTGGTGACAAAAATGGTTTTGAATGAATTGATTTTAGTTAAAAGTGAATTCAATGTGAAGTGGTCTCCGTGTTTGGTGGATAAATTTCCATAAAAGTGTGTTGAGCAATAAATTTGAGAATAAAAATCGCGTTGAGTCAAAAGTTATACAGATCCTCGCTTCAAGTTAGAATCAATTATACAAGCAAAATTACAAACATGTCAAAATCAATTGTATTGTGTCTGGAATCACTTTTGGGTCTCCCTACTGTAAAACCAAACACACCAAAAGTACAAATGTAATGTATAACTAAATAGCATTTGGAAGTGGTATGATTTGCTGAAAAACTATTGCTTCTTTTCAAAAACAAATACTTGTGCACTGTATTTATTTTGATCTGCTCCAAATCATTTGTCGTATTAATTTCCTTATTATAGATTTTTCATTGTGAAATTGACTGCTCTAATAGGTTGGGGTAGTAGATGAGCCTGACAGAGAAGCTCTCACCCAAGCATGGAAGTCATGGATGGAAGAATACATAAAAGTCAGTGGGAAAGTTCCACCTGGTAATGAATCTGGAAATGCCACTTTGATAAGACAACAACCTAAGAAGAAGCCTGATCTTCAATTAACACCCGGTCGTCATGTGCAACTTACTGGCCCTCTTGAGGAACTCGTTGACAAGTTGGTAAAGAGAATAAGGTAGTTGCATTCATCAAAGGATCTAGAAGTGCACCCTTATGCGGATTCTCGCAAAAAGTGATAGGCATTTTTGAAAAGGAAGGAGTATAGATTATGAGAGTGTAAATGTGTTAGATGAAGATTATAACTACGGATTGAGGGAGACACTTAAAAATTATAGTAACTGGCCTACATTCCCTCAGATATTTTTGAATGGTGAACTTGTTGGTGGTTGTGATATATATATTGACCTCCATGTTTGAGAAAAGTGAAGTGGCTGCTTTGTTCAAAAATTAATTAATTGAGTTAGGAAGGTGAAATGCAGGCCATATCTTGTTGTATTAATCTTTTAAATACAAATGTAGAAAATGCTTATTTTATTTCTGTTAAAGTATTTTTTTGGTACGCTCAGTCAGGATATCTATGAGAACTAAACATAAGGATTTGTTTCAATATGATATGCATGTGAGATGTATTTAATCAAGGATGAAAGATACTACAAAGCCAAGCCATGCGCCAACGTGCATTGATGCACAACACAGTTGCAAAGGGGAAAAGTTGGAAAACATGTGCGCATAACCCTAAACCCTAAACGCAGCACCTTCACACTCCCGATTAATAAGTGCTCCGCAAAGATTGAGATTACCTCTATAGCTTTTCTCATCAAAGGTTCCAAACTGTCCAGTACTAGGTGGTGTTCCAAAAAGGTTGTTGTATGACACATTGAAGGTTGATAAAAAGTGCAACTTGGTTAGTTCACAAGGTACCTTACCACTCAAGTTATTGTATGATAAATCAAGGCTCTCTATTTGGGTAAGATTAGAAAATTTAATTGGAATAGGACCTGACAAGTAATTATGTGATAGGTTCAAGACTCTAATTTGTTGGAGGTTTCCTATTTGAGATGGGATGGTACCTATTAGCTTATTGCATGATAAATCTAATCCAGTCATGTTCTCTAGGATCTTACCTTTGTAAAAGTAGCCATTGTACTTTGTTCTAAACTCCACTTCCAAGTGCAGATCATTATTCAATGTATCAAATAAAGGAAGTGTAAATATCAGACTAGCATTGTAGAGAAAATCATTATGTGGAAGAAAGTTGATGTACGGGTTGGACATTGAGATTTCAAAAATAGGACCATAGTCATCATCATGTTTTCCTATTCCAAATGACATATATTGGAAGCAAGATGGTATTGAAGCATTAAGTGTGTTTCGTGATAGGTCCATTATATCGATATTTTTTAACTAACACAATTGAATTGAAATATCTCCTTCAAAATTGTTCCCTCCTAATAAAAGAACCCGTAACTCTGAGAGCTTATCCATCAATTTGGTATTTCAATGTGTGCTCCAATTGTTCCTCGTTAGGTGACTGGTCAAGGGTGAAATATATATATGAATGCATACATAGAGAGCCTCTTGATATGTTGAAGTACTTCTATTTTCATTTTCAAGTATACACTTCAAATATTCCTTTAGTTCTAGCCTTCTAGGGTGCCCTTAATTGGTATGCAACCAAAAAATGATGTATATAACTGTGGACCTCTTGAATTTTACTTGTCGTAGAAGGTTAAGAAAAAGTATGTTAACAGGCTATATTAGATAAAGGTTAAGAGGTCCACCTCTAGCCCTCTTTTTCTGTGTGCACGTAAGGTCACACTTAGTTCTATTTTCATGTATATAGCCACTTAGTATTCTATTGATACATTATCATTAATTATCATTAATATAGCCACATAACTCTACTTTTGCCACATCAATAAAAAATCCAATGTGGCATTCTAAATTTTTGATTTTTTTTCTTTGTCTTTTTCTATTTTATGAGCTTTCATTTTCTTTCAAATATTATAACCTACTCACATCAATTTTTATGGCATACATTTGATTACCATTTATCATCTAATAAAAACGGTTTTCATGTCCATTAATATTATAGTAAATTTGTTCACCAAAATAAAAATAATAGAAAAGTTAAAAAAAAAAATACATTCAAAATCATAATTTAACATTATATTTCAATGATATTATCAATAGCTCAAAAAGAATGGTTGATTTGCACACTTTAGTTTAACATGTTCCACATTTTCCACTAACAAATCCTTCAACAATATAATCTCAACATGTCATTAAGATAATGAATAATCTAAAACTCTTACACAAACAAAAGAGATAGAAAACAAAATGGGAGTAATACAAAACTCTTATATATTTTTTTGTCAACGAATTTATATTTTTTTAATTTAAAATATTGTTAATTATATACAGCCATATCTCTTATACAAAATTCAATTGCTGAGAGATTAGGAGAATTAAAAGATTAAGAAATGACTCTAAAAAGAGAAAAAACGTATAGGTCAGGATTAATCCAACAACATCCATAGACCTAAAACATATTTACATCAAAGAAACAACATGAGTAAATCTAAATCTTTAAAATGCACTAGCACACGGCAACCGCGCAACGCGCGAGCCTTAATCTAGTATTATATAAATTTAGAAGATTCAACTTTGAGGAGGCAGCCTAAACTTTCTTCTGTGTGGTACTTAAATTTTCTAAACAACATAACAATGGACTTAGAGATCACCATGAAAGTTGAGGATAATTCATATGTACTCTCCAACACTTCCTTCATGCATACTTCCACTTAAAGTAATTAATTAGAACATATTAAAATAAGTGTTTACCGTATGATAGAAAATGTTATGAATTATGGTGTTTAAACATACGAGAAAATGATTAAAATTTTAATATAAATGACATACACATGTTTCCAATTACATCAGGATTGTGCTTAAAAATATATATGTCTATATATTATATTCTACAACATAATTAAACTTATAGAATCACAACTTAGAGAAAAGTACATAACATAAAGGAACTTAACATCCGATGTGTAAACATAAATAACAAAATTCAAATATTTGGAAGTCTACATAATGTTTAAGAGTACATTAATTATGGATTGTGAGTTTTCCAAATTAATATTAACAGTGTTTCTGATACAAATTCAAAATGCTTAATTGACCGATTAGAAAGTGATACATTAGTTGTAAATGAAAAAACGATATGACTCTATATAGTGAAGATTGACACTATGATGACATGTGCCTATAATTCTGGTTGAACATAAATGTGAAGAGAAGATGTTGTATGCTCAAGAAATTTCAACCATGGTTCTTTACAAGCGGAAGACCATTGTCGAAGACTATGTTTGAACTACCGTCTTAGATGTTAGAAATATTATAAAATCATACATGTGGTTTTTCCTAACAGCTTAACCTTTTGAGATAATCGGTCATTTGACACTTTCACGTTCCCAAATTATATCAAAAAATTCAGGGAGAGAGCACATGGCTCTCTCCAAATAAATTTGAACAAAATTAGGTTCTGAATCTTTTTTGATATCGTACCCATAGTACGTCAAAACACCCTGTACAGACTCGCATCGGATGTATGCTTCAATTTCCTCAAGAGCTTTTACCACATTATCTTTCTCTTTAACAGTAATCTCTCTAAGCCCACGAGTAGCATCCCAGACATTTTCAGCGAGCTGAACCCCTTTTACCAATTCAAATTCCTTTTCAAGTTTGTCGAGAGCTTTTTCCTGGTCAACCATCTAAAAGCGGATTTGACTGAGAGAGAAAGAGAAAGAAAGAAATTACGGTTTTGATTGAGATTTGATTTGATTTGGTGCCTATTGTACGTCAAAACACCCTGTACAGACTCGCATCGGATGTATGCTTCAATTTCCTCGAGAGCTTTAACCACATTATCTTTCTATTTAACAGCAATCTATCTAAGCCCACGAGTGTTTTTTCTGCTATGATCCGGGTAGCAACTGTTATCAAAGCCTTGCACACCGTGGACAATGAAGTGCACAATCTGTGCAACACCAAACATATAAGGTTTTGGCAAGTAACCTGGACGACCATGGACATTTTGAAGCATACATTTAGAGAGATTGCTATTAAAGAGAAAGATAATGTGGTTAAAGCTCTCCAGGAAATTGAAGCATACATCCGATTCGAGTCTGTACAGGGTGTTTTGACGTACTATGGGTACGATATCAAAAAAGATTCAGAACCTAATTTTTTTCAAATTTATTTGGAGAGAGCCATGTGCTCTCTCCCTGAATTTTTGGATATAATTTGGGAACGTGAAAGTGTCAAATGACCGATTATCTCAAAAGTTTAAGCTATTAGGAAAGACCACATATATGATTTTATATTATTTCTAACAATAGATGATATTGATAGTGTGTCCGCATGTTTAAACATAGGAAAACGTCAGGATATAAAGGAAGTCGGTATAATTTGCGGATTGAACGTGTTACAACTCATTAATGAGCATGTTGCACTTGCTTATGAACTCAATAAGGTATCTTCTAAAAACATTACCAAGAATGTAATAATTTTTTACCTAGGTGGTGGAACATTAGATGTTTCACTTTTGGATATTGAAGAGGAATTTGCTGTGGTGAAAACTACCGTGGAGTATACACATATATATAAGAGGATGATTTTGATAACAAAATGGTTGAGTATTTTGTTAAAAAAATTAAGGATGTGTCGGGGAAAATCTTAGTGAATATGTTAGAGCTCTTAGTAAACTAAATAGAGCATATGAAAGAGTTAAGAACACTCTTTCCTCGGATGTTACTGCTGAAGTTTTTGTTGATTGTTTATATGATAGTAATGATTACAAATCTTCCATTAGCTATATTCAATTTGAACGGTTGAATGCATAATTGTTTAATAAAATTGTGTTGATGGTTGGAAAATGTGTTAGTGATGCTACAGAAAAATGAGATTGTCCAGATTCTACTTCATGTTGGGTTTGCCAAAAATAACAAAAATTCATAAGTTTTTGAAAAATTACTTTGGTGGAAAAGTTATTTTGGAGAGTATGTGGTTGTTTATGGAGTTGTGGTCCAATGCGTAGTTCTGAGAGGAGAGGAGAAAGTAAAAGAATGTTTGATGAAGGGTGTCAGCGTGCGCGTGCTGGGTTCATGCTGCGTGCGTGCAGGCACGTGTGGTGTGGGTCCGGTCCTGTTTTCGTGTGTTTTTTTGTATCTTTTTGATCCAATTTTTTTCGTTTTGCTCAATGTGTACTTTTTAGCTGCTTCCGGGACAAATGACTGAAAAACATAAAAATACCAACGTGATACGACAAAAAAGTAGAAATAAATGATAAAAACATATAAAAATGATTAAATAAATAGTACTTTTTTCGGTACATCACTATCGTACTAACAAAAAATTCAACAGAGGAGATAATCTAAAAATAATAATTTAACATGGAATAATTAAAAAAAGTAATTTTATAGGGGTAAAACAAAACTCACTTAAATTTATAACTCTACTTGTTACTTTAAAAATAAACATAAATTATTATTTTATATTTTGTTCTCTTTGATCTACTCTTTCTTTCTTTATACACAATTTTTCAAAATTTTATACACAATTTTTAATGTGTTGATTTTATACGTCCATAAAAAAATTATAAAACATTACTATTTAAAGTGTTTAAACAAGTGTCCCATATACTCTTTAACATTTTCATAAAGTTAATAAGCTTTTACTCCTATATAATAGGCAGATTTTGTTTTATTCCTATAATTTTTTTTTCGATTACACGTAAAAAATTATTTTTTTGAATTATCCTTTATTAATTTTTTATTGATCTGACAAACAAAAAATTCATTTTTGCACGTGACAATACACTTTTTTTTGCATGCCATATCAGAAAAAGAGTCAACAATAATGGGATAGTAAAAAAAAAATAATACTTTTAGTTAGAAAAAAAAATAACACAGGAGATAATCTAACAAAATAAATTTATAGAGAGAGTAAGTGCCCGTTTGTTATAGCTTTTTTTAAGAAAATAATCACTTATTTTTAAAAAATAATCACTTTTAAGAAAATAACATTTGTTTGTTATATCTTTTAAAAATAATCAAAATCTAAAAATAATTTAAAAACTACTAAAAATCTAAAGTTGATATTAATAGCTTATTTTTATAGATTTTGAGAGGAGAGAGAAAACAAGTGTAAATTTTTTTGAAACAAAAATATCTTTAATATTATTCTAATATTCCAATAATATCCTATTTAGAATTTATAAGATTAGTTTGTTATTTTTAGAAAATAAGATTTAAAAATTTGTTTTATTTGTAACTATATATATAAAATCATATGACTGTAATGAAAAATAAGAACTTGAGTATTTTTCATATATTTATTTTATATGATATATTATATTTAGATAATTGTACCTTATGGTAATTATGTGATGCAAAATCATTTTTATATGATTGCACCCAAACAAATTAAATATTATTTTTTTATAAAAAGTAATTTTTTTAATAGTAGTAAACAAACAAAAAATAACTTCAAATTTTTTGTAAAATCTCTAAAAATAATATTTAAATTATTTAATATCAAAATCACTTATTTTTTAATCGATAACAAACGGACTCTAAAACAAAACTCAATATTTTTTTACGGGGTAAAAACTTATTAACTTTTTAATTTTTAAATTTATTGATTAAAAATGGATGTACTCTTGGAGATATCTAAACACCCTAATTAACAAATAAATCCCAAATCGAATTCAAGAATTGGTTTACTGTGTAGGAATTAACAAATGGAAATAGCTATCTTCTCTGCTTCATCACTTTTCCTCGAAGAAGATGAAGATGAAGATGATCATCATCACATTCATACCATGGGTAGTGTACTCTACTCTCTCTCTCTCTCTCTCTCTCTCTACTTTCTACTGCTTCTTCTTTCTTCCATTGACAATTTGTGTATCTGAATGCAGCTGAGGAAAATGCAGAAACTCAAGAAACCTATGTTGAAAGGAAGCACCAGTTTCCTGGAATGGTAAAGCTTTCATTTTTAATAATATTCTTCATGTGGGTTTTGTTTTTGTCACTGTTAAATTTAGTTTATTTGAAGGATTTAGCTTAATTGAGTTTGGAATTCCAATGAATGTTATTTATGCTTGCTTATTTGTTTGTATTTATAGTGTTCTATGTATACTGTTAGAGTTTTATGATAAAACAACAATGATGTTTTAATCAAGGTTTTAAATAGTGGTTAAGGTAAAGGTTTTTATGTTTCTGATGACAACTTGGAGTGGTCATTATGTTATTTAGTACAAAATATTGTCTAATAGTGGCACTAGGCCGAGGAACTTGAAGTTTGGAATAAATGGCTATTTTCTGTGATCTGCAATTGACAACACTAACATCAACATTCTATTGTTCTGAGTAGCTTTATGTATGTCATTTTCTTTTGTGCAGGAGTTGATTATCCGAGAGTTTTCCTTTCATCAACTGAATGCTAATTTACTCTGGCCAGGAACTTTTGCATTTGCAGAATGGTTAGTTCAACACAGATCATGCATTGAAGGACGGCGTACCATTGAGTTGGGGAGGTATTTTAATTACTCTCTCATCCATTTATTTATATAAGATTTAACTTGCAAAGTATATAATTCTTTTCTAAAATTTTGAAAGTGACCCCTGCTCCGGCTGTAAATGTCTATGTTAAATTTTTCAATGCTTGTAAACTCCTAACTTGATACTATGTCATTGGCATGCATCTATCAATAACCACTCTTGGTTGTACATTTCTCTTCTTGAATAGAAGACTTAATTGCCATCTCTTGTAGAAATGTATTAACATGTTTGTAGTTAGGGATGGACTATTTGATTGGTGATCAAATAAACGCAAGTATTTGAATTACATTGAGATGTATGCCACTGCAAATTAATGAGCTTAGTTGTTACTATATTTTTTTCCGTATAATTTAATGGGACAATACATGAAAATATCCAGAATAAAAAAAGTAGCTCTTTCATGTTATATGATTTCATATCCTTTGTAGATAGCTCTTTACAATTTCAGTAATTTGATTTCATGTTTTTTCTTGGTCGTGCTGCATCCATTTTCAGTGGCACAGGTGCTTTGGCGATATTTCTTCGAAAATCATATAATCTTGATATTACAACTTCAGACTATGATGACCAAGAAATAATGGAGAACATAGCTCACAACTGCAGTGCAAATGATTTACCTGTCATTCCTCATATAAAACGTGAGTATTCTTTCAACTGATCTAGTCATCTTTTGTTCCTGAAACATAAATATGCCAAGTGTAGTTTTTTCCTGAGAAAAAGTTCTTTTAGGTTACTACAAGTTTGTTAAGTCCAACGACCACTTTGCTGATATGTTTGTTAACACCTTAGACTTGAATGAGCCCTGTGTTGACTTTGTTTCAATAGGCTTGGCATACATGACTTATATGCTCTAATTTGAGAGATGATTATACTTTTAGAATTAATATGGTACATAATCTAAATATTTGCCCGTTTACCAACAGGATGTTGGGTAAGTTGGCAAAATGTGTTTGTGTTTAAACTCTAATTTGCTCGTACATATTCGTCTAATTCTATATCATTTAACATACTCTTTCTTTTAGCATTTATTCTCATTCTTTTAGAAAAATACTAAATGTGTTTGTTGTGTTT
This sequence comes from Trifolium dubium, assembly GCA_951804385.1. NCBI lineage: Eukaryota > Viridiplantae > Streptophyta > Magnoliopsida > Fabales > Fabaceae > Trifolium > Trifolium dubium. The sequence goes on along the minus strand of OX638071.1, from coordinate 36,752,482 downwards.
TCAGACACATGGGGTGACATGTTTCCGAATTCTGACCCTGATTGGGACCTGATCATTGCGAGTGACATCTTATTGTGTAAGATTATTAACTCCTGCTAATGTTTCTTGCAGATTAAAATATATGAAATACTAAAGTTTAAAGAAATAAAATAGATATGAAATGTCTGAGTGCTATGCTGTGTTGGTTATTACTATTAGTACTTTACAAATTGCCTCCCAGAATAGCATTATTGACAGGTTTAGTGCCATTGCTGATGATATTCTAAGGCAAAATTGAACTCATCTCCTTAGATATGTCTAAATGACAAACACATGCACCCCCTCTTTTTGTAAATGACACTTACCTTCCCTCCATTGGACTCACCTTTACAAAATAGAGAGAGTGTATGTGTCGTTTTGATATATCTAAGGGGAGGTGAGTACAATTTCTCCAATAAATAAGGGTGGTGAGTGTTTGCTTAAAAAATGAGTAAAACAATATTTTGGTCCTCAAAATTTAAGAGTCGGTCAATTCAGCCCCTCAAGTTTATGAAATAGCATTGTAGTCCCTTAAATTAAACAATGTCTGCCAATTAAGTCCCTTTTTTCGAATTTAACAACACAATTTTAAAGGTTTTAGATTTGTCTTGAATCTTGATACAGAAACAGACTATTAGAGTTAATACGTAGACCTTTTCATTGATTTTGATGGATGTTTACTAAAGAGATATGTTGGTAGAAAGACTAAATTGATCGACATTCTTTAATTTAAGGGAGTAATTTGTTATTTCATAAATTTGGAGGACTAAGTTGTTTGACCCTTACAATTTTGAGGACTGAAATGCTCATTTACTGTTTTAAAATTAGAAGTGGTGTATGTGGTATTTGACCATACCTCAGGCAAGGGGAGTGTATTTCTCCATATACTTGTGGATAATATCTTTTAAATTAATTGTGATTTAGATGCAATGTCCTTCTGTTGTGAGCCGTGACTAAGTGGTTATTGTTCTTTGGAATATCATGATTGTTAAATTCCAAACTGACATTGAACTAATTTTGGATGGATTTTCTGAATTTAATAATGGAGTGAAGTGAACCAGTAATTTTTCTTTTTCTTTTATGTGGAAGCAATTCCTAACTAATTTCTCTGTCAAATCTGAAATGTTTATGTAGATGTAAAACAGTATGCAAATTTGATACAAACCATTTCATTTCTTCTCCAAAGTTACAAGCACAGCGACGGGGCTAAAGTTTCTCGAATTGGGAATGATAAGACACATGGTATCTTGCTAGAGACCCTTTTAACCGTCTTGCTTTTTTAGTTACTCAAGATTGCATTTTTACTGAGTCTTGTGTTTGCAGGAGATGTAGTGTTGCCTTGGCCAGCTTTTCTGATGAGCTGGAGACGTAGAATCGGAAAGGAAGACGAATCAGTTTTTTTCGGTGGTTGTGAGAAAGCTGGTTTAGAAGTTAAACATATTGGATCCCGTGTATATTGCATCAGTCTAAATGGAAATGAGAAATCAAACAAATGGTTGATGAAAGAAGATAGTGTTCAAGCTTCATCAGGTGGAAAATGAAGTGAAAATTTGAAGTTTGGTCTATTAACAAAGTTTCTTCTTAGTTTAATTTGAATCAACTAGTGGTAACTGATAGTAATCATAATTATACGCTTTGATAGACAAACATAATAATTCTATGATTCTAGTTTGACATTTATGGTTTTTTCAAAGTAGAATTGATTCTGTTTCTAGAATTGATTCTATTTGAAATTAGAAATTACAGTTTTTAATTCTAAAATTAATTTCTACATTCAAATTTTTTTGTTGAATTCACTTTTACATGCATCTAAACATATATATCAATTTATTTTCTACTCAAACTTTACAAAATTAAGTCACTCAAAATTAATTTTTTTCACCATTGAACCAAACATACATATTATATTCTAGGCCTATATTCTATAAGTGTATCTTTGTTAGTACTTTCATAGCCTTAATGTCTAACCTAGACTTGGTGGTCCACATAATCTATCTCACCTATTTTTATTTTATTTTATATAAAAATGAAATAAGGGAGAGTACAATGAAGAAGAATTGACTATGCCACATTATGCATTTATGTGACGGTGTAGCACATGCATTCAACAATGATCTCCATGCAGGTGTTGATTTTTGGAAGTGATTACATGATAAGTGTAAAGCTCAAAGGTAGTTAGGGGATTCTTATAAGTTAGGCTTTAGTGATAAGGACAACAAAAAACGACATTCATATTTTTTTTCTCTTTAAACATTTCTTAAGAAGGATATCATTTTTTCTATATATTTTAAGAGTGTGATATTCTAACATATTAGAGGATAATAGTGTAATTCAATATTTTTTTAAGAAAAGAAGTAGTATAATTCAGTCTAAAAATTGATTATTGTTCACAATAGTCTTCAACACAACTAAAATATCCTTAACATTATTAAAATTTAAAAGTAATCTTATTTACATCATATCAAATATTAAATGTATATATTATGTTTAGCTAAAATTTAAATGTTAATTCTCCACATTGTAGTGCACAATCTCTTTTGTAATATTCAACTTTTATTGGTTGCTTTTACCCTATTTTTATACTAAATAATTATTACTTTATCTATACTCTTTGAATGTGTATTTATATTTCAGCTTAGAAAACCTTTTATCTAACATTTTTTAAAATAAATTTATGTTGGTGTATTTTTATTTGTCAATAATATCGCATTAAATACAAAGAGTATCATAAAAAATAAGTATATTATTTTGAGAGGCATATGTATTAATTTTCATTGTTTTGTATATTTTTTTTACAAAATAATAATCTAAAAGAAACATATGTATTAATTCCTTATATAAGATAATTTACTTTTCTTCATTTAAATTTAAATTAATTATAGAAAATAAATAAAATTTAAATTAGGAAGCTTCCTAGAAATTGCACTACACAGATTCACATGCCACATACCTAAGAATTCTCCTTATATTAATCCCTATAACATGCAACATTGTAACATCTATGTGAGTGTCTATTTTCTGTCCTATTCTACCACAACAAAAACATCATAGATTTTGTTCTTCATCATTTGAAAAAAAATGGATTCTCAAAACCATGATCAACATGAGTATGAAGCATGTATTTTAGAGAATGGAGGCAACATAAAAGGAACATTATTGAGCAAGGAAACTACGAGACATGGTAGAACAGCACATAACATGTCATCATCTTCATTGCGCAAGAAATCTGACATCACTCTTGTCTCAAAATTTCACCATGGAATCATAAGAAATCTTTTGGCTAATTTTCAAGAAGTTATTCTTGGAACAAAGCTTTCCATTTTGTTTCCAGCCATTCCTTTTGCCATTTTAGCTCAATGCAACGGTTTTGCAAGAGTAAGTATAATGGTTTTAAATTGCGATTATTTTGCAGTTACATACAAATATATTGATCGTTCTAAATTAGGTTTTACTATATAGAAAGGTAGCGGCGCAACTTGTTGCCCGTTTACTTGTTATTCAAGTGTAATTATTTATTTGTATATATATTATAAATTGTGTTTTTTCTAAATTACAATTGCAATTACACTTAGGTGGAATTTTTTATTTTTTATTTTTTTATGTTAACATGCATGTATTACAGTTTTTGAAGTTTTATAAGCAAACGTGTCATATTTAAAATGTGTGGTTTTGCACTTTTTTTAAATTTTTATAATTTATTTATTTATTTTTGTCTATAAAAATTTAAAATTGTGTACTTTTGTACTTTTTAGTCGTCCTTGACTATGTCTGTCAAAAAAAAGTCGTCCTTGACTAGAAGATAAAAAGGAAAGTATTTTTCAAAATCTTGAGACTTAATTAAAATATATTGAATTTTTATAAGAATTAAAATCACATTATTTTTCCTAGCAATAAAATAAAGTTAATACTGTTTTATTATAATTTTTCATTTTTTTGACAGATTTATAATTATTCCTTTTGAATGCTTAATTACCGTTAATTATGTTATCATTAAATTATGAAAATTATAATGGAAATTATTGTACTATGTCTATATTATTGAGTACAATAACACTTTATATTTTTCATAAAAATTCTAGCCAGAAAATAAATATTTTACTTCTATATATGTTATGATTTTGTGATGATGTGACTAATATGATCTCTCTTTAATTGCATACATACAGCCTTTGGTTTTTGCATTGAGCTTACTTGGTCTTATTCCTCTTGCTGAAAGAGTTAGCTTCTTGACAGAGTAAGAAAATCATCACATTTTTTTTGGTAAATATTATTATTATTATTATTATTATTATTATTATTATTATTATTATTATTATTATTATTATTATTAGTAGTAGTGTACTTTTCTGGTTTGAAAGCTGATTCTAGTTTTTGATCTTTTGTTAAATTGGTGATTTGGCAGACAAATAGCTTATTACACAGGTCCCACAGGTATGTCTATCAGTATTAACCCCACAACTAAATTTTATCAACTTAGCTTGAATTAGATGTACTTAGCAAGGGTGCACTCAGCATCTCAACACAGTCTAATTAAGATTGAACGGTTAAAATGTCAAAATAATTTTTAATTTTTATTTAATATAAAATTTAGAAGTTAAAATTTAAATCGTTTAATTTTAATTGATGGTCACAAATCACTGACTGCATGTGGTTTTTGACTGCCCATAAACCAAATCTCAATGAGACTACACTAACCATATGATATATGTCAATTCATAATATATAATATTTGAAATAAAATTTCTTAGAATTTGTGGTTACAAATTGGCGTAAGTGTTAGTTCATGTTACTAAACTTTTATCATTATATACATTTTTTGAATGACAGTGGGAGGACTTTTGAATGCAACATGTGGGAATGCTACAGAACTCATCATTGCAATATTTGCACTTAGCAATAACAAAATTGCTATAGTCAAGTATTCTCTCCTTGGTTCAATTCTCTCTAATCTTCTTCTTGTTCTTGGAACTTCTCTATTATGTGGTGGCATTGCAAATCTTAGAGCAGACCAAAAATATGACAGAGTAGTTCTACTTCTATGCATTAAAACTTATCTATTAATTTTACTTTTAAATTGAAGTTTCTGTTGATAGTACGGAACGTTGTGGATTAATGTAGTGTTTGTTTGGTTCTGCGGTTGACTAAATTAAAAAAAAATTGATTTTATGAATTTGATTTTGGTTGAAATTGAGTCGAATATAAAATAATTTATGTTTAGATATATTCACGAAAAAACATAAGAATTTATTATGTGTCACAACCGTAGAACCAAACATAGGCATAGCCAATGTAGTGCAGGTGCAATTGAGGTCGCAATGCGGTAACAGAAGCACTGCAAAACCTTTATAATGCAGCCGCAGTTTCCGCATATTATGACTATTCCATTGTCTTCTACTATATAATAACTGGTGTTGAGGAATGGAATGTTATATAACTTTCTACTTTCTTGATTGATTTGCAGAGACAAGCAGATATGAACTTGCTTATGCTTTTTATGGCATTGTTATGTCACTTACTGCCATTGATGTTCCAATATGGCGGTGCTTCAGTGGCTATGAATGAAGATTCATCTCTGCAATTTTCAAGGGCTGCTAGTATTGTGATGGTGATTGCATATTTTGCATACCTTATCTTTCAACTATGGACTCATCGACAATTATTTGAAGCTCAAGATGTATGTTTTGTTTTCCTTAATTTTGAAATGGTGAAGCTAATTGTGATAATTTTTTGTGGTAATATTTGATTAGTAATAATAATCAATTTCATTAATTCATTGTAGGAAGATGATGAAGAAGGTGAAAATGATTCTGAAGAAGCAGTTATAGGATTTTGGAGTGGTTTTGCTTGGCTTGTTATTATGACTTTTTTCACTTCTATTCTGTCTGAATATGTGGTTGACACTATTGAGGTAACTGATTTATTTTAAATCATGGCCGCGTCAAAAAAATTTGAACACCTGAAAATTATGGTCAAATAGGTCAATCACGTCTAGATTCTGGTTAATGAATGTACTTTAATCGTTAATGAGTTTTGATATCTGGTATATCTATTAATCATCTACTGTACTGAATGTAATTAACCATATACTTGAACTACGTTAACCACTTATATTTTTTTTTTTTGACAATAACCACTTATATTTTTATCGCAACTGTTATGTAAAACTTTTTTTTAATCAAAGAGGCAAAAAGTCATTCCATTTTGACTACTATAACACTTTTGTGACAAAAAAATGTGAATATGAACAGGATGCATCAGATTCATGGGGTCTATCTGTAAGCTTCCTCAGCATAATCATGCTACCAATAGTTGGCAATGCAGCTGAACATGCAGGAGCAATCATATTTGCTTTCAAGAACAAACTGGTTTGAATTTTAACTAGTAGTTTTATGAAATTCTACATTTCCTACTAATTTGACCCCAGTTTCTTGAAACTATCTATTCTTTTGACATTATATTAGGACATCACTTTGGGTGTTGCTTTGGGTTCTGCAACTCAAATTGGAATGTTTGTGGTAAGAGTTAATCTATTATTATCCACCTAGAAATATAAAAATTTGATTTATGAAAGCTTAAATCAAGGAAATTTAATTAAATTTAATTTTGTTACAATGTAGGTTCCCTTATGTGTGATTGTTGCTTGGATTCTTGGTATCAAAATGGACCTCAATTTCAACCTCTTAGAAACAGGTTCTCTTGCTTTGGCAATAATAACCACAAGCTTCATATTACAGGTATACTAAGTCTTCCTTTGGCAATTAATTTATCTATTGGCATAAGCAATTGTGAGACTATTTGAAAGAATTTATGGAAACAGTTTATGACATGTTCATAAGTTGTTTTCAGGTTATTTCTTAAGCTCTTGAGCCTCTAGGATAGCTTATGAAAACAGTTTATAGCTTATATATGAAAATAGTCTAACTTAATTTTATATTAGTTATAGAAATAACTTAGCATAAACCTTTTCCAAACAGGGTCGTGCTATCTATATCTTGATTTAATCTTTCAACGATATTTAAGTCTTGTTTGGTAAATCTTTTTTATAGGATGGAACTTCTCACTACCTGAAAGGCCTTATTCTCTTGCTCTTATACATCGTGATTGGGGCATGTTTTTTTGTACAAAGAACACCCTCCGGTGAGCATATAATATGTAACATTTTCAGATCCAGATTCTCAATAGCTAGTAATGAAAGGATGCAGTTGTCACAGTTAGCAAATCAATATAGTTCGATCAAACTCAAACGACTCATATTTGAAGTTAGTATTTTGAATCATATTTACAAAAGTCAACATATGAGACGTCCAATCTTGATCCAAGTATCCAACATTGTTGATTTGCGGATTGTGGCAACCAAGGTTTTAAATTTAAATAACCGTGGTGGTAACGATTGTAGTTGCAATTCTCGATATTTTGGAGAATCATGGTCAAATGTAACTGATGCAGCCTTAATCGCATCACATTATGTTGCGGCTCAAATCAAAGTTGCAAACATTTATTTAAAACGGTGGTTGCCATTGCTTTCTTTTGCAACCACATGGCATCCAAAATTTCCAAATCCAACATTCATATCTAAAATTTGGTCACCTTTTTTTTCTTCTTTCAGACCATGCTGATATTGCTAACATAATGCTTCATTCAGCAACTGATGCCAAATTTAGAGCTTAATAGGTAAGTTCATGTTATGTATACACATGTAGACATAATATTTGTCTCAGCTAGAGGGGTACGATTAAAAATAAAAATAAGATGAAATCATACAGGTGATGGAATAGACTTATATGGAATTAACTGGATGTACTTGATTGCAGACTTTGGCACATTTTGGTCTATTGGAGGTCAAAAGTAGCAGCAGCAACCAAACTTTATATCATAAGATTTAATTTAATAGATTTGTTATTTGTTCATTAGTTATAGTCATGTTCTCTCATCCTTATATTTATATATTTTTGAGGTAGTAGTTTTTTGCTACTCCTCTTTTTAAAAAAAAAAAAATAGTCATCTATAGAAAGATAGCTAGCTGTTTTGTACATAGACTTTTTCAAATGATTGTGTCAAAAAATTAAAACTCATTCATGTAATATATAAGAGAACTGTGATTAGTTAAGAAATAAGATGAGGGTCTTGACAAAAGTTTGTTAGAAATTTGAGTGAATGACTCACATGTTGATGTACTATGAACCACGTATACTCTTTGAATTAGGCGTATCTCAGTATCAGACACATATACCAACAAAATATAATACATATAATTATATCAAATTATTTACGTTATTTTCTTAAATTGTTATCAATGTTGACATATCAGGACTGTGTTAGATGTCGATGTCCATGTTAATAGTTAGTGTAATTTATCAAAATTTCACGGTAAATAAATAGGCGTACCGAAATTCGAATCACAGTCGATATATATTTACATAACATGTCCATACTCACTGAGTTAAGCGACGAAGGAGTGCCACTTGTACCAATTGATTTGTTGTCTTGGATTAGAGAAGTGGTGAAAATGACCATAAAAGTGTAACTGATTCATTCTCAGATCACTGTATCTAGCTTATCCTAATCCTAATCCTAATGACACACAAAAAGCACAAAACCATTGCCACGTGGCGCAACATTCCCAACCTCAACGACATCGTTTCACCTAACCACCTTTTCAACGACGCCGTTTCACCTTTTCACACAAAAGTTTGTTAGAAATTTGAGTGAATGACTCACATGTTGATGTACTATGAACCACGTATACTCTTTGAATTAGGTGTATCTCAGTATCAGACACATATACCAACAAAATATAATACATATAATTATATCAAATTATTTACGTTATTTTCTTAAATTATTATCAATGTTGACATATCAGGACTGTGTTAGATGTCGATGTCCATGTTAATAGTTAGTGTAATTTATCAAAATTTCACGGTAAATAAATAGGCGTACCAAAATTTAAATCGCAGTCGATATATATTTACATAACATGTCCCTGCTCACTGAGTTAAGCAACGAAGGAGTGCCACTTGTACCAATTGATTTGTTGTCTTGGATTAGAGAAGTGGTGAAAATGACCATAAAAGTGTAACTGATTCTCATATCATTGTATCTAGCTTATCCTAATCCTAATTCTAATGACACACAAAAAAGACCGTTGCCACGTGGCGCAACATTCCCAACCTCAACGACGTCGTTTCACCTAACCACCTTTTCAACGACGCCGTTTTCACTTTTTTCACCAACGCAAACACCATTCCTTCCAAATTCGCCACCATCTCCGTATCGCAATCCAAACCAAACAACAACAAATTCACTCCGACGCCGGCTCAGCTTCTAAATCACCCGCTCGCTGTTGTCGCACTTTTTCCTAAAGATGCTGCATTGTTTCTCGCCGGAGCTGTTGCCAGAGCTGCTGCTAAGACCGTCACTGCTCCTCTTGATCGCAATTGTGATTGGCCACGTGTGGGAGGTCGTGCCTATGCATCAACCAATGAGAATGCATAAAAAATTCTATAAATTGAGACATTTTTTGTAAATTTTTTTTCATGCGATCTCTCATTCTCTCAATCTATACATTTCTTTCTATATCTTTGTTGTGTTAGTTTTGTTTGTTTCGTGTTAACGACCACATAATTTGTCTCCGATTACTCATATCGTTCTTGTCAATTTTCTTTTGTGATCAAGGTTTATAATGATATGGTAATCGGTGAGGGAATTTGTGTGTCCTATTTGAGAACGGTATGAGTAATCGGAAGGGGTTGCAGCGGTAGAGGTTGAGGGTGGCTTGAAACAAGCTTTCCGAATTGCATAGACAATGAGGAGATCTTTGGTGTAAAACGATTAGGTTTATGCACAATTTTTTCTTTGTAATGTAATTTTTCTGTCTAATCTAATGTAATTTTTATGTCTAATAAAAATCAATAAAACTATATTTTTTTGACATCATAAATAAAACTATATATTATATATGAATCATGTCTAATGTAATGTGTTGTTATAATGTTATTGTTTTGCTTATCAGAATCATTCGCCCTATAGAGGGCGAACATGTTCTTCGTAATATACTGGGCATCATCTGGTTAATTGATGAAAAATGCTTGATTCGCACCGTAGGTTACGAATACTGGGTTTGCCGTCTAAACAGCGAGCATGATATTTGTGTAATTTTTGAGGGCGCGTTGGAATTGCTAGGGGGCGCGTAAAAAGTTTTCTTGTAAAAAGTATAAAATTGACTTTAACATTTCTCATATTTGACTTCAATATTCCTTCATTTTTTTTTACCAACTCAATATAATTTTTATTTTTATTTTCAACACTTTCATTTTCACACTCTATAATTTTATTAATCAAACACAAAATTAAAAAGTAAAAATTTAAAACACATAAACAGAATAGTAAAATGCTGAAACTCTTCTTTTTTGACTTTTTGAAAGCAAGGATGAGATAAAATAATAAAGAGACAAAAGACAAATATCATTTGTTGGAGGCACTATCAGTAGGTCTATGATTGTCCACCAGACCAAAGTTGTATATGATGGCAAATTAGCTTTCATAGTTATCAATTTCTCCTCAAACAACAATATATATGGTGGTTGTGCAAGCAAGAATTTGACTTTTAAGCAACTCAAACACACCACGAGTCCACGACTAAAATAATGAAATATTCCCCATGTCATGTTGAAACAACTACAACTTTGCAGGGCCGTAAAACTAAGACCACCGCCATGACGGAACCTCTGCAAGTCCATTGTAAACTCTGTTGAGTACAATTCTTCTTGCATCTATATATTACTTGTTTGACGTTGTTATCCATTGTCTACATTAGCAATAACAAGGTTTCTTTTTTTTGATAAGCAAGCCATAATAACAACGTATAACTCAGGACAAGTTGAAGAGGTGGGTCGGAAATTAAGAGAGGTAGGTCGTGGCGGAGCCAGGAAAATAAAGTTGGTGGGCTTCTAAAAAAATTATAACCTCTTTTTGAGAACAAAAATAAATAAAATTGAAGTTGTATGCATAAAAAAAAGGAAAATTACATTAAAACTTGCGTAATCAATGGTAGTATATACTCCCTCTGACCTCCGTCCTAAAATATAAGAGAAAAAACAAAAATCATGTTTATTAAGAAAAAGTAAAATATTAAAAAAATTAAAACTTATACTTCTAATATCATTCTTAGAAGACACCGCTTAAGCGGAATACCATACAATATGTTGAAGTGGGACGAAAATATTAAAATAAAAAATAAAGCATTATAATTTATTTTTTTGTGAAAAAAAACTAGTATTACTTTTTTTTTTATAGAAATATAAATTGATTCAACTATAACTTCAATTTTTTATGATTCTGTTTATCTTTTTTTAATACCCTGTTTAAAAAGTATAATTAACTACTTGTTAAATTTTTTTTGCTGAGAAATTTTACTTGTTACATTTGTTAGAGGGAAACGTTCAACATATGACCTCTTTCCCATAATCCTTATATTTGTCATTTAAACAAACCAAACCAAACCAAGATTCCCTTTCCCATACAAATATTGAAAGCAACAACTAAACCTGTAATGTTCACATATGAATTTAATGACGTAATAAAAGTATAATATTTTTCTCAAATGACATCATCTCTAGTCAACTCCAAGTCTTTCTTGTATTTGGAGGAAATCTTTTAGTACTCTATAGTCTATATAATATAATAATATTGTAGAAAGTAATTAACACAAATAATACAATATATTTCTAAAAAATGAAGTTGAATTTGATAATTAGTTTCCTTTTTTATTTTGTGACTATAATTTTAATGCAAAATGAAGGATCATGTAACGGTTGTTTAGAGAAGGAGAGAATAGGATTGTTGGAGATCAAAATTTCCATCGTGTCACAAGGAGGGGATCCTTACAATGATTTGGTTTCATGGGTTGATGATAGAGGTAGCAATTGTTGTGCTTGGAAAAGAGTCAAGTGCTTTTCTGGTCACATAACTGAACTATCCCTCCAAGAGTTATTTTCTTCTAATATGAATATGTTAAATGTTTCATTGTTCCGTCCATTTGAAAATTTATGCCTCCTCAACTTGTCTTACAGCTTGTTTCAAGGTTTGATTGGCAATGAAGGTACTTTCCTTTGTCTTTATCCATATAAGATTTACTTTGTCTTATAGATCATTTTATAATATAAATTCTTTAATTTTAGGAGAAACCTCTATGATTTATTAGATATTAATTGAGTGATCAATATTTCTAATTCTATTTCACATTATATATTCCCTCTTTGATTTTGTGTTGATATTTTTTTTTCCTGAAATTTTCATCATTTATTTCAATCTCTATTGCAATTTTTTTGAAATAAAGTGAAACATGCATATGAAATAATGGGAAATAAGGAATCATGCAATATATATATACACACCAACTAGTATATAAACTTCACATAGCATTGTTTCTTTTGAAGGTTTTCCTAGACTAAAGAAGTTGGAGACCTTAGATCTTTCAGTGAACCATCTAAATAGTAGCATATTTTCAAGTTTGAATGGATTAACTGCTCTAAGAACTTTGATGCTCGGTGATAATTTGATGCAAAATAACTTCTCCGCTCAAGGTATTTATTAATATTTATTAATTAATAACTTTGATGCAAGATAAGACCATGTTTTATCAAATTGAACTATTCATATATCATATTTTGACCGTATTTTTTAATAATATATAGATGTAAATATTATCATATAAGATCTTGTTTGATTTGTTTTGATGAGTATTTTTAAAATATCAAATTTTTATAATTTTTACTGCTAAATAATTAAATATATTAGTGATTAAAATTATATATTAGTGTACATACAATGGTGAAATAAAATCTTGTAATTAAAGCCGGAGGTAGTAATAAATTTCTATAAGTATTCATTGAGGATCAATATGATTACTGCTTCACGAATCTTGTAAATTTAATTGTATTATTTTAGTCCTTTTTTTTTGGCAATGTCTCTATTTTATAAAGTTTATGAGGTGGCTTCTAGGGTGAGGCTCAATTAATTCCCTTACATGTGTACCATTAATTTTAATCATGGGATTAAATAGACCTGTATGATTTCCCTGTTCATCAGGGCACTGGATTTTGGTCTCTCGGCATCCACATTAATTCCTTCTCCCTTCCCCACCAAATTTCACATCTTTCTGCAGAGTTCATGGTTGTCTCTTTCACATCCTTTGCAATAAAAATAAGGGTTTTCTTTGAAAATTGTCTTCTACATATTTTCACAAACGGATATTAATCTAACACTCAAATATTGTTTCTTTGCTAGAATTTAAAGTTTTTCAAAACAAAGATGATTAGGGTATTTGGTGATAAATATCAAATTAAAATTTGACAAGGAATATCGAAGCAATAGCTTGGTGGAAAAATCTTGATAAATGATACTACCTCTGTCACTAACTATAAGATATTGTTTGACTACTGTACGTACGACAACACACAATTTTGATCACTAATATCTTTAATTGTGTTTCAGTAAAAATTATTAAAATTTGATATTTGAAAATAGTTATCAAAACAAATCAAACAAGATTTTATATACTAATATTTGTATCTATATATTATTAAAAAAAATACAGTTAAAATATAATAGATGAATAATATAATTTGGTCAAACAATGTCTTATATTTAATAACAGAGGTAGTAGCATACAAACTCTCACATTAATAAAATATCATAAGATGTAATAAATGATAGAATTTTCACGTTATACTTATCAAAAAGAAATTTGTAGGGAGTAAAACAAAACCCACTCATATTGCAAGTGATAAAAGCATATTAATTAACCCTTTAGGCTTTAATATTTAGTCCCCAAGCATTATAAGTTGTGAGTTTTGTCCGAATCAAAGTTAATTTTTAGCCGATTATAAAAAAAAAGTTTAATTTTTAGCCCAAAAAATGTTTATATTGACAAGTTTTTAAATGTAGTGAAATAAATACAATAAATGAATTTATATTATATACACCTCATCAAAAAATAAAATAATAAATTTAAAATAACAAAAAAAATCATATACAAGAGTCGAAGTTTAAATTTCAGACACTATACTTATTCATTTTTAAAGATAAAATTCTAACTACAAACTATTTGACAAAAAAACTACTCATCATTTTGTATTTTGTGAAGGATTTTCGAGATCTAAGGAGTTGGAGGTCTTAGACCTTTCAGATAATGAGCTAAACTGCAACATCATACCAAGTTTGCATGGATTCACATCATTAAGGAGTTTGATACTTAATAATAATGAATTTAGTTGTTCTCTCTCTACTTTAGGTACGTATCTTCCATTCTTAGACACTTATTGTTATTAGTGTTTTATTTTCATATTTTAAAAAGAAATAATATATTATGTCTTGAAACAGATTTTGCCAAATTTAGCCGGCTTGAACTATTGGACTTGGCTGGTAATCAATTTACTGGTTCTATACATGTTGAAGGTATGTACTTTTACTATTACTGTCGTTTCAACTTTAAGAATTTTTCTTCCATTCCAGAAATTCACGCTTTAGTTGGAAATTTACAATTTTCAATAAAGGCCCCAAGTTAATAGGTTCCGAAATTTTAAAGGTGTGTTTGGTTGAATTTTTTTTATTTAAGGGAAAGGGAGAGATTATTTTTTTTAATAAAGTGTGTTTGATTCATTTTTTTAAAGAGAGAAGAGAGGAGGGGAGGAGAGGAGAGGTAATATGAAGTCATTTTTGCTTCTCTCAAGTTGGGGGATTGGAGGGAAGGGTGGGAAGTTTTTTAAGATTTTATTTAAGTGTAAAAAATAACCTCAATATATTATCAAATTTCGATATTATTCTTATTACGGTTTTTATTGTATTTAATTATTAAAATGTCTAAATTATACTATTGAAAACTAATACTAGTATATATAATGAGCGAGTGTTTTCACTTCAAACTAAAATGAGGCCCTTAAAATATTGATGCACAAAATTGTGGTCTAGCTTGCCTAACCTCTGAGCCGGTCTTGCTTATTGTTGACACTTATATATGAAACATATATAAATAACTAATGATTTATTGAAAATTATATCTATGCACTATTTATATACCTTTTCTTTTGTGCCACAGATTTTCAGAATTTGAGAAACTTAAGAATGTTAAGTTTGAGGTATAACTACATGAATGGCTCAAATGAAGGTATGCCTATGAATCACTCCCACTAAACAAAATTAATACATATATACATACAGTACATACATATACTTCACTTAAAATGGTGAATTTTAGGAGAATTTGAATTCAATTTTTAGATCAAATAAATTTTAATCAGACTTTATTTTACAATCAAATTCTGAATTATTAAGATTCTCTTCCCTTATAATTAAGAGGATTAACATACAAAAAATAAAAATACATCAATTGGATATTTTCTTTCATCTAGCCACCATGGCATGCTCTCGTAATTGACATCAATGGATATTTTAGGGAAGGATTTCAGTTATAAGACCCATACATTACTAATTTTAACTTTTTAGTTACACTTTTTTAATTTTAAATACAAAAACAATTGTTTAAAAACAATATAAAAACAATTAAATAGGTTAATGTATATATATTTCACCTTGATGTCATTGGATAAATTACAAAATAATAATGATAATGTACAAATTTTAATGAAGAGTTTTATTTTAAATTACCATTTTCAATTATCCTGACCAATATACTAAATAGTTTTCCCCAAACTTTTTGCATATTTTTTGAAAAAGGGTTTGTCTAACATGAACAATATAAAATAAAATTAGTAACTTTTTATTAAAAAATAACAATTACTCCCTTCGTATTACAATATAAGCCGTTCTGACATTCTTACGTATATTAAGAAATTTGTAATTTTTGTAAATCTTGTTAAAATTATACACAATTTTCCTCTTTTACCCTTGACAAAATATTACTATTTCCCCTTTCTATCTCTTTGTTGGTATATGAAAAAATGAACCGCCATAAATTTGCAGAGAGAGAGTAGTGACTTTTATTGGTAAAAATAGTATAAATGACATGGGAAAGGTGAATAAAAAATGTAGAAAAAGAGGATAAAGAAGGGTAATTTAGGGAGATCAACAATAATTTTACATTGATATTGTAAAACGACTTATATTTTAGTATAATTTTTTTTCCCAAAACAATTTTTATTACGATACGGATAGAGTATCTATTACAAAGTTATACATTTAATATAAAATGCACAAGTTTCGGTACAAACTTATTATTTTGAATTTCTTAACATGCACTTGTCCCTCAAATTTTAATCCTTCCTTATCATTGTTTATCAACATACATCATGTCAATTTCCCCCTCAAGTTATACATATATGTTTCATAATATGGATTTAAAATGCAAATTGTAAATATGAAATATTAATTATGACAGGATTATGCAAATTGAAGAATTTGGTAGAGCTAGATATCAGCAACAATATGTTTAGTGCTAAACTTCCTGAGTGTTTAAGCAACTTAACAAACCTCAGAGTTCTTGAACTTGGCCATAATTTGTTCAGTGGAAATTTTCCATTATTCATTAGCAACCTCACATTCTTGACATACTTATCACTCTATGGTAATTACATGAATGGATCATTTTCATTGAGCACTTTGGCTAATCACTCTGATCTTCATGTTCTATATATTTCATCACAAAGCATAGGGGCACACATTGAAACTGAAGAAACAAAGTGGTTACCTAAATTTCAATTGAAGGCACTTATTCTTAGAAATTGCAACCTAAACATGGACAAAGGAAGTGTTATTCCTAGTTTTCTTTCATATCAATATAATTTGATATTGATGGACCTCTCCGGAAACAAAGTAGTTGGCTCATTTCCAGTTTGTTTGATGCATAATGATCACATACAATATTTGGATATATCAAACAATAGTTTAAGTGGTTTGCTTCCAAAAGATATTGGTATAATCCTTCCTAATGTTATCTATTTGGATTTTTCACGTAATAGCTTTCGAGGAAATATACCTTCGTCAATTGGTAAAATGAGAAAACTTTGGTCCGTGGACTTCTCTCATAATCAATTTTCGGGTGAGTTACCTAAACAATTGACCAAAGATTGCAATGATTTACAATACTTGAGGCTTTCCAACAACTTTCTACACGGAACACTTGAAGATGTATTGGGAAACAATACTGGATTAGTGATGCTACACATATCCAATAATTCAATCTCGGGCACAATTCCTAGTTCAATTGGCATGTTTTCTGAAATGTATGAACTTGTTATGGCTGAAAATCTATTTGAAGGTTATATACCTATTGAAATTTCCAACATGACATTTCTTAGAATTATAGATTTTTCACAAAACAAGTTAATTGGATCAATCCCAAATTTGAGTGGTTTAACAAGTCTAAGGTTCTTGTATTTGCAAAAGAATGGTCTCTCTGGATCTATACCATTTGAACTTTCTGCAAGCTCACAACTGAATCTTCTTGACTTGAGGGAGAATAAATTTTCAGGTAAAATTCCCAACTGGATGGATAAGCTCTCAAAGTTACGTGTTCTTTTATTAGGAGGGAATAATTTGGAAGGAGATATTCCAATTCAATTGTGTCGGTTAAAAAATATCGATATAATGGACCTATCACGAAACATGCTCAGTGCTTCAATACCGTCTTGCTTCCAAAACTTGTCATTTGGAATGGGACAACATGTTGACGATGTTCCTGGTCCTAGGTACCAATTGTCATTCTGGGAAAATATACTGATAAATTTAGATGTAAAGTCTATCTGTAATACCAGTCTGATAATGCATTTGCCTTTATTTGATCGATTGGATGAAGACATGGAAGTTGAGTTCAGAACAAAGTACAATCATTACTTTTACAAAGGTATTATCCTAGAGAATATGACTGGATTGGATTTATCATGCAATAAATTAACAGGTACCATCCCTTCTCAAATTGGAGACCTACAACAAATTTTAGTCTTGAATCTATCACATAATTACTTGTCAGGTTCTATTCCAATTACTTTTTCAAACCTTACTCAAATTGAGAGCCTTGATTTATCATACAATAACTTGAGTGGTACGATACCTTATGAACTAATCCAGCTAAACTTTTTATCAATCTTCAATGTGTCATACAACAACCTTTCTGGAACACCACCTAGTACCGGACAATTTCAAGACTTCGATGAAGAAAACTACAGAGGTAATCCCGGTCTTTGTGGACCACTCCTTAACCGGAAGTGTGAAGGCATTGCTTCTGCACAATCCAATGACAATGGAGAAAAGGAAAGCAAAGTAGACACAATATCATTTTATTGGAGTTTCACAGGATCTTATATAACAGTACTATTAGCCTTCATGACAGTGTTCTGCATCAATGCACATTGGCGCATGGTCTGGTTTAATTTCATTGGTAAGGTTATACATACATGTTTTCCAACTTTTCCATTGTATTAATGAATTTCCATAGTACCTCTGCTAAAACTTTGTGGACTTTGAAATATTTGGATATCTTTACTCTCTAATAGCTACTATAATGCCAGTACATTAG
Source organism: Trifolium dubium (assembly GCA_951804385.1). Lineage (NCBI taxonomy): Eukaryota > Viridiplantae > Streptophyta > Magnoliopsida > Fabales > Fabaceae > Trifolium > Trifolium dubium. Next base: position 36,733,932 of record OX638071.1, on the reverse strand, counting down.
TAGTATTTTTGAGCTTAATTCAGTCTGTAATATTTTTAATAGCTTACTGTATTTAATCCCTGAACCAAAGTCGATTCCCTGAAGGTGATGAAAGGAAGTCTTGACTCAACATTATTTTCCTTGATGTCGGATATTCTCCAAATTGGATATATTTCCATTACGTTGAAATGACAACAAATAGTATTTGAGATACAAGGCACCGATACAGACACATACACATGCGTTGGACATAAAAATAACACTAACATGTCAACATCGATAATAATTGTAAAAAAGTTGAATAAATTGATTGCAATTATATGTGTCAGAATTGTGGTTAAATAAACTGATTAGAAGCACTATCCATTACTCAGACATTAATGACAACAAATATTTTCGAGTTAGATATCATATCACAGTATCAAAATGTTAGTTACCAACAAATATATCTTAACGAGTATTTGTTTGTGGAACAAAACCAAAAACAAGGATATACTATATAAACCCAATAAATACTTGTTTCTTGACGTGCAAGTACCATAGGTTTCATTTTTAAACAAGACATACTTTTGATTATTCTTAGAATTTTGGATTAGATTCAACACTACATATGACATTATATTATCAAAAGCCTTATTATGGCTAGTGAAAAAGAGTTTCAAACAATTGCCGAAGAAAACCGCAACAAAATAAAGAATTACCCATAGTCAATGATGGGGAACTTAGGATGCATATTGATTTAGCCATATTTTCCCTCTGAAATTTTATGCAGAGTAAATGCTGCAGTAAAATTATCCGTTATTTGTGGAAATTGCTTTAGCCAAACTGCTAGCGCCTAGCAGTGACATATCTCAGAAGGGGACTGTAAATTTTGTTGGACACAAGTTTGTTCTATTCTTTAGCTGTAATTATGTATTAGATAAATTTAATTTAGGTTTTAATAATGATTTGTGTCAACTGATGGGTATGAACATTTGTGTTTAAGTTTGATCCCTTTAGGTTAAGCAGAAAAACAAGAAACTTTAGAAGCAAATTTTTTAATAGGAAAGTTACATTTTATACTTCCTTAATTAGTGACTCAAAGACATTAGTCAGCATGGCACATAGTTTATTGATATTGTAAGTAAAATAATTTATACAACTTATCTTGCTTAAACATCTCTAGTCAACTCAAAGTCTTCTCTTGTGCTTGTGTTTCTAGGAAATTTCTTGCACGAAAAAGTCTCATCATATTCTAGTCAACAATGTGTTTCTTGTGCTTCTAGGTAGTTTCTTGGACTAGAAAACTGAAAAATGTTATATTGAACTTTAAACATGATAGAAACAATATTTTCCACCTAAGCGATAATTAATAAGGAAATAATTTAATGAGCCTTGTATAAAATAATTTTATACTCTCACTAAAATCATTATATATTTTTATATTTTTTTTTCCTTTCCAAAAAAATAAAATAAAATAAAAAATAAAAAAGGAATTATATAAAAAGAACATTGGTAGAAAGGAATCATCAATATGTTATATAAATAATTTTTAAATAGCTCTGTGAGAAAATCAAGGGTCACATATTTGCGCAATAAAATTACACCGTTGGTGTTATTTTCTCATAAAGAAATGGTTAATCTAAATCTCAAAGCCATGCAACTTGAGTTCACTAGAGGCAGAGAAGAACAATCATGTTAAATATAATTCTAAATGATTTACAGAAAATTATAGTATCTCTGATTATTGTATAAGTTTCTGATTATTTATACAATCATGTTAAATATAATTCTAATAACTTATACAATTTTCCAAACTTTGAGAAACTTAAATTTTTTAAGTTTATAATTTCAAGAATGGCTCAATTGAAGGTATTACTATTACTCCTACCAAACAAAAAATAATAAATACAGAATTGCTCTATAACTGCTTCAATGAATATTTTAAGGAAGGATCACAAACAATTACACATTTTTTAATTTTAAATATAAAAACAATTAAATAAGTTAATGTATCTATATTTCACCTTGATGTTATTGGGTAAACTAAAAGATTTAATTTGTAATATTGTACAACTTTTTTAATTAATTATCATTTTCAATTATTAAGACCAATACACTAAAATAATTTTTCCCAAAGTTTTTGTTTATTTTTAAAAATAAAAAAAAACTTACCTGGAAATTGTAATATTTAATGTCATTTGTTAATATTAGTTTTGATTGATTTTGTAAAGGATGATATTTGAAGTTTAAAAGTTGTTAACTTCTTATATGGTATAAATGAGAAGACAGTTTTATATATTTTACTGATAAGTAACCAATATTTAGAGAATTACGTGGCTCTGATTCCCTAAATTGTTTAGGGATACATAGGACTAGGGATCCTCCTTGTCAAGCTATAATTTCAGTAACTCGGTATTTTAAAATAAGTATATATACTATAATGTATTAGGCTTGTCAGGCTAAATATAAGTCTAGTTAGTATTAGTTTGTGCGCCGGTCATGACCGAAGTTGGGTCGTGATAGGAGCGAGTTCTGTCATCGTAACTCCAATCTTCTCTCAAGCATAATTGCAGAGAATCAAACCATGACTCTCCTTATCATGTCCAGCACCAATCATATATCACTGGACTAACTAATATTTAGTAAATTTTATAAACATATTGTTGTCTAAATCTTATAAGACTTCAAGATAAAAAATCAATCTATTGGACTTAATCAAATAACTTCAAAAGTATGTCACTTGCAAAATTACATGACTATGAATGTCTAATTCAACATAAAATTACGGTGAATTAAAATGTTTAGGAGACTCATACTGCTATGAAACAAGGGTCACATATTTGCGCAATAAAATTACGGTGAACGTATGTTTAATTAGGAGACTCATATCTGCGCTGACAAAAATTAATTTTGGATGAATTGATTATTCGAAAATGATTACGATTAAAAGTGAATTGAAGTACATATATATATATATATATATATATATATATATATATATATATATATATGTTGATTTATATTTAAATACATTCATATAAAAATGGTTAAACAAAAAATTGAAGGCTAAAAAGTAAAAACCAATTGAACACAAAAATATACAATTCAAACCTAAAGATTTACTTGAAACTAGGATCTGTAAGCAGACTGATGTATAAGATTAATTTATTATAGTTTTTTTGACGGATGTATAAGATTAATTTATTATAGTTTGTTCTCTATAGAATTGGTTATGTCATATGCGACAAAAATATATTTAAGCTCCACAGCTATGTGTAATCTATATGTTCTTTTTCTGCACAAAGAACTTACCTTTAATTTATTGCATGCGATTTTTACTGGGGAACTTTTATGTTTTTTATGATTATTATTGTTTATGTTTTTGAAGAATAATGATTATTATTTTTGCTTTACCCTTTTCAGATTTGAAGATCTTCCCTTTGAAGAAATTAGTGATCTCTATTTATTAGATTTTCATTTTATTGGCCCCCACGATTTGTTAAGGAAATCTCCACCAAAATTTCTAGCTACTTTCTTTTCTACTTTCCTCCATCATGCTGCAATATCTTATATTTTAGACCCAGGATTTGCTCAGGAAATCTCCACCAAATTTCCAAGGTACATTCTTTTACCACTTTCTTTTATCATGCTACATTATTTTTTTAATTATTTTTTTTGGTCGAGACCGGGCCGGACGCAGTGACTAATCCCTCGCTAGATTGAAGACACCTCAAAAGGTGAGATAGTTGATTCAATGATTTAAATTCAAGTCTACATATTTTCTTCTTTTGTCTTTATATGTAATTAATATTAATATAGGTTAAAAAGAACGACCTTTAAGTATAAGAGATAAGAGATTATCAAGGTCAATTTGTGCTAAACACGGAATGATTTTCGCCAATTTGTAAGATTGACATTGGTGAAGCACTTGAGCTTCTTAGTGCGCTAAATTGGTTCCACGAGCTACATTTTGAAAATGTGAATTTCGAGTTCGTTTTCAGGAATGTTGTTACAAGCTAAGGTTCTATAGTAAGAAAGAGGATGTGTCTGAATTCGGAGTGGCAAAAAAATTGTCAAAATTGTTAGGTCGAATATCATGATCAGAGTTCGAACTCCGACTCTCACCTATGTATATTGTAAGTTTACGATGACTTTATTATTTCGTCTATGTACAAAAAAAAAAGAGTAAAAAATAACTACCGAAATTACACATTAATATTGCTTAAAAACCAAAAACTAATTTTGTACCAAACAAAACTAGTTAATTAATATCTATATATATGGGGCTGCTAACTTTGACCATATTGGTCAAAGTTAGCAAGTATATAGCTCACATGTAATTATAAGGGGTGCATGTGAGGGGCTTATGAGTACCTGGGGGGGCGTGAAGACAATGGGGGTGCTCTAAGTAATTACATGTGGGTCATACATTGCTAACTTTGACCCACGATTGAAGTTAGCAATGTGTGATCCACATGTAATTACTTAGTGCACCCTCATTGTCTTCGCATGCCTCCAACTACTCATAAGCCCCTCATATGCACCCCCTTGTAATTACATATGGGTCATACTTGCTAACTTTGACCCACATGGTTAAAGTTAGCAGCCTCATATATATATATATATATATATATATATATATATATATATATGGGGATTGCTAACCTTGACCTGTGTAGATCAAAGTTAGCAATTATGACCGACATGAATTGCTCCGCGCCCCCCTTATTCTTACTCTGTGCGCCCCCACCCCCGCACCTTTCTCTGCGCGCCCCCTTCTCCGCACCCCTCCCCTAACCTCCTTTGTATTTTTTAATGAGTCTTAGTTGCTAACTTTGACTTACATGGTCAATGTTAGCAACCCCTATATATATATATACCCATTCTAAAATAAATAATTACTACCTCATATATTTTAAAGAACTAATAAGAAATTATTATCTTTATATATTTTCAATTTAGTCACTCACATATATATTTTAAAGTACTAATGTGAATAAAATTTAACAAAATCATGATTTTTTTTTAAATATTCATAAAGTCATAGATCAATTTTAGAGTGTGTTACAGAATCAGAGACCAATTTGTTAATTTACTTGTATTTATGTCATAGGGGTATTTTGAACCCCAATGAAGTGGGGTGCGTTTTATGTGACGGGGGTGTTGAGAATTCCCGCCATCTCTTTTTACATTGTAACTTCACGGCTATGGTGTGGTATTTTATTTGTCGTTGGTTACGGGTCACTGTTATTATTCCACCGGAGTTGTCTATATCCTTTGCTACTCTAGTTGAGTGTGGTACCAATAAGATGTTGAAGAAAGGGTATTCAATAGTTTGGCTTGCTTTTATTTGGGTGATGTGGAAGACTCGAAATGATAAAATTTTCAATAATATCGAAGCCGATGTCGGTGCCACGGTGGACTTGATTCAACGCACATCCTGGAAGTGGTTCATATATAAGACGGCAAAAGGCCCTTGTTTACTATATGAATGGGTTTCGAACCCGGGCGACTCTATGCTCCGGTGAGGTGCTTGCGGGTGGTTTATCCCCCAATTGTTGGTCACTTTTTCTTTTTCGTCTTAGCCTTGTTTTTTGGTTCTCCTGCTTGTGTTACATTTTGTGAAGTGATCTATTTTGTGGAAAGGCTCTGTGCTCGTTATGTTTAGGGGCTGTTTCCTTTTCTCATATTGTAACCACTTGTTTGTTTTGGTATGTCTTATACCAATCCAACCTCTAATAATACATATATTTTGATGTTCAAAAAAAAAAAAAAAAAAAAAAAAAAAACTTGTATTTAATCGTATGCAACATACAGTAAGTTTAGCATCTAGTCAACTACATGTCTTTCTTTTGCTTCGAGGAAATTTCTTGTAATAGAAAAAGTCCCATGATATTTAGTATAAATAGATAGTAATAATATAAGATGTTTATAGGAATTCGGGGCAAAACTAAAAATAACACAATATACATACAACATTTCTGAAAAATGAAGTTGGGTTTGATAATTAGTTCCCTTTTTTATTTTGTAACATTAATGTTAATGCAAAATCAAAGATCATGTAAAAGTTGCATAGAAAATGAGAGAATAGGGTTGTTGGAGATCAAACACTATTTCTTGTCATACGACGAAGAAAATCGACAAAATAACAATGAATTGGCTTCATGGGTTGATGATAGAGCTAGCAATTGTTGTGCTTGGAATAGAGTCAAGTGTTCTAACACATCTTCTGGTCATCATATTACTCAACTATCCCTTGGATTACTAGACTTGTGGTCTTATGATATGATGTTAAATGTTTCATTGTTAAGTCCATTTGTTGAGTTACGCCTCCTCAATTTATCTCAACTCATGTTAAAAGGATGGATTAATGGCAATCAAGGTACTACTTTTGTCCTCTTTTATATATAGAAATGCTAATGCATACCCAATAATATTTATCAAGGTGTGTTTTAACAAGTTGTAACTAAAAAGTAAATTAAATACAATTAAGTTGCATGTTGTTAAAACATACCTTTATAATAATATTAGCGGATGTGCCTATATATATATTTTGTTACATGGTGAAAACTTCTCATATAGCTTACTATGTTTCTTTTGGAAGGTTTTTCTGGATTAAATAAGTTGGAGAACTTAGACCTTTCATATAACAGTCTAAACAAAAGCTTCTTACCAAATTTGAGTGGATTAACTGCTCTTAGAACTTTGAGACTTGGTTATAACTGTATGAGTAGCTTTGATTGCTTTTCCATTCAAGGTACGTTCAATTAATTCTATAATTTATTATATGCATGTGATGAATATGGCTGTTTGTTTGAGTCTTGAGGGTTTTCTTTTTCTTGCTTCCATCCGAAAATAGTCTTGAGGGTTTTCTATATTTGCAAAAAGAAAATTTGGGTAAATTGATATAGAACCTGAAGATTGGAGTGATTGGCCAAAGTGCTTAGAACTATTACTACTATTATATATGAAATGTAGGGCACATTCAATTCTTAAACAATGATTATATGTGACGGATGTTTTTATTTTTATTTTTATTTTTAAATTAAACATATCATGTGTCATCTCAATAGATTTCAGCAAATTTAGCTGGCGGCTAGAACTATTGGACTTGGTTGGTAATCAACTTACTGGTTCTCTACATGTTGAAGGTACTTCTTTTACTATTATTGTTGTTTCAACTATTACAGATAAAAAAATACAAATTTTATACCCCCTCCATCTCAAAATAATTGTCTCTTTAGCATTTTTTAATTATGACAATTATTACTTTTTTCCATTATTATACCCTTATTTATTACTTTTTATCTCACTTAATTACTCCACTAACTACAATTAATGAAGATATTATAGTAAATCATACGAATTTTACCATTAAAATCAACACAGTTAATCATTTCTTTAAAAAGTGTACACAAATCTTAAATGACAATCATTTTGAAACGGAGGGAGTAACTATTTATGGCATAATCCCTTTTGAAACAATAAGCTAAGAAGGGTGTCGCAATGAATACATATTTTTGGCAACAACTAACAAATATTATGAAAAAAAAAACTAATTAATTATTAATTCTCTTTTGGATGTTCCGTTTATATACAGGTCTTTGACTTTGATATGTAATTTTTTGTCTTGTCATTATTTATCTTGTGTAGAGATTTAATTATTATAATAATTTTTGCCGTTAAAAAATTAATTAATTAATTCTCTTTCTTAAAAGATCAACTTATAATTATCAGATCACAATTCCAAAAATAATGACCATATTGTTGCTATATGATAATACTTGACACCATGTTAAATATAATTTTTACATTTTTTTTGGACAATAATTCTTGCAGTTTTATTGAAAATTATACTTCTGACTATACATTTATATACTTCTTGTTTTATGCTGCAGATGTTCAAAATTTGAGAAACTTAAAAATATTAAATTTAAGGGAGAATTACATGAACAGCTCAACCGAAGGTATAATTATTATTGCTTCAAGGGATTTTTTTTTTATAATTGCTTTAAGGGATATTTTTTATTTTTTTTGATAATGGCCCTAAGGGATATTAATCCTTTCTTACTGATTTTAACTTTTACTTCCATTTTTTTAGTCATTATTAATGGCCGTAGAAATTTCGTATCAATATTATAATAATTCAAAAAAAAAAACTAACAAAAACAATTAAATATGTTAATATACTTATATGTTTTCACCTTGATGTTATTGGATAAACAAGAAAATAATTATGATAATGTACAACTTTTTTAGTTTTATTTTAAACTATACCGTACCAATTTCAAAAATTAAGACCATTTCAAAAAGTTTTTCATGAACTTTTTGCTTATTTTATAAGGTTAAATATATTGTTAGTACTTCCGTAAGAAGAATATATATTATTCGTCCCTGTAAAATCATGATTTTCTAACATTAGTCCCTACTGAAATTTTAATAGATATTTAGTCTCTACAATTTCAACAAAAAATATATGTATAGTCCTTACTAAAATTTAATTATGTCCTTACTAAAATTTAATTGTCTTTAAACTTTTAAGTTTTTGAATTTTTTTTTACAGATACGTTAAAAGTTATAAAGTTTATAAATTTTTAACATAGAATGAGTTAAAGGTGTGTTTGATCTATTAAAAAAATAAGAGATTGGACATGACAATTTTAGCTGTATTGTGTATTTGATTTTAAAATTGTTTTTGAGACTAAACAAATTGAGGGCCAAGGGAAATTTTAGCTGGAAAATTTTGTCCCCTACTAAACTCTAATATAACTTTTTGTCCCCAGGACAAAATAACTTTATTTTGCACTAAACATTGTACGAGACAAAATTTGTTCAATACCTTAAACTTTATCCCGTGATATTATGTCATGTATTGTTCTATCAAGTACTCCCTCCATCCAATAATATAAGAGAAAAAATAAAAATCACATTTATTTAGAAAAAGTAAAATATAATGATTGGGAGTATATTTTATTTTGAAAAAAATTGTATGAAAATGTAAAAACAAATTTTATTGGTTGTTGGTTATAAAAAAAAAAGTAAGAGGGAGGGTAAAAATTTTTTGAAAAAGTAAATGTTTAGACATTTTCTCTTATATTTTGGGACAAATAAATTGAATTTTTTTCTCTTATATTATACTCCCTCCGTCCCATTATATAAGCACCTTTACTACAAAAGTCTAGTCCCAAAATATAAGCTCCTTTACAATTTTTGTATTCTAATGTAACTTAGTAGTAATAATTAGGGGTATGTGTAAGCAAAAAAGTAATAAATGTACCTAGTAAATTGTAAAGGGCTTATATTTTGGGACTAAACTTTTGTAGTAAAAGTACTTATATAATGGGACGGAGAGAGTAGGACAGAGGAAGTACATATATTTTACATATCAAACGGATCCTAAATATGAATTTTTTTAAGGGGAGAATTTGGTAGCTCAAGTGATTTGAACTAAAAGTTATGGATAGAGATAAAGTGTAAAAGGATTAGAGTACTTGAAGTGCGGGTGAGAGTGAATAAGAAAATACTAACATTAACAACTGATTACTAATTTTGGTTGCTTAAGAAAAAATTTTTTTGACAAAAACAAAACTAAGCAAATTCATTAATAATCAAATTCGTAATACATATCGGAACATCATCACAATTTTGAAAAATAGCAATATATGTAGTCACCCCGAATAGAGCCACTGCATAGGCTTTCTTCCTTAAAAACTCTACCGAAGAGTTATGAAAATAAGAAGTTAATATACTCCTAGAATTTAAATTATTAGACCCATACTCATATTTGTCCTCCTCTTTAATTTTTTTGTCATCCACCATGTTCGTTGGATCAAACTTGAATATCATCTGATGTTGTTCGAGCTCAATTGGCAAATGAATGACATATAAGAGGCTTAGGATTTCCACTTCGAGTAATTGGAGTATATGAGAGTGACCATAAGATTCACCTTTGAATAATCGTCCTCCCTTCATAAACAAATTATTACCTAAACTTATTGACAATTCATCAATTTTTTGTGCAACCTGCAAGAAAAACTCAATGATCTGCCAATAGTGTTTCATTACATTATTTGATCGAATTAAAATTGCAAAAAGAAATAAGAAAAACCTGAAAGATAAACCATCCAACCAAATTAAAATATTAAACGTGGAAACTGCACACAGGTTACCAGGCCTCGACAGTTCCAACTAAGAATTATTATATCTCCCGAGAGACCTGGGTATCGGGACCGACCCTTAAAAAAGGACCAGCATCACCATCCACATATTTTTCAACATTGGAACCACTAATATTACCATATTCATGTCGTCTCTTTTTATCATGTTGACTTTCATCCATGGGAAAATGCACGTGTTCTTCCCCATTAGTGTTGCTAAGAGCCAAATCCATTGGAGAGGATTTAATATGGTCCATATGATGGACATGGAAATTAGAATCATGCTCCAGCAATGACATGTTGGAGAACGAACATGTTGCACCATGACTCACCCTCCTCATTAAAGATGTAACAGTTGTATTAGTCATAATTCCTCTATCATGTAAATGATTATTAGTATTAATGAGTGGCTCATTAGATGGCCTCACTAAATAATTTTCAGCCGTTTCAACATGTGAATTATTAGCATTATTATTGCTGCCGTTATGTTCTTCAAAGTTGGCTCCGTCATTATTGCTCGCCGCTGGTGTGTCTCCTACTTCCCTCAACCACCGTGAGCCATTGCCACCTCTTGATTTCTTGAACTCGGCTCGGAGCTCCGGTCCCCAGTTACGTGTTTTATCATCAATATTCTCCATACTATAGAGCTTGTCGCAGAACCTTTGTGTGTGTCCTAGTACTCCACATAGGAAACAAAAGTTTCCGAGTTTCTCGTATCGTAACTGCACGACATGCCACTCACCTCCTTGATTCTTCACCTTCAGGTCTTTCTTGATAGGAATTCGAACATCTAACCTCACACGAATCCTCATATATGCTCTCAAAAAACCATTGTTTCTTGCATCATATTGAATGAACTTACCAATGGCATTGCCAATTTGCTCGCCTCTTCTTTATGTCATGAAACCTGCAGGTAAATGATGAATTTGAATCCATATATCAACATCGTTCAATGGGATCTGGTTAAACAAGTCTCCTTCTTTTACTTCATGAAGGACTAACATGTGATTTTCAAAGTGCCATGGTCCTCCAATGAGAACCCTTTCCTTGTCAACCTTGTGATAGAATTGAAAGATGAATAAACCTGGTTCGATCTCTCTGATTGTCATTTTTTTTCCTGGTTTCCAAACACCAGCCAATGTTTCTTTCATGCTATTAGAATGTATGGTCCGATCTGTGAGGAATCTACCAATTAAACATAGTTGTAAGTTTCCCCCCTCCTCGGAGTTGTTCTCATCTTCAAACACTATACCTTCCACCTCTTGCCCTCCATTTGCCATTATTTGACTTTGTTGCAGGTTCCTAAGATAAAATGATGTATGTTGTCAGTCACAAAATGATAGCTCTCACAATTAGGAGAGAAAGCTCAAAACTCTCACTAGCAGGAGAGAAAACAAGGAGTTACATATTCTCTCAGCTTTAAGATACAAGATTTATTTAACATGTTGATGTTATTTGATTCTGACTATATCAATTGTACTCTTATCATCATTTAACAACAAAATATCAATTCTCCCCTCAAATTATATAGATGTTTCAGAAGATCCATTGATTTGATATTCAAACTATAAACCTTGACATATTAATTAATACAGGCTTATGCAAATTGAAGGATTTGGAAGAGCTAGATATCAGCAATAACATGTTTAGTGGTAAACTTCCAGAATGTTTAAGCAACTTAACAAACCTCAAAGTTCTTGAAGTTGCTAATAACTTGTTCAGTGGAAATTTTCCATCCTTCACTAGCAATCTCACATCCCTGGCATACTTATCACTCTATGGAAATTACATGAATGGATCATTTTCACTAAGCACTTTGGCCAATCACTCCAATCTTCAAGTTCTATATATTTCATCACAAAACATTGGAGCACACATTGAAACTGAAGAAACAAAATGGTTTCCTAAATTTCAATTGAAGTCACTCGTTCTTAGAAATTGCAACCTAAACATGAACAAAAAAAGTGTCATTCCCAGTTTTCTTTCATATCAATATAATTTGATATTGATTGATATCTCTAGAAACAAATTGGTTGGCTCATTTCCAAGTTGGTTGATACATAATGATGGCATAAAATATTTGGATATATCAAACAACAATTTAAGTGGTTTGCTTCCAAAAGATATTGGTATATTCCTTCCTAATGTTACCTATTTGAATTTTTCATGGAATGGATTTGAAGGAAATATACCTTCATCAATTGGTAAGATGAAAGAACTTGCATTATTGGACTTCTCTCATAATTATTTTTCAGGTGAGTTACCTAAACAACTGGCCACAAATTGTGATAATTTGGAATACTTGATGCTCTCCAACAACTTTCTACATGGGAATATTCCTAAATTTTGTAATTGTATGAATATGCAATTTTTATCTCTCAATAATAACAACTTTAGTGGAACACTTCAAGATTTATTGGGAAATAAATCAAGACTACAAATGCTAAGCATATCCAATAATTCAATCTCAGGCACAATTCCTAGTTCAATTGGGATGTTTTCTAGCATGCAATTTCTTCTTATGGCTGAAAATCTACTAGAAGGTGAGATCCCTATTGAGATTTCCAACATGCCAATTCTTAGAATTATGGATCTTTCTCATAACAAGTTAACTGGATCCATACCAAAGTTCAATAGTATTAGATTTATACAAGTCTTGTATTTGCAAAAGAATGATCTATCTGGATCTATACCATTTAACCTGTCTATAAGCTCAAGACTGAAACTTCTAGATTTGAGGGACAACAAATTTTCAGGTAAAATTCCAAATTGGATGGATAATCTCTCACAGTTACATGCTCTTTTACTAGGAGGGAACAATTTGGAAGGAGAAATTCCAATTCAATTGTGTCGATTAAAAAAGATCGATATAATGGACTTATCACGGAACATGCTCGATGCTTCAATACCATCTTGCTTCCAAAATATGTCATTTGGACTAGAAAAACACAATGATGATGATAATGGCCCTAATTTTGTATTCTCAGTGGAGAACCCGTACAATTTTATACAATATGTTGATATCTTCAATGCCACACTGCAATTTATACCTCCTGTATTTGATCGAAAGAATGGAAAACTACTCTTGGAAGTGGAGTTCAGAACAAAGCATAATGATTATTTTTACAAAGGTAAAGTTCTAGAGAACATGACTGGATTGGATTTATCATGTAATAAGTTAACAGGTACCATCCCTTCTCAAATTGGAGGCCTACAACAAATTAGAGCTTTGAATCTATCACATAATAACTTGTCAGGTCATATTCCAAGTACTTTTTCAAATCTTACCCAAATAGAGAGTTTGGACTTATCATACAATAACTTGAGTGGTAAGGTACCATATGAACTAACCCAGTTGCACTCTTTATCAACCTTCAATGTGTCATACAACAACCTTTCTGGAACACCACCTATTACAGGACAGTTTGGAACCTTTGATGAGGAAAACTACAAAGGTAATCCCGGTCTTTGTGGACCATTACTCAACCGAAAGTGTGAAGGTGTTGGGCCTCCACCTTCGTCACAATCTAACAATGAAGAAAAAGAAACCGTTGTGGACATGATATCATTTTATTGGAGTTTCGCAGGATCTTATATAACAATCCTATTGGCCTTCGTAACTGTGTTGTGCATCAATGCACGTTGGCGCATGGCCTGGTTTTATTACACTGGTAAGATGATGCGTACATGTTTTCCAACTTTTCCTCTTTATTGATGGAATTTTCATAGTCCCTATTGAAACTTTATGTGGAGTCTCAAAACTCAGATATTTGGATGTTTTAATTTATCTTTGCACTAATTTCGACATTTGATGTTTTTTTTTTTTGACAAATTTCGACATTTGATGTTAAGTTTCTTTTCTCTTGCTTTTTGTGTGATGTACTTATCTACAGTTGTTTGAAGCTATATGTTACGAGTGTTTCTTTTTTCTGTTTTAATTTATAATAATGCCTATTATATGTTACTCTATATTGTCAGACTCTATTCTCTAATACCAAGTAGGAGAAGAACTATGTCATATGAGCATAATTCAATTAGCTAAATGTAAACATTAGTCATTTAGAAGAGCAAAAGTTAAGCAGACTTATATAAGCATTTTCTATTGATGTTGAAATAAAATGTACCTTGTATTTAAAAGATTAATATGACAAGATATGGCCTGCATTTCACCTTCCACCCTTACTGTTCCACACACACTACTCCTAACTAGTCCCTCATTTCAAAAGAATACCTAAGAATGCAGTTTCATTTGCACAATTAATTAATTTTTGAACAAAGTAGACACTTCACCTTTCTCCAACATGGAGGTCAATATATCACAACCACCAACAAGTTCACCATTCAAAAATATCTGAGGGAATGTAGGCCAGTTACTATAATTTTTAAGTGTCTCCCTCAATCCGTAGTTATAATCTTCATCTAACACATTTACACTCTCATAATCTACTCCTTCCTTTTCAAGAATGCCTATCACTTTTTGCGAGAATCCGCATAACGGTGCACTTCTAGATCCCTTGATGAATGCAACTACCTTATTCTCTTTTACCAACTTGTCCACGAGTTCCTCAAGAGGGACAGTAAGTTGCACGTGACGACCGGGTGTTAATCGAAGATCAGGCTTCTTCTTAGGTTGTTGTCTTATCCAAGTGGCATTTCCAGATTCATTACCAGGTGGAACTTTGCCACTGACTTTTATGTATTCTTCCATCCATGACTTCCATGCTTGGGTGAGAGCTTCTCTGTCAGGCTCATCTACTACCCCAACCTATTAGAGCAGACAATTTCACAATGAAAAATCTATCATAAGGAAATTAACAACTAAAGATTTGGAGCATGATGATCTTGATCAGAATAAAAACAGTGCAAGAGTATTTGTTTTTGAAAAATAGCAATAGTTTTTGGGCAAATCATATCACTTCCAAATGCTGTTTATTTACATCTGTACTTTAGGTGTGTTTGGTTTTACAGTAGGGAGACCCAAAAGTGATTCCAGACACAATAAATTTGATTTTGACACATTTGGGTGATCTTGGTTGGAATTTTGATTTTACTTGTAGAATTGATTCTCATTTGTAGCGAGGATATGTAGTTTTTGACGCAAAGTGATTTTTATATTTAAATTTATTGCTCAATAGTCGACACACTTTTATGGAAATTTATCCACCAAACACAGAGACCACGTCACATTGAATTCATTTTTAACTAAAATCAATTATTAAAAATCATTTATGCCACCACATAAAAAAAACGACTTATTAATTTTTTTTAAGATACAACTATTACTTTAATGTTAGATAAAAAAACTACCCTCCGCTTCTATTCATTAAAAATTTAATGTATCTAATTTAACTCTGAATTTTTATTTTTTATTTTCTGCACCTAATAGTAGATTAATTTCTAGAATTTTTTTAGACATAAATAGGTGACAAAGTTACTTGTTATATTTTTTAAAGGAGGATGTTAAACTCATGACCTTTTCTCACTCAAATAATTCTTATATTCCTCCTCCAAACCATCAATCCAAGACTCATATATGGTTTTGAGATAATTTGAAAGCAACAACTAAACTTCTAATGGTCACATATATGTTTATTAATCGTATAAGATAAGTTTAGATTTTTTTCTCAAATGTCATCATCTCTAGTCAACTCCAAGTCTTTTCATATGCTTCCATGAAGTTTCTTGCAGTAGACAAAGTCTCATCTTTTAGTGAATATATATAACAATATAAGGTGCATTATTTCTCAAAAATGAAGTTGGGTTTGATAATTAGTTCCTTTATTTACTTTGTGATTATAATGTTAATGCAAAACGAAGAATCATGTAACGGTTGTTTAGAGAATGAGAGAATAGGCCTTCTAGAGATCAAAGACTACATTGTGTCACAAAATGGAGGAGATTACGCTTACAATGAATTGGCTTCATGGGTTGATGATAGAGATAGCAATTGTTGTAGTTGGAACAGAGTCAACTGCTCTAACATCTCTTATGGACATATAACTCACCTATCCCTCAATGAGTTACTATACTATACACCTTTAAATATGACTATGATGAATGTTTCTCTTTTTCGTCCATTTGAAGAATTACGCTTCCTGGATTTGTCCTACAGCAAGATTGGTGGCTGGACTGACAATGAAGGTACTACTTTTATCATATACTTTATCCTTGATTATAAGATTCCATTGATTAAATTTTGGAAATTAAAAAAATTGATAGCAATGATAAATTTGTTGATAATGAATGTTGTTTTTCCAATTTTATCTTTTAAAAGAGAAAATTTAGTTATGTTTTACATAATATTTATTGTAAGGTGTAGAAAAGATGTATAATTAAGAGTATGTAAATAAAGAAATAATAATTGTCGTTGGAAATTGAAATAGATTCTTATAAAAAAGAACAAATTCATACAAATTTAAACTTCATAGCTTACTCTGCTTATTTTGAAGGTTTTCCCAGACTAAAAAAGTTGGAGACGTTAGACCTTTCCGGTAACTATCTAAATAATAGCATCTTGTCATCTTTGAATGGATTATCTGCTCTAACAACTTTGAAACTCGCTGATACTTTGATAGATAATAACTTCTCTGCTCAAGGTATGTTCAATTACTATAATACAGTTAAAGAGACAAAAATAGAAACAGGCCCGGCCCCACAGCACATGTGCGGGGTGAACGGCCGAACAAGGCCTCAAAATTTCGACAATTTTTTAAAGTCTTAAAATTCTAAAATCTTATAATAATAGTTATATATTTTTAATGTTCATAAAATATCATATGTGTATGAATAGACTAGTGGTTAATAATGTACCAAAAAAAAAAAAAAGACTAGTGGTTAATTATGTTAATTGTGAGTCCAAGGTCAAAGGTTCAATTCTTAAATTTTACATTTTTTTATGCTTAATTTTAATTCTTTTAATTTAAATTAAAAATTTAATTTATATACACCGATATAATATATTTTTACACATGCACCCAAATAAATCATGCCATGTAGAAATTTATAGACACATTTTAGAAACTTGGTTATAAAAGTGGTATTATGGTTTAAATTGATTGGATGTATGTGTAAAAAATTTACACCTTCAGAGTGCATCACAATTAAACTCTTAAATTAAATTAAAACGGAGAAAAAGTTTTACACTCAATCTTTATATTATTTAAATTTTTGCAACAAATTTAATCCTTAGTATGATATATTTCTTTTCGACGTTACTTACGGTGATAATTATATTTTATATTGTATATAATTTAAATATAAAATATTTTATTAAAAAAATATCACTTTTTATGAAAGGTCCATTTTCTAAATTTGAACAAGGCCTCCAAAAATACCGAGGCAGGCTTTGAATAGAAATAAAAGCAAATGATTTACTCCCTCCATCTCAAAATAATAGTCTTTTAGGGTGCGTTTGATCTGCTAAAAAACAGAGTACTGGATAGAACAACTTTTTGTACCCTGTTTGCTGTAAAAATTGGTTATGGGATTGGACAAAATAGGTAGCAAGGGACAGGACAAAATCAAGAATTTTTGTTCTTCACTAAACCACAGGACAACTTTTTGTCCACAGTACAACTATAAAAAATATGAAAATACCCTTTTTATTTTCAAATATGAAAAAATTATTTCTTTATCTCTCTTCGATACAATTTTGTCCTGTCTTGTACCATCTTATTTTGTTCTGTACTATCTTATTCTGTCTTGTATTGTTCTGTCCAGTACTTATTGCATTGCGAATCAAACGCACCCTTAAGGTTTCTACACGAGTTTTAAGAAAATGATTGATTGTGTTGATTTCAATGATAAAATTAGAATAATTTACTAAAATATCCTTATTAATTGTAGTTAGTGGAGTAGTTAAGTTAGATGAAGTTTAATAAATAAGGGTATAATAATGGAAAAAGCTAATAAATGCTGCATTGGTATTCTAAAGTGACAATTATTTTGAGACAGAAAAAAAAACTCTAAAATGAAAATTATTTTGAGACGGAGGGAGTAAATAGGAAGAATTCTTTTTTAAAATTTCAAGGCGTTCAATATACTACTTATAAAATTAATCCACAGGGATTTATTGTATATAAACTACTATTAACCTCGAGTTTCAAGCGAAGTGGGACGGGCTGTGGATTCGAGAACAAATTTTATCGTCCCCTCAGACGGCACCACTGTTCCAAACAGAACTCAAATTTATCTGCGGAGGATAAATGAGGGTATGTTCTGACCCGACCTCAAGTTCATATCTCCGAGAAATTGTCCTCTTTGGGGTTAACCTGTCACGGTTTTGTCTTTTGTAGAAAAGATGTCTCGGTTGGTTTGAGAAATGTGACATGTTGTATATAAACTTATAAACTATCATTATCCTCAAATTACAAGCGATGTAAAACTTATAGGTGAGCCAGAACATGAGTAAAACTGAGAATTGGAAAATTGAAAAGCAAAACAATACTACTTTTCGTTTTTCAGTTTTAAAAACAACAATTTTAAAAATAGTTGTAGGAAACAATTTTTAAACGAAGTCAAACAAACGAGTTTTTAAACTTTAGTATTTTATAAAAGAGAAAACTGTTTTTGAAAAGCTATTTCAAACATGCCCTTAATTACCAGTTACTTACACAATAAGTAAACCCGTAAATTCACTAACAACTAACAAACTAACTAGTAGTACAACAAGTTTCAACACTAATCGCACCTACTTTATTACAACACTAATGTCAAAGATCAAGTTGTGGCCACTTTGGGAGTTTTAGACACAATAGGGTTATAGGGATATATGCAAGGGGTCTGAAAGACAACATTATGGTCATATATATGCAAGAAGATTTAAATTTGGTCTGATAAACACCTCTCCAAATTATAGGAAGAAAAGTCCTTGTTAAGGTAGTTGATATTAATCAATGAAACTTTTTTATTAGGAGAAAAGGAATTGGAACAAAAGTTGAATTCAACCAATACTTGTAATTAAACTACTCATCATTTTTTATTAATTTTTGAAGGATTTTTGAGATCAAAGTTGGAGGTCTTAGACCTTTCAGCTAATCAGCTAAACTGCAACATCATACCAAGTTTGCATGGATTCCCATCATTAAGGAGTTTGATTCTTGGTTATAATCACTTTAATTGTTCTCTCTCTTCTTTAGGTACGCATCTTCAATTCTATAATCACTTATATATGTGATGAATTTTTTTCATGATCATATTTTAAAAAGAAATATATTACGTCCTTGAAACAGATTTTGACAAATTTAGCCGGCTAAAACTATTGGACTTGCAAAGTAATCAACTTACAGCTGGTTCTCTACATGTTGAAGGTACTTTTACTATTATTAATGTTTCAACTATTACAAATTGTGAAACACAATATTTATCACTATTTATGACAATAATTTATATGAAATTTTCTTCCATATAGAGGCTCTAAGTAAATTAATAGATTTATAATCTCTAATCAAATATTGAAGAAATAATGAAAAGATTAGAAAAATAAGCATATATAGTAATCAAAAGAAAGACCTAAAAGAATTGAAATACCTGATGAGATGGTGATGAAATGAAATATCTCTTCTCTTTTTATTTTAAATTCGCTTGAGAAGATTTTTACCACCATATGCCGGTCCTATGCATTTATAGGCCCCAAATAAATTGTATAAAGAGACTTTTTGAAAATATAATTTTTATTCAAGATATTCAATTTTTAAAAAAGAATAATTTTTTATTTAAAATATAAATAACATCAATAATATAAAAAGTAAACATATTTTAATTCATAATAACAAAATATACATCTTCATCTCATAAGTGTAGCACAAATGGCGTGCTATCAAAGATATTATTGAAGTGACAGAAGTTCGAACCTCAAATTCCACGTTTCTCCACATTGAAATTGATAGTGTTTTTAACAAATATTTCAACTTCATTTTAAAAGAAATAAATAAAAATATAGTTATTTTTTGATAAAGTACTAGTAAACAAGAGTTTCTTATTTCGTCAAAAAAAAAGTTTTTTATTTATAATTAATATTATTTGGTGAAAAAAATAACTTTTAACATTATTTATTGTATGTATGAACTACAATAATATATATCAAATAAATTCAATAATTTATAAAAAAAACATATAATGAATAATAAATATAATAGTTACTTGGACAATGATTTGTATATTAAGATCATTTGTTTTTTGTAATAGAGAGAACATAATTTTTGTTGGCAAAAGTTTTTCAACTATATTAATGAAAAACTATTTTTACATGTACATAGTTTTTTCTACTTAAAAGTGTTTCAAAGTTTGCACTTTTTCTAAAGATTCTTTAAAGAATAATTTTCTAAATTAGTCATATATCAAAAACACTTCTATTTTAATCTAATCGAACGGGCTATTTTATTTTTGTTACATCGAAAACATAAATGACTCCCATCAGAATTCAAACTTTGGATATTTTTTTATTCAACTCATATGTCCTCCAGCTCTTATGACTTGAGCTATCCTACAGGACAACGAACGGATCCATTTATAATATTATAAAATAATATATAAAATTGGAGAATATTAATAAAGTTTTTCCCTTTATCTATATTCAATATCTAATGGTTTTATGACCAGGGACGGATCTAAGGGGTGGTAGGGTGGGCTGAAGCCCCGCCCTCCCACCCCTAATGTTGTATGTTATGCATTTAAAGTTGTTATTTTATATATAATTATTACAAATAAATTACAATTTGTATGTATAATTATAATGTAATAGTTCCGGTAAACAAATATCAATGTATACTGATTTTATATTAGTGTTATATGATCCCTTTTGGTATAAATTACAATTAAATCTTATGAACTATTTGTCAAAAACATTACTCAGCCCCCTGTTCAATTGAGTTCTAGATCCGTCCCTGTTTATGACATATTCAATTTGTATGACATATTCAATTGAGTTCTAAATCCGTCCCTATTTATCCTTCATATTACCAATTGGTTATTTGGTTGTCATTTTTGTACTATAAAAGTTTTGCAATTTCTGAGATAAAAAAAAAAGTTTTGCAATTTCAATTTTTTGTCAAAAAGTATTTATTTTTTAAATTGCAATATGAGCATACATAATGAGAGAAACTAAAATAGAGAGAATCAATCTCAATTATGATTATGAAAAAGTGTACATTGAAATATTGAATACATGGTGATCACACCTTATATAGGTGAAAATAAGAAACAGTACTTAACCAGTTACTTACACAATAAGTAAATCCGTAAATTTACTAACAACTAACAAACTAATTGCACCTTCTTTACAACACTAATGTCAAAGATCAAGTCTTGGCAACTTTGGGAGTGTTAGAGACAATAGGGATATACAGTATAATACAGGGGTCTGAAAGACAACATATATGGTCATATTGCAAGAAGATTTAAAGTTGGTCTGATAAACACCTCTCCAAATTACAGGAAGAAAAGTTATTGTTAAGGTAGTTGAACAAGCAAATTATGAGTATTATTCTCCTATACTATAAACTCTAGCTAGGAGATGAATTAGAAAGGATGATAAATTCTTTTTGGTGGGGCTACAATAAATCTTACGGTAAAGAAATAAATTATTGGTTGAGATTGGAGAAACTAGTTTCGCGTAAGGAGTATGGAAGAATGAAATCCGACATTTTTATGGCTCTAATTTTGCCAACATTTGTTTTCACATTTAAATTAAGAGTGATCGTGCTACGGTTCGGTTTTGAGTATAAAAATCAACCTAACTGCGACATAAAAATACATGCGGTTCGATTTGGTTTGGTTGATTTTTAAAAAATCATCCAAACCAAACCATGACAATATTACAAAATAAACGTAAAAAATAGTATTTTATTGTTTACTTTTACATGAAATAATATATATATATATATATATATATATACCGAAATTGCATATATTCTAAAACTTTTTATATCTTATAAAAAGAGCTTATTTTTAATAGCAACATTATAGTTCTTAATCGTGGAAAATGATATATTTTAACAACCTACTATTTTATAGATTCAATTTTGATTGAATTTGATGAGTTAGATTGTGTAATAAGTTGATTGTTTATAGTTGATATAGTTAAGTTTTGCGGTTTGGTTCGGTTTGGGCGAACCTAACCAAACCGCGTGGTTTAGTAGAAAAATGATTAGATTAGTTCGGTTTACGATTTTATTTTTGGATTGGTTCGGATAAGATCACCGCTAATTTAAACTACTCATCATTTTTTTATTAATTTTTGAAGGATTTTTGAGATCAAAGGAGTTGGAGGTCTTAGACCTTTCTGAAAATAACCTAAACTGCAGCATCATACCAAGTTTGCATGGATTCCCATCATTACGGAGTTTGATTCTTCGTTATAATCAATTTAATTGTTCTCTCTCTTCTTTAGGTACGCATCTTCAATTCTTAAACACTTATATATGTGATGAATGTTATTTTATATTCATATTACGTCCTTGAAACAGATTTTGACAAATTTAGCCGGCTAAAACTATTGGACTTGTCTGCTAATCAATTTACTGGTTCTCTACATATTGAAGGTACTTTTACTATACACTAGTTATAAAACCGTGCATCCGCATGGGTCTGGGTTTATGGTTAAATCTTATATTTAATTGTACTAAACACTTATGTAGTTTTTAAAAATGTTGGTTAATTTGATTATTTATTTTTGTTTAATTAGAAAAATAATAACAATTGAAATCAAAGATCTGTAAAAATAAAATAATATATAGAAATCAAAAGAAAATTTAAAAGAAGCAACACATTACAATTTGAAAACATGTTTCTAACTTATACTATTACAAAGTACATATAGGTTTGTTGAAAGCAGCATGAAATCTATAGATACGAATTAATAAATGAGATACTTTAATTTGAAGTGAATTATTAATGATCAACTCCCGCTCTACATTTATAAGACTTTGTGTAAAAGAAGGTGAGCACAATTTGAGTGTTTGCAAGTTCCTGAAAATTATTTGAACAAAATTGTTATTTCTAATTATTTTAGGTTGAAGCATTAGTATGTGTGTGTATGAATAAGTGCAACTCAGATAGTAATTTATAGAAATTATATCTAATAAATTATAATATAAAATTTCAAATTAAAATCGAAAAAATAGGAAATGAATCTAAATTACCTAGTGGATGTGATGGAAAACCTCTTTGAACACAACATTGTAGGAGTATTCAATGATTTTCTTGCGTTATCATGTATTAATATTTTCAGTTCTTGTTTGCTCTTCACTCTAAAAATTGCCACATAGATTTGACCGTGGCTGAAAACATCTCTTGGCAAGTACTCCATCCGTCCCGAAATATAAGGGAAAATAAAAAAAAACACACTTATTAAGAAAACATAAACATGAGAATTAGAAATATAATTTTGTGAGATTTTTCTTAGAATAAGTGCATGGAAAGATGTAAAATCAATTTTAATTGGTTGTTTTTTATAGAGAAAAGTGGAGAGAGAGAAAATTAAATGAATTTTACATTTAATTTCATGAGAATAAGGAAAAACATTCTTGAAATTGATTTTTTTTCTTTATATTTTGAGACAAAAAAAGTTGTTTTTTCCCTTATATTTCGGGACGGAGGGAGTATAATCCAACATAATCTAAAGATTGACCATGAGACTTGTTTATTGTCATGGCAAAAGAAACAATAATTGGAAATTGCCTCCTTATAAGCTTGAATGACCACGGTGATTGTGATGGTGACATCGACATTCTTGAAATATATATTATATTGCCAATGTTTTTTCCAGTAATTATTTTAACTTCAACCACATGATCTCCAAGTTTAGTAATAGTCAACCTAGTACCATTACATAACCCCTCAGCTTGATCTAGATTTCTCAACAACATGATTGGCGTGCCAACTTTTAGTTTGATGGAATGGTTCGGAAGACCAGATATTTTTAGACTATTTAAAAACTCTGGTGTAAGCTGTTCAAATGCTTCATTATCATTTGCTTCGGTTCGATCTATGGAGTCTGAACTATGATATTCCTTTTCATCACCTATATTCAACAAAAACACAATAAAACCTTGTAAAAAAAATAATTGCATATGTTATAAATTATATTAAATCTATTCAACTAATGAATTTGAAATACCTGGAATGTGCTTGAATATATAATCATTGATTTCATCTACAACCTCAATTGTAGAAGCTAAAATAGCTCTACTTTGTAGATATTGACCATCAATGTAATGATTCAATAAATCAGGATATATACTTTTAACAATTGCATCATTGGGTTCATCGAATTCTGAAATTAAAAGTTCATATGGGATTGGGATATCTTCATATCCATCATTTGGTTCTAAAACTTCTCCATGCCCGATCCTTAATATCCATTCAGAAATTTTTTTAATTTCTTCAGAGTTTGAATTTGATGAACCATTTAGCAACCACATGTTCTTGGTAAGGGTTAAAACAGTGCAATGATCCCAAATATAAGAGGCATTTATTGTTGCATGAACAATATCAGATCTACTTCCTCTTGGAATTACCGGAAGAATTTGTCTGAAATCACCACCAAAGACTATAACTTTTCCTTCAAATATTTTGGACGCAAAAGTCTTATCCTCACTCATTATGTCTTTTAAGAATTTGTCCAAAGCTTCAAAGTAGAATTTGTGAGTCATAGGAGCTTCATCCCATATAATTAACTTTGTTAATTTTAAAAGTTGTTCTAGTTCAGTTCCCTTCTCTATATTGCAAATAGAAGATTCAAGTGCTGGAACTGGAATCTTAAACTTTGAATGAGCTGTTCTTCCTCCAGGCAACAATAAAGATGCAATTCCGCTAGAAGCTACAGTCAAAACAATGTCCCGTTTTGACCGTAAAGCTGTTACTAAAGTATTCCACATGAAAGTTTTTCCTGTTCCACCATATCCATATAGAAAAAAAAACTCCCCCTTTTTGCTTCCGAACAGCTTCCATGATCGTGTCAAATATTTTTCTTTGTTCATCTAGTAACGTTAAAATTTAAACATAAATTTCAATATTTATTTTTTACAAAAAGAATTTGTTTGAACTACATAAATATAAAACTAAATTATTAAAAATGTTTAAAAACAATAACCTGTAAGAGAGCGGAATAATTGTTGGAACTGTTGACTCTGAACTTCTAGATTGTAGCTACGTTCATCATATATGAGTCTATTTCCTAGAAAATCTGCTACATAGTTTACTGAATATGGCATAGATTTAAATTCCTTCAAGCTCCTTCTATTTTTTTGCATATGCTTTTCGATCTCCATTAGCGTGAGATTTCTTAGTTCTTCATCAGTGAGTACCATAGGAAATAAACACTAAAAAAAAATAAGATTGTTATCTGCAATTGAAAGAATATGAGGAGTTTTGTGGAAAAGGGAGAAACTTCATTATCATTGATTGGTAAAAAATATTGATTGGTAAAAAATATAATGTAAAAATCAAATTTTCCATATACCGTAAAAAATATAATGCAAAAATCAAAACCTAAAAATAAATTAGAATAAATAAACATCAAGAACACCAATCTAAACACCCATTTTACATAGCATGGGCTTTGGAATAAACACTAAAGTAGAAATAGAAACAAAAACAAATATAGAATTAAGGATGTAAACATGTACTTTGGAAAGTTTGAATACTACACTGAATTGTAGAATTTCACTACTAAAACCTAATTGAAATCAAAATTATTGCTATAATTGAAGCAATTGAAAAGCTACTAAGAAAAACTAAAAATAGTGAACCAATTGAAACACACCTACTTTTCAATCATAAAAAAAAACATTAGAACGCAAATTCAAAAATCATAGAATAAAAGTTGAGAATCACACAAACGCATAGTTGAGAAAATAGAGACAAAAACAAAGAAGTAGTAACATGGAAGGAAGGGAAAAATTGGTATTATCGTGTCGATAGCAGTTGTGGCGGCAAAAGGAAGAAAGCAGATGAATGGATTAAGGTTGTAAACATATAAGATAGTTGAGAAAAATATATAAACATATAATTTAGAAGATAGTTGAGAAAAAGACGTGTGGTAATGGATCACAATGAAAAACATGTACTTTGAGAGGCAGTTGAGCAAATTACTCACCGTAGTGGAAAAAAATTGATATTTATGACTATGTTTTTTTTTTTTACTAAATCTGTGACTAATTGTTGATTTGTGTGGGAAATAACTTCTCCACAATTAGTTAATTACAATAAAGGACATTAATTAAGACTTAAATAAATGTGATTAGATTTTAAGAAGGGTTAATTAGTAAATTACTTAGTATATTATATTAATATATACTCCCTCCGTCCCATTATATAAGCACTTTCTTACAAAAAGTCTAGTCCCAAAATATAAGCCCCTTTACAATTTAAAGGTACATTTATTACTTAGTAGTAATAATTAGGAGTATGTGTAAGTAAAAAAGTAATAAATGTACCTTTAAATTGTAAAGGGGCTTATATTTTAGGACTAGACTTTTTGTAAGAAGGTGCTTATATAATGGGACGGAGGGAGTAGTTAGTAGATTATTGTTGTTTCAACTAATACAAATTGTGAAACACAAAATTTATCACTATTTATGGCAAAATAGTTTACATGAAATTTTCTTCCATATAGAGGCTTTAAGTAAATAGACTTTTATCATCTCTAATCAAATTGATGAAATATAATGAAAAGATAAGTAAAATAACCATATAGTAAAAAGAGTGTTAATATTCAAGAAATGTACTTTGTTTCTTCGACTTCCAAGAAATAAGAGAGGACACCAAAAATACACAATAGTCAGTTACCGACCTTTGAGTATCAAGGCAGCATGCCCAATCCGAATCCGCAAAGCCATGCAACTTGAGTTCACTAGAGGCAAAGAAGAACAATCATGTTAAATATAATTTTAAATGATTTATAGAAAATTATGTCTCTAACTATTTATGTATTTATAGAAATTTAAAAATGATAAGTTTAAGGTATAATTTCAAGAATGGCTCAGTTGAAGGTATTACTATTACTCCTACCAAACAAAAAATAATAAATACAAAATTGCTCTATAACTGCTTCAATGAATATTTTAAGGAAGGATCACAAACAATTACACATTTTTAGTTACACATTTTTTAATTTAAGATATATAAACAATTAAATAAGTTAATGTATCTATATTTTACCTTAATGTTATTGGATAAACTACAATATTTAATTTGTAATATTGTACAACTGTTGTAGTTAATTATCATTTTCAATTATTAAGACCAATACACAAAAATAATTTTTCCCAAAGTTTTTGCTTATTTTAAAAAAAAAAAACTTACCTGGAAATTATAATATTTTAAAACAATTTAAATTATAGAATTACATTTTAATTAAGCTAACCACCTTTTATTCAAATAAAGTATTATTTTTTTACTATATTATTCAAATAAAGTTAACCATCTCAAATTATACATATGTTTCAACTTTCAATAGATGGATTGAAAATGCAAAGTATAAACTTGACATATTAATTAATTAATACAGGATTATGCAAATTGAAGGATTTGGAAGAGCTAGATATCAGCAATAACATGTTTAGTGGTAAACTTCCTGAATGTTTGAGCAACTTAACAAATCTCAAAGTTCTGGACGTTTCTTATAACTCATTCAGTGGCAGTTTTCCATCCTTCACTACCAATCTCACATCCCTGATATACTTGTCACTCTATGGAAATCACATGAATGGATCATTTTCATTAAGCACTTTTGCTAATCACTCTAATCTTCAGGTTTTATATATTTCATCAGAGAGCATTGGTGCACACATTGAAACTGAAACAACAAAATGGTTTCCTAAATTCCAATTGAAGTCACTCATTCTTAGAAATTGCAACCTAAACAAGGACAAAGGAAGTGTGATTCCTAGTTTTCTTTCATATCAATATAGTTTGATACTGATAGACCTCTCCGGAAACAATCTAGTAGGCTCATTTCCAAGTTGGTTGATGCATGATGGTATCCAATACTTGGATATATCAAACAACAATTTAAGTGGGTTGCTTCCAAAAGATATTGGTATATTCCTTCCTAGTGTAACATATTTGAACTTTTCATGGAATGGATTTGAAGGAAATATACCTTCATCGGTTGGTAAGATGAAAGTTTTGGGCTCATTAGACTTCTCCCATAATTATTTCTCGGGTGAGTTACCTAAACAATTGGCCACACAGTGTAATGAGTTAATATACTTGATGCTCTCCAACAACTTTCTAAGTGGGAATATCCCTAAATTTTCTAATTCAGTGAAAATTGAAGTTATGTTTCTCAATAATAACAACTTAAGTGGTAGACTTGAAGATGTATTAGGAAATAATACAAACCTAGATGTGCTAGACATATCCAATAATTCAATCTCAGGCACAATTTCTAGTTCAATTGGGATGTTTTATAACATGCGAGTCCTTGTTATGGCTGAAAATCTATTAGAAGGTGAGATCCCTTTTGAGATTTCCAACATGTCAAGTCTTGTAATTATGGATCTTTCTCAAAACAAGTTAACTGGTTCGATCCCAAAGTTCAATAGTCTGAAATCTCTAAGTTTCTTGTATTTGCAAAAGAATAATCTCTCTGGTTCCATACCATATGAACTGTCTGGAAACTCACAGCTAGAACTTCTAGACTTGAGGGACAACAAACTTTCAGGGAAAATTCCAAATTGGATGGGTAATCTCTCGAAGTTGCATGCTCTTTTGCTAGGAGGGAACAATTTGGAAGGAGAAATTCCAATTCAATTGTGTCTCTTAAACAGGATCAACATAATGGACTTATCAAGGAATATGCTCAATGCTTCAATACCATCTTGCTTCCAAAATTTGTCATTTGGAATAGGAGGACAATATGGTCATATTTTTGAAATAGATAAGCAGCAGAACGGGTACCACATCTTTTTACCAGATGCTGGTTCTCTGGGCAATACCAGTCTACCTTATTCAGATCCTTTGCCTTTTCTATATTATGATAATAAATTTTACTTGGAAGTGGAGTTCAGAACAAAGCACAATGATTACCCTTTCGAAGGTATAATCCTAGAGAACATGACTGGATTGGATTTATCATGCAATAGGCTAACAGGTATCATCCCTTCTCAAATTGGAGACCTTCAACAAATTAAAGCCTTGAATCTATCACATAATTACTTGTCAGGTCCTATTCCAATCACTTTTTCAAATCTTACCCAAATAGAGAGCCTCGATTTATCATACAATAACTTGAGTGGTAAGCTACCTTCTGAACTAGCCCAGTTGAACTCTTTATCAACCTTCAATGT
The DNA here is from genome assembly GCA_951804385.1 of Trifolium dubium. Lineage (NCBI taxonomy): Eukaryota > Viridiplantae > Streptophyta > Magnoliopsida > Fabales > Fabaceae > Trifolium > Trifolium dubium. The sequence goes on along the minus strand of OX638071.1, from coordinate 36,704,522 downwards.
GTCATACAACAACCTTTCTGGAACACCACCTATTACAGGACAGTTTGGAACCTTTGATGAGGAAAACTACAAAGGTAATCCTGGTCTTTGTGGACCACTCCTCGACCGAAAGTGCGAAGTTGTTGCTCCTCCACCTTTATCACAATCCAACAATGAAGAAAAGGAAATTGTTGTGGACATGATATCATTTTATTGGAGTTTCGCAGGATCTTATATAACAATCCTATTGGCCTTCGTAACTGTGTTGTGCATCAATGCACGTTGGCGCATGGCCTGGTTTTATTACACTGGTAAGATTATGCGTACATATTTTCCAACTTTTCCTCTTTATTGATGGAATTTTCATAGTACCTATTGTAACTTTATGTGGAGTCTCAAAACTCAAATATTTGGATGTTGTAATTTATCTTTGCACTAATTTCGACATTTGATGTTAAGTTCCTTTTTTCTTGTTTTTTGTGTGATGTACTTATCTACAGTTACTTGAAGCTATTGTTATATGTTACAAGTGTTTCTTTTTTCTATATTAATTGATAATAATGCCTATTATATGTTACTCTATATTGTCAGACTCTATTCTCTAATACCAAGTAGGAGAAGAACTATGTCATTTGAGCATAATTCAATTAGCTAAATGTAAACCTTAGTCATTTAGAAGAGCAAAAGTCATGCAGACTTATATAAGCATTTTCTATTGATGTTGAAATAAAATGTACCTTGTATTTAAAAGATTAATATAACAAGATATGGCCTGCATTTCACCTTCCTCCCTTACTGTTCCACACACACTACTCCTAACTAGTCCCTCATTTCAAAAGAATACCTAAGAATGCAGTTTCATTTGCACAATTAATTAATTTTTGAACAAAGCAGACACTTCACCTTTCTCAAACATGGAGGTCAATATATCACAACCACCAACAAGTTCACCATTCAAAAATATCTGAGGGAATGTAGGCCAGTTACTATAATTTTTAAGTGTCTCTCTCAATCCGAAGTTATAATCTTCATCTAACACATTTACACTCTCATAATCTACTCCTTCCTTTTCAAGAATGCCTATCACTTTTTGGGAGAATCCGCATAACGGTGCACTTCTAGATCCCTTGATGAATGCAACTACCTTATTCTCTTTTACCAACTTGTCAACGAGTTCCTCAAGAGGGACAGTAAGTTGCACATGACGACCGGGTGTTAATCGAAGATCAGGCTTCTTCTTAGGCTGTTGTCTTATCCAAGTGGCATTTCCAGATTCATTGCCAGGTGGAACTTTCCCACTGACTTTTATGTATTCTTCCATCCATGACTTCCATGCTTGGGTGAGAGCTTCTCTGTCAGGTTCATCTACCACCCCAACCTATTAGAGCAGACAATTTCACAATGAAAAATCTATCATAAGAAAATTAATACGACTAAAGATTTGGAGCATGATGATCTTGATCAGAATAAAAACAGTGCAAGAGTATTTGTTTTTGAAAAATAGCAATAGTTTTTCGGCAAATCATATCACTTCCAAATGCTGTTTATTTATACATTATTACATCTGTACTTTAGGTGTGTTTGGTTTTACAGTAGGGAGACCCAAAAGTGATTCGAGACACAAGAAAATTGATTTTGACACGTTTAGGTGATCTTGATCGGAATTTTAATTTTGTTTGTAGAATTGATTCTAACTTTAAGCGAGGATCTGTAGACTGTAGCTTTTCACTCGACGTGATTTTTATACTCAAATTTATTGTTCAACACACTTTTAGGAAATTTATCCACCAAACACAGAGACCATTTCACATTCAATTCACTTTACTAAAATCAATTCATTCAAAACCATTTTTGCCACCACAGAACCAAACTGACATACTTGATGTGACATGAGTAGTAATGAGTGCATGTTAAGTTTGACATTTGAAAAGTCTCAAATCATGGTCTAGATAGAAGTTTGTCGCTCGTAGCTTTAGCCCAAACCATGGTTTGGGAATTCCAAATAAGAACCGAACACAATAACATGATACTTTACTATTTGCTAACTAAAAGAGAAAATCTCCTCTAACAGAAGAATTTGTTTTTCCAGTTTACAGCAACACAATAGTAACAAAACCAAAAGAATAAAAGTCCTACCAAGGCAACAAACTCCTAATTTCCATTATGACATGATATCCAAAGCTCCTTAGCACCCCCACTCTCCCTACCCAAGAAAATTTCTCTAACAGCCGGCCGATCAATTCTCTCATGATGATTCACTTGGCCACACATCTCTCCGCCTACGTAGCATTGACACTTTAGATTAAAGGAGTATCTGGTGTCTCTGACACGCATTGGTGTCCGACACGATTAGGGTTGATCATTTTAACCGGTTTTATGGATTAACCATAACCAAATCCATAACCGGTTTTAAAAAACCGGTTAATTATATTTGGGTTTTATAACCAAAACCATTTTTATTTTATTTGGATAACCATAACCATTTCGTGGATGACCACAACCAAATTTTAAATCCAATTCATTTTTTTTTTACATTTTTTTCTCTCAAATTGAAAATTATGAATCCTAATCACAAAATTCAATTATATGAACCCTAATCCCAATTCAATTATGGATTCATTGATTTCGCTCGTTCTAAATCGATTCAACAGTTTATAACTACAGGTGCTAATTATTACGTATAGAAGTTTGTGACTAAGACAAGATCACTTTTACATCAATTCATAGTGTTCTATATGGATTCTAATAGAACCCAAATCAAACCCAAAATTATACTTGAAGTATAAATTATAAATTATAAATCATGGTTATAGTCTCAAATCATGCACAATTTATTATATATGGGAACAAAATATGGGTTTAGTATCGTGTTTCGTTTTGCAATATTCTAGAAGTGTAGCTTATAGAAACCAATTTAGTTTGCACATGATTTTGAGGTGTGCAATTTATAATTGGTCTTGAGGTAGAAATTGTATTGTTGATTAAGATGATTAAGAACTAGATGGTGGGTGTTTAACTCTTGTTACTGTTAATAATTTAACTGGTACTATAGAATCCATATTGGTAACTGATACTATTGATAAGTTAACTGTAAAATCAATTTCTTTTTTATTCTGCAAAAAAAAAAATTAAACCAAAAATTGGTTTTTAAAACAAAAGTCTGGTTTTGTCAAAAAAAAAAAAAAAAAACAAAAGTCTGGTTTTTTCTGTGAACAAATTACAAAAAACCGGTTTTAAAACCACAAACTGGTTTTAAAAACCAAAAACCGGTTATAAAAAATGGATGTGGACATAACCGGTTTTGTAATATCAAAACTGGTTTATGAAGTGGGTATAATATCCGGTTATATCAAATGGATAAAATATGGTTTGGTTATGGTTATGGTTATTATCCGACCATGATCAACCCTAGACACGATGATATTCACTCACTTCCATTTTCTTGAACTATTACTAGTGTCTATGTTTCATGTGACTGTCGCAGTGTATATCGTTGATCATTGTCTTCCTCACATAAACTCGGATTATTTATCATAAACATATTGTTGTCTAAATCTTATAAGATTTCAAGATAAATAATCAATGTATCAAATAGTTATCATTCAACATCAACAAAACCACATTATATTATATCTAAAAAAATCATAATTGTTTATTTTCACATTAATAAACACATTAATAAATTCCCTAAATAAAAAATGAGAATAAATATCTGAAAATTCATCAACAACAATCATAATCATAATTCATAACATTGCATTCAACACAAAACCATCTACTTATCAAACACTTCAATTCAAAACTCATATTCATTATTCAAAATCTTACCTTAACGGAGCCAATAAGCTCCGGCACCGATTTCCGGTGCGCCGAAACAGAGGCAGCAATGTTACGCGACAATCCAATGAACTGAAGCTCACCAGCCTTATCATAAACAGCATAAACTCCAGCTTCCGCCGGAAATTCACCGGTTGGTTCATCATTCTCCGGCGACACCGTTACCGAATCCGTCTCGGCAAGGTTTTTGACTGCCATAGCTATAATCCATGTCCGAGGCTTCGTTGATTGGTAGGGTTTGAGGGAAATTGGGCGTAGAGTAGTAGAAGATTTGGAGTGGAAATTGAATGAAAGGGTAGGGGTATTTTGGGGAGAAAAAGATAGAAGTTGCGTAGAAGAAAGGTTGATTATCGTAGCCATTGATGAATGGTCACTAGAGTGTGAGAGAGAAATGAGAAGAAACAGCTTAAGTGGAGTGTTGTCTAATTTGAAAGGTGGAATGATTGGGTTAAGCCCAAAGTGATTATTTTGGATTGATTCATTAGGTCCAAAGCGATTAATTCATAATAATTTACATATTAATTTTCGCGTAAACTTAGTGCGTGTTTGATATCACGTTAGGGGTGTCAGAATCACGATGATCCACCGTGATTTTGCAAAAGCTACAAGTTGTAGCTTATACAAAATCATGGTGAGTTACAGTGATTTTGACACTCCCACTGTGATACCAAACATAGACTTAGTTCAGTTAATAAGAATATTATATGTAATATATATCGAATCGGTGATTGAACCAGTACACTTATTTATTCATTTTAAATGTTAATTATGGATGATATATGAGTAAATCTTAAAAATGGTTCAAGAAATTGTAAGGATAAAAATTTGATGAACAATTTTTGTCAAAAAAAATAATTTTATAAACAACTTTTTCACCTTATATTTCTAAATAATTCACATGTGCTTTTAAAAGTATATTTTTGGATGGCATATTTTATTTTAAAATATATTTTTGCACGACAACATATTCATATTTTTTAGATGTGTGCATTCAAAAGGATATTAGGAAATGTGAAAAATCTCTTCTACCTCTCAATGGAGAGAATCCTAACTTTTCAAATTGTCATATAGTTGAGTTACTCTTACTCTACCTTTAATTCAATCCGTCCGTTTTAAAATTATTGTTCTTTTAACTTTTTAGTTTTGTTCTAAAATTATTATTTTTTTTAGAAATCAATATAAAATTAATGTTAGTATATTATTTGTACTCTTACAAAAGTTAAAACATTAATTAAATATATTTTGTCTTTCTTAATAAAGTAAGAGTAAAAAAACTTAATTTATCAATTTTTTTTTCTTAATCCGTGTGTTTAACTTTAAAATGATAATAGTTTTTGGAGTATAATTTTGTTTAATATCCAAGTCTAGCTTCAAGGACCATTCACTCAATATCCTAAGTTCCAACCGCATCCATAAATTAGATTTTAGGGTCTGTTTGGTGCGCTGGTTAGGAAACAAGATATGTTAAAATTTTCCAATCTTGTTTTAATCCGTTGTTTGGTGCACCAATAGAAAAAGATAAATTTAACTTACCATTAAGCCTATCCAATTACTTTTTGTTATTTTAATTCTTATTTTTTGCTGGCTTATCCAATTACTCTTTTTTATTTTTCTTATCATGTGTGCACCAAACACATGACAAGATATGTGCTAATCTTGTCACTATCATATTATATTATTATTTAGTTTCTTATCATATCTTGTCTCTATCTATCCGGCGCACCAAACGAACCCTTAGTGTATATTGAAGACAACATTAGTTGTATGGTTTCAACTTATCAACAAATGTGCAATCATTTTGATAAACAACATCATATATACATGGATCTTCCTTATGCTACATAATAATCTATTTTAATATATTAATTCTAAGGCTCCAATTTTCCTCTTACCATGTGTGCTTTTTTTTTCCACGTATACATTAAAATGCCAAGTGTGTCCAAAATCCTATGTGTCATATCTCATTTCATTTCTCTTCTCTTACATTTGCTTCAACTTCATTCTCTACAATTTCTATTATTCTAATCCCTAATTCCCAAATTCCAAACTCAACCATATCTTACTAACATTAATCCCAATTTCCCAATTTTCCAATCTTCTTCTAACACTCATACCTCAGCCATGCGTGTTCTTGCCTCTGCCCTTCTCCCTCCATCGCCGTTGGCCACCCCGCGTCGTGTAACTTTGTTCTCGATCATTGCAATTTGCCCAAACTTCTCTCTGCTCAATCGCCGTAATGGCGGCACCAGGCTTTTCCGTGATTCGCGCTCAAAGTTCTATCTCATCTGTCGTCGCTGTGACGACATCAGTGCACCGTGCCGTCGTTTGCCCACTCCTTCCGTGCCTCTCAATCGATGGCTGCATTCAATTGTCAATGTCTCATTGATGTAAGTATAAGTTTATGTAATTGTTGTGCAATTGAAATTCTTTTTTTTGTTTCTTTCCAATAGCTTGCACACCTTGAAATCACTTTCTCTATATTTTGATAATTGATTTGTTATATACATATATATTAAGTTTATATGATCTCTTACTTTTCTGTTGAAATTATTTGGAATTCTACCATTTTCTTCATCATTAACGAGTTACATACAAAAAGTCACAATAAAATCCATCCATATAATGAGCAATAATGACTAGCATTTGAATAAAATGCTACTCTTAGCCTAAGAATTACACATTTGAATTTGCTATTTTGTTTTGCCGTGCTAGAATTGTCTTGAGAAGCACCCTACATTCTGTTTTTACTGTTGTATTTTGACAAAAATATCTCGCTTAAAAAGGAGCATGAAACTGATTGTCAAAAAAGGTTGTATCCAATGGGATAACCTTACTTCCATGCTTTGCAACCTTGGTATTTTTTTGCTTAAGCCCTTGCGAACAATTTTAACCGGCCATTGTTTTAACATTTATTCGTTCAACTACACATGTGTCTTGCTTTTGTCAACATCTACAGGCTCAAGAACAACGTTTGCGTGCACTATCTAAATACCGGGATGCTTGGTTTCGTAGAAAACAGTTGATTAGTTTTAAAAGGAATGTCACACCCCTCCAAATGATTCCAACACTGGTATTTATTTTATTTTGATCTATTTCGTTCATATTATGTTTTGTTTGAAATTATTGATCGGATGTTTATACTTATACTTAATAAAAATAGAGGTAAGATTTGCAACATTCTAAACTGGAGGTATTGCAGTTTTTTTGGAATTAAAGTAGTTGATTTGAATTAAATGACTTTACCTATATTGTTCCAACTATATGTCAGGAAGAATATTAACAAATTTGTATGAATTGATCATGCAACCATAGTATGAATATGTTAGTTTAGATATACTGATACACTACATAAATCATACTAACAAACATAAATTGGATTGAAAAAAAGTAAAAGAAATTGGTTCCTTGTATATCAGTTACCTTACCAAATTCTACATATGGATCTATTTTTTGACTTATAAATGCATCTTTCATTTTTTGTCGCTGTAACACATAAGTCCTTTAAGTTTTTGTAATATATTATACAAACCAAAAACTTAAATGACTCGTAGATGTATTTAGCCTTTAAATTACTAACATTTACTCATTTTCGCTACTAGGAGCCCCTCTCACAACGACCAAGATTGGAAGATGATTTTAAAGATGATAACACCAACAAAGTCAAAATTCATCAAGAGTCTGAGAAAGATGATATACCTGTGTTCAAGAGGAAACTCAAATCACATCGTCTGAAACAAAAAGTCCTCATTGTACCATTGTTTTTATATTTATCATTTTAAACATCCACTCATGTTAATTTATATTTGTTTATATAATTTCTTCAACATATTTGACCACCTATCAATTATTATTTTTTTGAAATCTTAATATTATTTATTATTTTACATAAATATTAATATTACTATTATCATTTATTTTTGTAACATTTATTTACAATTTCTCACAAAATTGTGTAAAAGTAACTAACTCACGCCCGCGCGCGCGGGCCTCATGCTAGTATATATAAATAAAAAGCATAGTGGTTGGATCAATGTAGAGGCTTTCACCACAAGCCAAAAGATGATAACCTTTCAAAGTCATTCCTTAACTACTATATAATTAATTGATTAATTATTTTAAATTGCACAGATATAGTCTACATCACTGAGACTACAAGACTTAACACTGCTACATGTTTATTGAACTACTAGTATTAGCATATAAAGTTTAACCATGAGTGGTTGGATCAAAGTATAGCTTCCACTACATGAACAACACAAGCAAAATATGTTAAAACTTTTTCAATGTCATTTCTTAACTACCAATATTAGCATAGTTTAATCACAACCAAAAGCATACAATATTATATATGCTTTGACTTCACTCCTACTCAAAAAATTAATATCCCTTAAACCCTCTCAACAATTTCATCATCATTCTGCTTCTCTATGGATTAATTCATACTCTTTCTTCCTATTTTGTTGCTACCTTTAACCTTCTTCCATACCCTCCATTCCCATGAACCCTTCAGAAAAAATGAAGCTTCTTAGAAAAAAGATTCCTCTTCCAATCATTATCACTACAATATGTGTTCTTATCTTCACAATTGTTTTGTATGCTGAGAGACTCAGTTTCCTTTCTTCCACTTCCATTTTCAAGTCCAAAACATGTCGTAGAAAGCATATCAAATCAAAATTTAGTAAGTAACTCTCACCGTTCCTTTTTAATTGTCGCTTTTGTAGAAAAAAATTTCTTCGAATATATTTGTCCATTATTCCATTATTTATTACAAAGAGAGAAATAGCTATAATAAGATAATAAATAATTAAGAGTATTGTAGCAGAAAACAAATAACAAAATTTATTCATTTTTTTGATGTGTAAATAACTTAATAATCAGAGTCAAGTCTAGTGGTAGTTCATGTTGTGGAAATTATACTTTCCTCTTATATGGTCATCGGTTCGATTCTTAGCAGAGGGAGTAATTAGCCTCACAAACATGTACCATAATTATCTCATTTTTTGTACTTTATCCTTCTTTCTTTCTTTGGCAATTAATAATGTAATTGTTCAACAGATGACAGAAAAATAGAGGATGTAATTGTAAATGCCTCATGGCTTGATGATAGGTTTGATTTTGACTCAGAAGAATGCAATGTTGCTAATGGAAAATGGGTATTTAACAATTCAATTAAGCCTTTATACTCAGATAAAAGTTGTCCATACATAGATAAACAATTTTCATGTGTCAAAAATGGAAGAAATGATTCTGATTATCTTCATTGGGAGTGGCAGCCAGAAGATTGTACCTTGCCAAAGTAAGTTTTTTTTCACACTCCGATTCATATTCTTTTTATTCATCTTCTATATAGTACCGATATATACTTCAGATCAAAGACGTGTTTAGTATCTGATACACGTGATTACATTCAATTAGTTACATTTGCTCAGAGTATTACCACAAACCGACGTGTCTGCATTAGTGTTTTATAGGTCAATATTCGAAATTTTGGTCATTGAGGGGTATGGTTTAAGTCACATTCTAATAGACAACATATTTGGTAGATTTAATCCAGAGATAGCACTGAAAAAGCTTCAAGGAAAGAGGCTTTTATTTGTTGGAGATTCATTGCAAAGAAATCAATGGGAATCTTTTGTATGTTTGGTTCAAGGTATCATACCTAGAAAGAAGAAGTCAATGAAACGAGGGCGAGTTCATTCCGTCTTCAAAGCCAAGGTAATTGAATTCAGATTTTTTGTAGTACAAAAAGGCCACTTAGTCGCATTCATGCAATTCAAACTTTTTGGTCTAAATCTAACGACATAGACAAACTCTCGAAATCTTAGTTGTTTAATCTCGATCAGATGGTCTAAATTGCATGTTTATGACAACTACAACATTTTTTATACGAGCCTTTCGATTTAAGTCAAATGGCTCGAATCACATGACTACACCAATCTAACACTTTTTTACTGCAGGCAATCTGGACCCAATGTCAAACATGTAGATTCAAGCATCTACAACTCTAAAAGAAACTCTTATATAGTTATTATTAATCATGTAAATACACAATAATATATACAAAAAAAACTACTAGTATTCCTTGGAATTAATTAAACATATATGTACTAACTATTGGATATAAGTATATAACTATATAAGTTATAACATGACACATGACATAGCTAAAAATGAAAGGTAATTTTATTTTTAATAATGTGTGTTTGATTTGATATAGGAGTATAATGCTACCATAGAATTCTATTGGGCACCATTTCTAGTGGAATCAAACACTGATATTAATATAATAGGAGATCCAAAGAAGAGGATAATAAAAGTTGATGAAATCACAGAACGTGCCAAAAATTGGACAGGAGTTGATATTCTAGTTTTCAATACATATGTTTGGTGGATGAGTGGTCTTAGAGTTAAAGCATTGTAAGTCTTCTTTTTACTTAATTACCTACCTAGCTAACTACTTTACTAGAAGGAAACTATTTGATCTTTTTTTCTCTTCATGGTCATTTTCAATTGTCACCTAATCTTTCAATTTGTCAAAATTACAAACACATTTTTAAATGTTTCTTTTTTTGTTGTTAATGATTTTAAAAACTAAATTGACTAATAGAAAACACATTTAAGTAACTTAACAAACAAAAAACACATTTGAGTATCAAAATAGCTGACAAAAAACATTTATGTATGCTTATATCGGGTTTGTTTCAGCTTTTATTTTGAAATCATTAGAACACAAAAAGAATATAATATTTGAGCATATTGAAAACTATATTGTATGGTAAACCAACACAAATTAGCTATGTTTTTCATGAAAAATTCCAAAATACAATGGTCAATCATTTTATGTGAAAATTGTATTTTTAAAATGTAGGTGGGGCTCATTTAGCAATGGAGAAGAAGGGTATGAAGAATTGGATACATCAATTGCTTACAACTTAGGCTTGAGGACTTGGGCCAATTGGGTGGACTCAACTATCAATCCAAACAAAACTAGAGTCTTTTTCACAACTATGTCCCCTGCACACACAAAGTATCTCTCAAACTTTATATTTCTATTAAGTTTATGTTTAGTATTACGGTGAGTAATTTGCCACGTATCATTGTTATAGTGTCACTATAGACAATATTTAATAACATTTTTGTACTGAGTAGCATATCGAGATGCAATAGCAATATGTTCTAATTCCGCTATGATATAGTGTTATATTGTTGATATATCTGGTATTTAACAATATTTTGCACTAAATAACATATTGCAGACTAATAGCAATTTGTTCTAATTTCGCTACGCTATATATAGCCGCTGTTTAACAGCAACAAATTTATTGAACATGTACATTAATGATTGGTGTGACATGTATTTCAGAAGTGCTGATTGGGGCAACAAGAATGGTGTAAAATGTTTCAATGAGACAAAGCCGGTAAAAAGGAAGAATCATTGGGGAAGTGGTTCAAATAAAGGTATGATGAATGTGGTAGCAAAAGTTATCAAGAAAATGAAAGTTCCAGTAACAGTAATCAACATAACACAAATTTCAGAATACAGAATTGATGCACATTCCTCTGTTTATACTGAAACTGGTGGAAAATTGTTAACTGAAGAAGAAAGAACTAATCCATTAAATGCAGATTGCATACATTGGTGTTTGCCTGGTGTTCCTGATACTTGGAATCAAATATTTTTTGCAATGTTGTGACAAATTATGACCCTTTTGTTTTTTTTTTGACATGAAGATGTCAATTATGTAAAACTATGTGTTCATATTCATTGGCTGCATTTTTGTGATGCAAAAAAAAATGTATGCATCATAAAAGGCTAAATGGAGATTCATGAAAACAAATACACACATTGTCAAAGAAATTGCACAGATAAAATGATCATTGGTAGATCATATTTTAAAAATATCAGTATTAAATGACTAGATTGTCGGTATTTTATGTCTCGCGGCACGTTTAACAACTCAATTGGAAGAGACATTGCACATAAAGTAGTGTAGGAATCGGAGTTCGAGTCCTAGTACATCCACTTAATTATTAAATATATAGGTGTCACTTTATAATTGTCGTAAAAAATTATAAGTCATTTTAGAAAGCTTCTATTTAATTAAATTGTACAACAAAAAAAACTTATGTTTAAATAGGTTTTATAATGACATTATTTTTTAAAAGGAAAATGTTAAAATGTGTTGTTGTAAGCTTCGATTTAATTAAAGTTGTGTATTCTACTTATAAAAGTTAAAACATTACATTTTCTAATATAAATTTTCCACTTTTAAATTTTTAACATGTGTTTAAAAGACACACGTTAACATGATCTTTAAATTGTCAAAGTTAATAATTACTTGTACTGTCTATATCAAGTTTTGAACCATGGATCTCCCACATCTAAAGTTTGAATCTAAGTTTTGAACCATGGATCCACCTCACTTGAGAACATCTCCAAATTAAAAGTAAGGATATTAAGGTGTTCGCCTGTTTTTACTCTTATAAATGAAGAAAAGTCGAAAGAGTACTAATTATTTAATGATACAATTTTGGAATATAATTTTTTTTTTGGAATATAATTTATTATTGTTAATTAGCAATGTACTAACAGAAAATGGTTGGTGTCAATAGCAAATAAAAATCAGCAAGTAAACGACCAAATAGATCTTGATTCCCGACTTTGTAAGACACTCTTAAAAAGTCTATGATTTTATGAATATTTTAAAAATATCTCTTATACTCTATTAAATTTTATTCATATTAGTCTTTCAAAGAATATATATTAAGAACTAAATTGAGAATAAATTGATAAAGTTAAAAAAATATAATTAATAGTATAAATTGAAAAATAAGGATTTAATTGATAATAAAATAAATATATAAAAGGAGGGACCAATTAATTTGAGAGCTTAATATAGATTAAGAGACATTTTTAGAATATTCATAAAGTCGAACCTACTTATGTGTTACAAAATCAGAATATATCTAATAAAGCCCACAATCCATAAACCCTAACTTGCTTTCAGATGCACCTATAAAATGAATCCTAATGCATGCAGCCATAGGTTATATCGATGTTCCCATTTCTATTTCTTTTCATTTTTCTTCTTCTTCTCAGTTTTGTTTTGGTTTCATCCTTCTCACTTTACTATTTTTCGTTCATATTTGTTTTATATTACTTATTTATTTTACATTAGTTTGATTAATGTTCTAGTTTCTTTTCACTTTTCGTATTGATCAATCTTTTAAATATTAGATATATACCTTTTATGTTTTTCTTTTTGTAGTTCATATGAAAATTCGTATGTTCACGGCCAGTGATGACTTTCGTAGGCTTGTAATGATCTATGAGATGACTGGAAGTAATTAATTACCTTCCAAATACACAAGAGACTGAGGCTTATTTGTTTCATTATATCTATAATATTTTTGTTTTTGTAAAAAAACTACTCCATTATTTTGGGGTTCTTCCCATTTTTATGGATCTAACATATATACTCGTATAAATGTTGTCAAAAAAAAAAATGCATGGGTTGTGCGTCCTTACGAGTTATACTATACATTTGTTTGTATTGTGTATTTATTTATTTTTGAATATTTTCCATGTGAGTTTAGTTTTTTAGTCATCTTAATCTCTCTTGAATTATGACAATTTTATCAATGACTATTCTAATCTTCTTGATGCATCAAATCAAACTTTAATATATATGCATATTGCATTCCTCCTTTAGATATTTATGATGATCATATAAATTGGGGTATTCTTAGATGCTAAAATTAGAGTCACAATGCTCCCTTGGAACACTTTTCTCTCCTAATTATTGGAACACTTTCTAATTGACATATTTTTTTTAATTTTGATAAATAAACGAAATGACAAAACTATTATAAAATTACACACAATTTAAATGATTAGAGATCAAACTTCGATCATAGATGTCCTATCTAACAATTTCAACATTTTTTATTAGTTGAGTTAAAATTTCTGAACCATTATATTCGAAATAACTTTATAGAACAACATCTCAACTTTCTCAAGTATATTCCAAAATAAAAAATCTTAAATCAAATAATTTGTTGAGATTAATTTTCATAAACAATCAATTTTAAAAAATTATACAGTTTACAAATTATAATCACTTATACAAATTAAACGTTTTCAATGAACTAAAATTTATGATTCACTAACAATATAAAAATTCTTCATACACTGCACATAAATAATATATCCTGCTTTTCAAACACTTTTCTCTAAAAACATATAAAGAAAAGTAACATATGTTAAATATTATTTTGAACAAACACATGAAATAAAACAATCTTGCAAATATTGCATTGTGAGAGAACCGCAAACCAAGCAAGTTCACTAAACTCTAGAGCTCATACGTGTCAATTGAATAGTGCCAAAATCATGCGTGTCTTATTACTACCTTAGCCACATCTATGTTACACGTGTCAGTTTAAAACCACTATTACTGTTCATTATTTACCTGCTGTCATCTTCTAGTTATTTCTCAAATATTTACCACTCTAAAGAAAATTATCATGCAACATTAATATTTATTTATTTGTCACATTTTGCTAACTATATAAACCCCTTAAACCTTTGTTTTACCAACATAGCTTTGAGTACTGATCAAGAAAGTGACACTACATAGCATAATCAACCAATCCAAATTTGAGAGAGTTTGTGAGAGGGAAATATGGCATCTCAACAACAAGACAGAAAAGAACTTGATGAAAAGGCAAAGCAGGGAGAAACTGTTGTTCCTGGTGGTACTGGAGGCAAGAGCCTCGAGGCTCAAGAACATCTTGCTGAAGGTTATACATATTATATACTTTAAGAATTAGTATTTTTTTAGTGTTAATGTTTAGTTTTAACTAATTCAAACTTAAAATGTTTGTTATAAAAATTGTCTCAAATTTTATATTGGTTACCAAATAAAAATTGTGTTAAAATTTTGTTCCATGACAAAGTAAATTAGTGTCTTAAAAAAATGTTTAAGGACAATTTTAATTTCTTCATTATTATTTTTTTTTAGTAAATTTGTGGTTTTATTGGTTTTGTGCAAAAAAAAAAATGTTGTGTGATTCTCATTTAGTGATTTAAAAAAATAAAAACATACTTTGTGTTTATTTAACATTTAACTTAGTAAATATTAATTTTATAAAAATTGTACCAAGGAGCTATAAGATTCATATTTAGAATTTATAATCATTTTTGTTGCCTCTTTTATTAATAATTTGACATTATTTTTTATGATTAATTAAGGGAGGAGCAAGGGAGGGCAGACAAGGAAGGAGCAACTTGGGACAGAAGGGTATCAGGAGATGGGCCGTAAAGGTGGACTGAGCACAATGGACAAGTCAGGAGGAGAGCGTGCTGAAGAGGAAGGTATTGACATTGATGAATCCAAGTTCAAGACCGGCGGTGGTAGGAACCATAACAAGTGATCTGTGATCACCAACATGACATAACATATGTTTTTTAGGATATGCTAGCTAACTTTAAATGTGTGTCAAAAGTAGTTTGGTTTAGGAATATGGTCATGATGTTAGTTATTTAACTAACTAGTGATCAATGTGTCTTGTTGTGTGTGTGTGTTTTAGTTTTTGTAATAAATAGCTAGCATGTGGTACGGTAGGGTACTTGATGTTCAGTGTGTTAGGTTTGTTTAATTCCATGACTGTGTTTTGTGGTAGGGAAGGCATGAATTTAGGAGGTTTTGCCTTCATTTTCAAGTAACAAGAATGTATGTAATGACATGTCCAATGTTAAAGTTTAGTCTTCTTAAACGCTCTTTTCCCTAGTTTTCTTTTCACTCTCTACGGATCATTATATATATTTGGTTGTTTGAATTTTTGTATATAGAAGAAAAAATTAAAAATACTGCAGAAGTTAAAAACTAAAAATTTAATCCTTATTTGTCCCTATAAACAGAATTACAATTGAGCTCTTGGTATGTACTTTATAGGCTTCCCTTTGGTCCCTGTATGTATATGTACGCAGAATTTTGATTTTAATCCTTGTATCGAATTTTGTTTCAAATAAATTCTTATCAATCAGACTTTTTGATTTATAACAAAAATTGATACATAAAACTAAAATTTCGCATATAATGATGTTTAAGCCTAATTTATAAATGGATTGAATATGGATGTTTTATAACAAATCACGCAGCTCAATTTTAGTTGATGTTACTATTGGTCATTGTCATAAATGTCATAATTCAAATTTAAACAAAGTGAACAAGTGATGTAGCAAGTTTTGCTCAATGACATATAAATAGCTTTATCATAACAAAACTCCAAAATCCTTCTTGTTTCAAAGAGGTTCAATGTCTCGTTTTGGGAATTCAACATCTTTTATGAACATTATTCCATAGTCCATACCAAACGAAACTTTGCTGCCAAGAAGACACCAAACCAATCTTTTTTGGCATTCTAGTTTTGAAGATCGTAAACAGCACAACCCCTCATGGCATCATTGAACAGATACAATAAAATAAAACTTGTAATATAGAACAATTACAAGGAATCAAAATTTTGAGAGAATCTCTCTCTTCAAAGGTTCATAATAATTTATATTTCTAACTGCAACGTGCATCAACAATTAATGCAATTATTACCAACTTTCATTTTTAATTCTAGCCTAAATTATAAAGAGAACACTTTCCCAAGCTCTATTGATCAAGCTCAGTGATATTCAGCTATAAACCTTATGTATCGGGTTCATATGACTGACCCAGAGTGTTGTAACATCTTCAGCCTTAAGATGTCTCTGAGAGTTTTGAGGAACTCACTTTCTTCCTACACAAGTGAACAACACACATTGGTCAGGAATCGCCAAATTGCTATTCGAAAGCCACCAAAATCTGCAGCAAAGACTGAAAGGAAGAACAGACAATAAGAAAGTAGAACCTATTTCACAACCTCCATTGCTCATGTATGAAAAGCAGCAGACCTCTGACACACTATTTCTCTATTTCTTCAGGAATGATAGATTTTCCCAAATAAACCTGTTGCATCTCCTCTCTCCAAATCTGCAAAGACAGCAGTCCTTTGTGTTACTCCCCTTATCAACACCCAACAAATCTCTTTATCTTTACAATAGATTTTGGTTCCTATTTATTTAGGCCGTGCTTTCTATAATTACATAGTGGTTCATATATTTTATCACTTGTTCAGAATTTATTGCTTATAGTTTCTATCTATCAAAAGTTATTAACGGCATAGAAAAAATACTATATATAGTGTGTAAGCAATTAATAAATCCCTACCGTGTCACGGAACTCCAACCGAATGTGAGGAACATTTGTTCTGTGAATGTCATTTCCATTTGGCCCTCTCTTGTAGTATTCCTTACCAATCCAATGTGACTGAAACAAGAAACGGATGAGTTGAAAATGATATAAAAAACTTTGCAACCATATTTTTTTAACAGCATTAGATTCACACTTATATAAAGAAGATCTGCCATCATAATTATTATTCATTACACCATCTCGTGTCATGCTACCACTCTAAAGGAAGTATATGCACGATTCATGTAGTAACATGAGTATGGATTAAGAAATTACTCCTTCCGTACCAAAATATAAGTCGTTTTGACCATATCACACAAATTAAGAAATGTAATCATTGTTGTATGGAAAAGAGAAATTATGAGTTAGTTTACAAAATTGTCCTTCATTAATGGTATGGAAAAAATAAATTATAGAAGTAAAAGAAGAGAGAGTAATAAATAGTTAAGAGTATAATAAGAAAATTAGCATTAAATGTTGCATTGGTATTGTAAAACGACTTATATTTTGGTACAATTTTTTTTCCCAAAACGACTTATATTGTGGTACGGAGGAAGTAAACTTTTTCCATCAAGACTTTTTTACAACAGATGATCTTTTGATTAGGGCATCACATTTTTTGTTAATGTCAACAGAAAATTTATCTGAACAAATAAACTAAAAAGCACACGTTAGAAAGTTTAGGGGTACAAAAGTGGTCTATACTTTTCAGTGCGAAGACCAAAGTGAACACTGCCCTCAATTTGAAGGGCTAGAAATTGGTCAGATGGGAGTTTTTTCTATAACGACAACAAAGTTTATGGCTAATGTTGAAGTTGCAGGGCTTTATCTCACGGAGAGAAGACAGACAAATAGAGGCTATGAGTTGTGTTTATAGTTTGATATAATGCCGATGATAAAAGACAGCACCTATGAAACATTGACAGAGACAAACACCAGACACTACGTTGACACATTGACACCGGTAATAATCTGAAAAGGTGAAGTATTTGAATATAACCACATGTGTCCGTGTCAGACACCTAACATGTCTTCAATATGAAATGTCGATTTTACATTGCAAAGCACTAACCTTTATTTATACTAATACTAGACTCCTAGAGTCCTAACTGTAATCAACTATGGGTATACAACATTAAAATTGCAAAAAAGAAATAAAAAAATTAGAATAATCAAATGAGAGTAAAGTGGTAGAAGGTATATTTTCCATATCATCTAACAGCTAAAGTTTTTCAGTTCTTAAACACTTCAATGTTATCAACAGCTCAACACAAGGTTCATTGACCAATACTCAGATAGTCTGATCAAGTTGTAAGTAAGTGATTTTAGGAGGTTAGACTTTAGAGGAAAAATTTATTAAATTTTTTTAGTATAAATATTTGCATTATAATTCTGAGAATGAAATATTAGAAATAAATACTGAACATGAATGGAGTAGAATACATAAAAATAAAAATAAAAATAACCATATTAAATATTAACATTATGCTTGTCCAAGATATAACTCTGTAGATCCCCTGAATACACGTGTTAAAAAAACATAAACAATGTTTTGGTGGCAGAGGATTCCGATCACAGGACTTGGAATAAGAAATGTACCTTTAAAGCATGCGAGAAACCTGATTGATAAACCGAATTACGGGCAATCTCACATAAATCACACGAACTCAACTTCCACACCTGTAAAGGAAGAATATGTCTAAAACGTAAGCATTTCTATTGTCTATTGATAGAACCCACACATACACGGGCAGAGAGAAAGATATCTCACAGAAGCAGCTATACTATACTCTTCAACCAATGGTTCCTTTGTTAAGTGAATTTGGAGTGGATCGTCGGTAGAAAGTGATACATTCAAACCCCGTAAGAAGAAAATGGGAAAAGGATTTCGATGGTAGTCTAAAAATAGAGAGTTGTTGCTCAGAGGAGACATTGCCAGTCCAATCTGTAAAAGAATAGCCATCAAAAAATAAGTAGTGGCTGCATTCATCATAATTCATAACCAAGTAATAATGAATTTATAAAACTACCCTACCTGGGCCAAATAATACAAATACTGAAGCACAGGCGATTTTCTCAAGTTAATTCCATGAGCGATGTTGTGAGCAGTAAGGAAGGTAGCAGCAAGGTGGTCAATATCACCAGCCTATAATAAATACGATACATTAGGTTACCATACGATCATACCACAATAAATTAACACAAAATATACTCCAATATTTACCTCTCCACAATGAGGACGGAATTTGATTGTTGTCATTCCTTTTGATTCACGAAGCTGAGAAATATATATATTAGGATAAGTTTAGTGTCAAAAGGTTCAAATATTCATGAAGTTAGAGGCATAAAAAATAATCTTGAAATACATACTTAAGGCAGTTTATGACTTTATGGTCGCAACAGAGAAAAGAAAATATATGTATAGACTATTGACAGTCATATCAATAACAGACTGAAATTATTATGTGATCAATAACAGAAAGTCAGTTTGGCTTTAAAAAAAATTGGGAAGGGTAAATTATTATTAGTAATGGTGACACTAATGACCTTTTAACAATTGTTCCATATAGGATTTAAACTAAGTCTGCTGAGGTTACAAAGTCAAACTCTTACACTAAATTGTTAGTCAGAACAGAATTTCTTCTGGCATATTTACCAAAAAAAGTTTACTGCTAACATAAAAATAATATCATTTGGATACATGTAAGTGCAGCTTCAGATGTTACTTAGTACATATTACCAGATATTAAATGAACATCATAATTCCCTGCCAATTTAGAGTGAATAACAGTACCCAAAACTCAGGCAGCAATTTAGAGTCGTGCTGGTGAAAAATCACTTACCTTGTTTAAGGTGTACAGATTTGCGTAACAGTAATACATGTAGTATGAATATGCTGGATTGAATACATTTGTCCATTGAGCAGGTGTAGGCATGTGCTTTGTTGGCCGTCTTTCAGGTTTGCTTTCATCATCCACCAAATCTAACCCAACAACCTAAAATATGAAAACAAATAACAGCTAGGTAATTAATGTTGTACGATACTACTAGATGACAATAATAATTGATATTACATAAGCAAACATGTTTATGCAATGCATAGTTGTAGTCATACACTCCTAAGTGTAAATGATAAAATAGCTCTACAATCAGTAGGCAATACAAGCATCCATAAAGGCAGAACTCATATAATATAAAACAAAAAAAATAGAGTCAACATCAACACTATTTCAATCCTTAAAAATAGTGTCTTTAGTGAGATCCTTGAATAATAAACATAACAAAATGTCCTTCATTTTCAATCTTCTACATCAAAATATCAAAACTGACCCTTTTTAGAGGATTAATTTGATGTTAAAAATGAAATGATGGGTCATTTCAAAATATTTCTTATTTGGGGAACCAAACTGTGCCGACACTTGTATATTTGGAGAAATCAAAATGGATGTTTAACTGAAGAAGAACAAAATACTATAGAAGGTAGATAAATACCAGACCTGTTTCAAGAAAACATGCAGCTGAGGATGTGAATCAGGGTCAACAGTAACCTCAAAAAGTGGAATGAAGATATTATCAAGCATGTTCTGGAATGAGGTCACAATTCCCATTTCTTTGTATATATTATACAATCGTGGGAGCTGCAAGACAGATTTTAAAAAAACTAGCATCAATTGTCAAAACTACCAAATCTCATGAACGAACTAGGTAATAAATGGAAAAGCTCCTGAAATACTACCAGATACTTATACTCCTAAAAGGAACGTCAACATAATGATATTTAGACTTGCAATAATGTTTAACCTTAAAATATTTATGTGAAAAGACATGCACCATTTACAATATGAAGCTAAAAGCTACAACATTGACAACTATAGAGATTACTGATTTATGCAAGTGTGGAATTAACAATAAATCTAATATACTAATTTAACAGATAAAAATAATCAGTGATTTAAGCAAATAATTAGAGAATACCTGAATCAACCAAACAACATTCTCGCTGTACAAGTCATTATTCACTATCCAACTGGCTAGTTGGTCCCACTCACTTTGCTTCCTACCATATATTGATACTCTATATTCAGCCATCTGTGAATGAATTAGGTACAAAAATACATGAGTAAATAACAAAGCTAGGAGGGAATAAGTATACAAAAATAAAAATCAATATATGGTAAGAAAATATTATTCACAAAAACCAAGACTTGTACCATTAATTTAGGAAGGGAAGCGATATAACATTATAGATACAACTATAAAAGAATGGCCAACATTATTATTCCTTTATAAATGAGCACCCGCAAATTGAACAAAAAGTGGAAATTTTAGTAGATATCTTTGTAATGCAATTGAACAACAATTGACAAACAAACAAGAAAAAGAGGAAATTTTAGTAGATATCTTTGTAATGCAATTGAACAAAAAGTGTGTTTTGAAATAAACGGGCACCCGCAAATAAAATCATACTGCAATAAATGGAATTTAAATAAAAAATACATGCATATGGCACAACCACACGCAAATTAGAGGCATTAGCTCGAGTAAAATAGCAATAATAAACTAGTTCATGTCTATGTTAATGTCAGAAGCAAAGAAGCACACATACAGAAGACCGTGACAAAAAAAGGAGACAAGAAAGTGTTTTCTATTAGAACTTAACATCTTCAGAAATGGTTAAACAAAATTATAGATAGTGATTCTGTACCCCACCTGATATTTACTGGCTTCAAGATCAGAAAATACTTGCTTTGTGAGCTCACCAAGGAAACGACCTAGTCAATGTGAGAGAAAATGTTAACAAATTGAAGAAATTAACATAACTGGACACAATAATCTCTAAAATGAATACTAATACATATTTATATAATTAGACACTGTCTTTTCAAGGTTTAGTGAGCAAATATTTTGATTTTTCTCCCGGTACGCCATCCCTTATTTTGTTGTACCCTATGACCATTTCTAAATCAAACATAAACCAGATTTTTGTGCTGCTCAGTCCTTAATTTTTAGAAAATCAAACAATCCCAACAAGTCTGGTACAAGTATATACAGCAATCACTGTTTCGTATTCTGTAGCACATCTAACACAACATCAAGTACATATCTATTATAGGGTATTTAATATCTATTATCTCCTTTTCTTCTTATAAACCCAAGAGTAACATAATAATTTTGACTAGCCTATATCAGAATAGAAATTTCACACAAAAAATTAGAAAATGGTGATTGTCTATGGATATAATGCAACCCAAGATATCATGGTATTGATAAAGGCTAGATTCGGAAAATGCCTTCCAAATTCCAATGCAAAGCATCTTTGAAGTAGAACTTACCCTCCACCTTATTTGTGCCACATTGGCTGTGGTTAAAAGCATGCACGTAATGAATTCAAATGTGTAATACCAGCAAGAAAAATTACCTTGAATGAGATTATCCTGCTTCAAAAATATCTCCCTGAGCCTACTCTGACCACAAGGATTGTATTTAAGATTGAATTTGTCAAAACGATGAAATGTACTCTTGTCGGCGTGAACGTCCAAAAGGTCAACATTGAGATCATATCTGTTAAAAGTTCAAAAATAATGAAATTAATTTCCAGCAAATTTCAATGACAATTATAATAACAATTTTAAATTATAGAAGTACATTACCCAGTTAAATCTAGACTCTCAAAAACCTCTTTCAACGTCAGATAGGTTCCATCTCGAAATATTACAACCTGTCAGAATGTCAAAATATACATTAGTATTCAAATCATGTCACTTCTTAAGAAATCATTCAAATAATCTGTAATATAATAAATATCATAGAACAGTGAGTATGATACAAGTGATTTGTGATTTATCTTCCTCCTTACAGTTCAATACCGACATCCAGGGAAGAAAAAAAATACAAAGTATGGTATAGTTAGTGCAGGGACAAAGAGTTTAAACAATCACCTCATCAGGCTCTTTCCTCAGCTTTGACTTTATGAATCTCAAAAGATGTTTCTGATTCATGCACGCTGAGTGGTGAACATGTGTATCCACCTTTCTAACATTATAGAAGTCTCGATGTGGAGCACTTTTCTGGGCGAGAAATTCCCTATCCGCATTGAGCATCAAATGAAGATTGAATTTCTGAATACACAGACAGGTTTTATCAGTAACTCAAATACATATGGTCCAGAATACTTCTTATATTCAGTAATCGAGACATGTATTTACTTGTTCAAGAAGATTAAGTCTGTGGTGGCATAAAGTTCTGATATTCCCTGCTGCTATAACTCGGAGTATCTGATGAAGGTCGGTGAAAAATGTAGTTGCATCAGCAACAGGAAAAAGCTCTTCTTTGGCTGCAAGTAATAGGCAAACATGCATGAAAAAACCCAACTACAGGGGTAACTTCAAAATTTACAAACTTGTTCTTCATTAACTTACAGTTTCTATTTGGATATACATGAACAACTCCATCTTGCATTTCAAAATAATGCTGTGGCACCACAAAAATAATACTCGTTTAATTACATGAAAAATAAAATGAGGAGATCCAACTTTTACCAGGACTGAAATATTATATAAATAAATAAATAAATAAAAATAACTCACATCAGACTTTCCTTCAGGTGTGAAAAAGAATGGCTCTAGGTTAGGTTTTGGAGTAGTGGGGTCAGATATAACTTCTTTCTCCCATGGAGCAACTGCTTCTTTAAAAATATATCTTTTCCTCATTTCAAGGCATTCTTGAAGAATCACATAGGATTCAACTTCATCAGGTGATGGAGCCTCTGAACAGAAAATATTAAAATTAGTGTTTGCTAAATGATTTTCTAGAATTGCAACTGTTTTCAGCAACAACAAAAATATGTTAGGAGAAAGTGGAATCCATGCATGCCACACGAAAACCATTCAGAGAAGTTTATTTGCGTTCAAGAGAATGACCAATATCTGACGGTTCATACCCATAGGAGTAATTTTCAATCGAGCAAAAATTTCTTGCTCTGGCTCTTTCCTCAGAATGTCAGCTGCTATCGGGTCAGGCTGCACACCATGCAGATCACCAGAAATACTATGAGAACGGATCATACTTGAAGCAGTGATTGCCATCTGCTCTCCATTAGTATTGACATGATTAGACATATTCTCGTATGGATTTTTACCTTCTCCAGCCTGCACACAGGTGATTTCAAATTTAATATCAGAGCTAATTAAAAGTTTGTACTTTAGCGAATAGAGAAAATTGCATTATGTGATGTTCGAAGCATGGGTAAGTATTAACGGGAAAAATGCTAAAACTGCAAGCCTAGAGGATGAGGATGGGCAGGGCAGGGGTGGCATTAAAAAAATGGGAGAAAGAAAGATTCGGACATTTACTTATCATCTCAAGAGTAAGCTTTCTTTATATATAAAATATCAATATCAAATGAATGGTAAACTTCATTTAACAGGTGCATTACAAACTTACTACATTTCCATTTGTGTGCATATATGTAGTCTCCAGTTTGGCTCCGTCTTCCAAATTATCTTCATCATCTGATCCCTCTACACTTTCAAAGGCACTGGCACTTGCAACAGGAGACTTTGGAGAAGTTGGTCTTAAAATATTTCTCTTAAATGAACCATTGTTTGCAGATTTTCCTGTATGATACATATCTTAGTCAGTAAAAGTACCGAGATTAACAATTTCAGTTAGACGTCTCATACATTTATGCAGGTGTTGTATCAGGAAAGACATACTACATTACTACTAGTATAGTATAAAATAAAGCAAAAGCATCAATAATCTAACATGAATTTTTTTCACCTTCCCCCACCCTTTTCCTCCAAAACCATATGTTGATGCTACTCTACTACACAATTTTATCCTAGCACCTTCACAGGTAAAAACAGGAAAGAATCAGAAGTATATTTCAATTCTACGGACGTTGGGGCATATTAGTAAAATTAAGCAAAGCATAAAGAAAACAGTGATCTTCCCAGTAGCGGTATAGTTGAATTCCAGCTGGGTTGAAAGAAGAATCTGGTCCACCAAGAGAAATTATTGACATAATTTTTTTCAACCTTCTAATTATTCTGATGCTTCACTTTATTCTCTTGTAGGAGTACTTTTTTCTCTCTTAAACATTCGTTTTCCTTTCAAAGTTATGTGATTTTTATTTCACTATCCATCAAGCCCGCTGCGCCTAATACTTTCTTACATTTTAAGCTAGCAATTTTATGTTCAAAAGTGAAATTAAATCATATTACTCCCTCTGTTTCGAAATAAGTGTCGCGAAAATTTGTTTCAAAATGAACGTCATTTACACTTTTTAACATATTAAACAAGCTCCAACAATCCATCCATATTAAACAACATACGAATTGAAAATAATCTCATTACTTAATTAATGAATATCACACTCTTAGTGTAACAGAGTATCTAATTTTTATACACAATCGAAGCTGCGTAAACAAATTAAGGAGAGATTAACATCAAGAAATTGCTAAATTATAGCTCAACTCAAATAATCAGAAAAATCTCAAACAAGAAAAATACCTTCAGGAAGTGTTTGCAGCCGAGGCAACCCTGCCGGAATCCCTTCAACGTGCATCAGTCCATTTCCATCGACTCCACCAGAAATCACCGTAACATCGGGTAACGAACTCGAACCACGTCGGAAACTACCATTTCCTCTCCTCTTAGAACCACCACGGCGTCTCTTCGGCGAATCGCCGCCGTCAGAACCGGCTTCAAGCTCAACCGTACGTGCAAACTCAAGTAACTGCGTTAACGTCTTGCGATGCATGTAGTACGCCGATACAGCAACGATTGAAGCTCCGAAGAGTGCCGCCATAGCCAAATGCACCGCGTGCGCATCCATGGATAACGAATTAACTCTTTCTCTCTCTAACTCTCTTTGTTTCTCTCTCTATAACTGAAATCGTTTTTCAGTTAGACAGAAAGAGATGAAGAAGAAAAACCCTACTGAAAAACCAGAACGAGTCGACTCAGTGAAAATGTTACTGAGTGAGAGCGAGTTAGCTCTGTGTTAAATGGAAGAAAGTGTTGTAACCTTAACCTATGAGCTATTTATACAAAAACGACATTAGAAGATGACGTTTAAACCTATCTCTCTCTCTCTCTCTCTTACTTTTTCTTTTCTCTACTACTTTTGAAAATGTCATTATTATCCTTATTATTATTGGAAGAGATTATACTAGTATTATTCTCACTTTTTTTTTTTTGAAGATATACTATTGCTTAAATAGCATATACTTTTTTTTTCTATCTCAAAATTCATTTTCACAATATTATTGTTCATGCTACTATTATTGTTATAGATACTATTATCGATAATTTACTTTAAAAACTGGCATGTTTCCTTATCTTCTCAAATTTCACTTTCATCTTGTTTTGATGGTGTGAGAGGTTGGTGAGTAGAGAGTAGAGACAAAACATACCTAAATCCATGAAATATATGGATACTATTCATAATAATGGATTGTAATTAAATATGTTTTTTTCCTAAAAGTTACTTAAGGTGTAACTATATTTGATATTTGATGTGTGTCGAGTATTAAATGTGGACACCTCTTACATACTCATTCTATTAAACTTAATCTCAATGGTGATAGATTAGTAAATGGGGTTAAATTAATATTTTCCTCTATAAAAATATAATGAATTTTATTATATAAAAAATAGTGTTACTCTTAACGAAATGCAAAATTCATAAAATATATTGCACCTGAAATGTAGTTGAGTGATTTTAGTTCATCATCTCTTAATAAATGATCGAGGGTTCGATCATCTTTTTGGATATGGAGAAATTTTAAATATCTGGTCTAGTATATCATCGTTTGAGATGTTTTCAATTCAACTAAATTAGTCACTACATTTGACAGTAGATATTCCGGTCTTGCCAAAAAAAAAAATCAACCTACCTTCATACGGGTGGCATTACTCACTAAACCTCACCTACAAAATTAAAATCAAAAGAGTCAAAATTCATAATATATTTAACATTACTCACTAAATTCTGCATAATTGTAAAGATTACTCCCTCGAGTCGGATAATACTACAAAGAGTTGTAAAATTTTCTTTTAATTATTTTTAATATTGTTACATTCTTAAAGTTGAATTGGAGTCTATGACATCTAGTTAAGAAAGGAAGAGGTCTTTTATCATATATTCATATGTAAAATTATATTCTAAATAAGGTAATGTGAAAAGATATATATAATGTTTTTCGATGCTTCTCTTTGATGCCGAAAATCCTATGTTCTAAGTGACCATGAACACACTGCAAAACCATTAGAAACTCGCACTCAAGGATTTTTTTTTTTGACACAAGGATTATATAATGATTATCCTTCAAAACTTAATGCATAAATGTGGCAATCACAAGTAATTATTTTGATTCCAGAACGCACAACATACATTCAAGAAATCTTTCTTGGGCATTTTTCTCATGCTCTTCTTCCTGCCTTCATCTAAGTTATTCATTTATTTTCTCTCTCTCTCTCTCTTTTCCATTGTATTTTTTCTCTTTATGGATTAATCAACCGATGAATTAAAAAAGGAAAGGGTTGCACACAAAGTGCACGAGAGGATTCAATTCCCTCATTCAAGTAGGCATTGGGGAGAAAATGTGTTGGTAAAGGATGATTAACAACATACTCCCTCCGTCCCAAAACTATTGTCCTTTTAGAGTTATACACGTAGATTAAGAAACAATAAAGATTGATAAGTTAAGTCTCTTTTACCCTTACTTTATTAAGAAAGAGAAAATATATTTAATTAATGCTTTAACTTTTGTAAGGATACAAATGGTTAACTAACTTTAATTTTACATTGGTTTCCGAAAAGGACAATAGTTTTGAGACAAAACTAAAAAGCTAAAAAGACAATAATTTTGGGACGGAGGAAATAAGATTTTTCCTAGTCAATAATAAAAGTTCAAATAAATTTAAAAACAAAAACAAATAATAATCCCATAAAATATTTGTAAAAAATGAGACATCCAGGATGCAAAAATAAACAATTTAGAATATAACAAAAAATAAGATCCAAATCACTTCATATAATAACAAAAAAAAATAACAGTCACCAAATACTTTGTAAACTATATACAAATTCAAAATTTAAATTTACACCAACAAAATATATAAAAATTAACAGATAATAAACTGGTCCAAATAATAAGAACTTAAAACCCTTTAAATGATAATTAAAGATTTGATTTTTAATTTTTATATATGAAAAAATTTGGTAGAGAGAAAATAATCCACTTTTTATATGTTTCATAAATTTGAAGGAAATTAAATAATCCAATAAAAGTTTTTCATTTTTTTGACAAAATAATCAAATAAAAGTTGACAGTGGGGAATATCTGAAATAAAAAAGTCCAAAACTACCAAAACAAAATAAAAAGAGGTGAGTGCTATATAACTAGGAAAGTTGAGTTTAGTAAAAAAAAAACTAGGAAGGATGAGTGGATTGGTGGGAGTCATTTTCATTATCCTATTGAGTAAGTACAAAACATGCCAAAATGACTCGACAGTGCCTACCACATAATCAATGGTGCATGGATGGACCCATATTCAATTATCATCTAGGACATTGATTGAATGTGAAACACATTATAGTGACACCTATTACTATTATACACCCAAAAATACTTCATGTTTTCGTGTTTATTTTGAAGTATCCTATCACAATCCATCTAATTTAAAATAATTAAAATATACGATAAGATCGCATTATCTTTTCTTTTTTAAAATATATAACAAGCCACCGTGATTCATGAGTGGTAAATTAGAGGATATATTGGATTAAGATTTAAAGAGATTTTAAAAGAGTTTTTTATGATAAAAAATATAATTATATTTAATCAAGACTTTTATAAAATCTAAATAGATCCACTAAAATAATTATTCTCGTTAATATTTGTCAATTTAAAGATGAACGGCTGGTTGGAAAATTTGTCATGGTAGTATGGGTGATGTGTTGAATAATTGGAAGAATTGTATTTGGAATGGTGAAAAAGAACCGGGTCTCAACATAGGCACTAAGAGTCTGTTTGATTCAACAATGAATTTGGTAAAATTAATGTCGAATGGTGTGTCAGAGACTATACGGGCCACTTTGTCATGGCGGATATCGCTTGGATTCACGGGCAAAGCTCTATAATTGAAGGAAAAACTATGCCGTTGATTTAAGCTGTGACGGAAGTGGATTGACGGGACTTATCTTATCTTATGTTATATATATTTGAGACGACTCAAAAAGCATTGTGGATGCAACACATCGCGTACATACAAATACATCTGTTTTTAGGTGCTTAATTTGTAAGATACAAAATGTATTGTCTTTACATCCAAATTTTCAGGTGAAAATAAGGGGGACTTTATCTTGGTTTAGTCGTTATTATATTGAGTTATTGTCTATTTCTACCGAAACTAATTTGATTAATAAAATGTTTTGAATTTTTCATTGTCAATAAAAAAAATGAACCACTGTAGAAAAAAATAAATTATTGACACATGACAAAATGGAAATTCAAGGTGATACATAAGTAAAGACAATGTGCCCTCTTTAAATTCAATGTGAATCTTTTAGTGTGTGACTAACCATATAAATTCATGGGAAATATCATATACTAATGCTATTATTCTCTCCGGTTTTAAATATAAGAGAAAATTTGTTTTTTATGTACATTAAACTTTAAATATATTTGATCTCTATTATAAACTATATATATTAGAAATTCAATAAATTTTTATAACGTTCGTGTATGATAGCTTAAATAATAAAAGTTGGATGATATATAAATTAAATAGAGGAAAATTCAAAGATCAACTCTTAAAAGAAAAAATTATCGATTCAATGTATCGAAAATGTAAAAAAAAAAAAGTCAAGGTAATACGACCTATAAACTATTTGAGAACATATAGTTATTGAACTTAATGGGCTTTACCGTGACTCTTTTGGGCCTGTTGTAGTCATCTCCTCACTTGCCACAATTTGGTCACCAGGACCATCTCTGAATTTGCAGAGGGGGGTGTACGCAACAATAACTATCAAAATTGTTAAGATGATTGAAGTTCGAACTTCATTCCCTCATTTTTATAAATATAAGTTTATGACGAGTTTATTATTTTCTTTATATACTATAAAAAACTTAAAATAAAAATTAAAATAATATTTTTTTTTAAAACAATCAAATGAAATTGCATTAATTAAAACATGCGAGACTAGCACAAGGCGTGCTCATCTAACATGGTAGATAGTGTAAATATTACAAACCCGAGTTACCACTTAAAACACAAAAGGAGAACCCAAAAAAAGATGACACAATTCAACTACCCTACCACCCTAAACACAACATAGGATTAGAAAACCAAAAGTTAAAATCAATTTCAAAGTCTTGTTGGTTATACCTCAACCACCACCAAACATTAAGCCGAATTTGGTTGAGCACCTGAGCCACATCAAATGATGAAAAAAATAGTCATTGCGAAATTTTCATTAAAATAATATTATTACAGTTGTTAAAATAAAGAAAAAATTGTTTAAATAATAAAGAAATATTGTTTATTTCTTTATTTATTTTTTCCTTCTTCTTTGTGACCATAGTAGTAGTTGTTAAATTTGAAGTTGAAAAATAAAGTAGAAAAAGAGCAAAATTTCTGTGTTTGAAAAAGTTGAAGACGAACCCAGTCATCGATACAAAGTGAAGAAGGAGGCATCAAGGTAACATCATCATCAAACACTGTTAACAATTTTGTTCTTTGTATTTTAGAATTAGAAAGAGAGGTTTGTTAGTAACTAACCGTTCTCGAATCTTCAATTTCCCATTTTCCTCTTTGCAATGCCGTCTTTGGTGCATTGTCTGCAATATCCAATTTCTTCAATTTTTTGTGTTTCTGTTAGTTACCTCAGATCAGTCAGATTCAGACTCCTCTGAAAAGTTTTCATATTGTTTGTCTCAAATTCAAAAAAAAAAAATTCTGTTTAGATGAGTTGAATGAAATTCAGTTAAGTTTTTAGATTGATTGACTGTTAGTGACTGATGTTAGTTTTTGTTGTTGATAGAAAAAGTTTAGATAAGTTGGATCTCGGCTTATTAGGACTAGGAAGCACTTAAACAAACACAAATACGAACATGACACTGATACTGACACGTCAATACGAGTAATAATTTGAGAAAATGAAATATTTGATGTGAAGTGTTGGTGCTAAATATATAGGGTTATAGGTTGTATTTTGTTGTAGGGCCGGCCAACAACTCAGTGGGTGCTAAAGAGGAAGTGAAGAAGGGGAATGAAATAAGAAGATGGCAGCAAAGCAAATGGAAGAGATTCAGAAGAAATTGGGAATGCTAAATTATCCAAGAGCAAATGCATCTGCTCAATCCCTTTTATTTGCTGGCATGGAGCGCTATGCCCTTCTCGAGTGGCTCTTCTTTCGGTATCTTCTTTACTTCTTCTGTTAAAAACCCATTCTCATTTTCTTGCCATTTCTTTCAAGGTTAAAAAAAGTCAGTTGCATCGTGATTTTTCTTGCCCCATTTTGACAAAGCCCCCTTTTTATTGTTGTACTTACAACAGGCTATTAGGCGATAAGTCACCTTTTTCTCAACAAAACTTACAAGGAGATGCTCTTGATCGTGACGAGGAGACAGCTCGAATTCAATGTAAGAGTTTTCTTTTTCTTTGATTTAAATTTTTTTCACTTCTGAGTTGTTTTCTTCCTACTCCACTTGTGTCATACATCATAGAATTTGTTGTATCTAGTGGCAAATTGCTTTTAATTTTTTTTCTCCTCTGATGCACCTCTCGATCGTGTCTTCCTTTTATTAAAATTACTACTTATAACTTATAATCTGCAGATTTGGCAGAAATAGCCAAGTTTCTGGGCATTACAACAACTGTAGATACAGAAGCCATTCAAGTTAGTTATCTGAATCTGATTACTTCTATTGCTTTTTTTTTCCACCAAATTAATAGCTATAACTATGACAGGCCTAGGCTACTAACCACTGGATACAAGTTTGAATTCCTTTATATTTCTTTCTTATACGAAGGTTTTGCTTTTGTGAATTGTTCTGATATTTATGTATCCATATTCCTTTTTCATTTTATTTCTTTTTTATTTAAACAGTTGGAAGTATAGTCTTGCTCCACGAGCAACTATATACTTATTGTTCTTTACTTTATTATTTTCTCAGCTAAACCCTACTGCCTTCATTTGTACACAGCTTCTGAATAGTTTTGTAGATGCCCCATTTTCTGTTAAATTTTGTGTTAGCTCTTTGTTTATTCACTTATTCACCTAATAAGCAGGCATAGCAAGGTTCGAACCCCGTTCCCTGCATATTTCATGCAATGCCTCTGCCAACTGAGTTAGCTACTCTTTCGGTTTAAAAAGAAAAGACAAAATATACTTGCATGTTTGTAAAGAAAGCAGGTTATTGATAGGCTAGCTACTAGCTTAAATATTTTTCTTTTGTATGCAGTAGTTTACCATCTTTCAATATAGAGTAAAGTGAAGATTTGATGTTTTATATCCAGAGCGATTGTGCCATGAATTTATAGCATAGCAGTATTCAACATTCATACACAATTTGCTTATGAATTGCCTTGTAAATGGGTAAATATTATGCTTGTGTAACAGGGACATGGAAGTTATGAGGACCGCACTGAAATGCTTCGTCTTATTGTAGATCTAGTGGAGGCAACCATATATGCTGATAATCCAGAATGGAGGTTGTCCTTGGTCTAAATGATGATTTTAAATTTTTTTTTTAATATATTTTTAGCTTTGCAGAGATGGTATTGACATAGACTCGGTTTGTATTTTTATTTCTTTAGTGTTGATGAGCAGGTAGCCAAGGACATCCACTTGATAGATTCTATTGCAGAAAAACAGGCTCAAATATTTTCTGAAGAATGTAAATTATTTCCTGCAGATGTTCAGATTCAGTCTATATATCCATTGTAAGAGTTTCTTGCTTCATATATACTCACAAACTTTCTCTAATATGTTGTCGTAACATTCTGTTTGTTTAATCACAACTCTTTTCAGGCCAGAGGTTTCTGAACTGGAGTCAAAGCTTACTGAACAATCAAAAATATTATTGAATCTTCAACAAAAAGTTGATGACTTGGCATCCAAGGTTTACCGAAATCTTAATCTTATTCTTGTCCTCTAGTAGCCATATGATATCTTTATGAACTTCTGGAAATTGATCCCTAAACTTGTAATTTCTCCATTTCTTCATTTCTATGGATTTCTATTTTCATCATATTAATGTCGTGCATTTTACATCACATTGATATTATTGAAATAAGTAAATTTTGGTATGTGTCCCATGGTATCTAGAAGCCGCAATGAACCTTGACTGATGATTTGCACGGAGGTGGGTGGGCCAACTTAAGGGAATAAAAATTTCCTTGTTCCTTCTCAAACTGAAGACATTACTTAAGGAAACATTTGTTTTCCGTGATCCTTTTTCTGAGCTTTCTTGCTATTACTTTTTCAATACTCTCACTTCTTTCAGAGTAAAAATAAGATAGGAGTATTCAAATACTAGTATTAATAAGAGACACAACAAAACATCTATTTATATAATTTAGAAGAAGATAATCTCCCTAACCTGGTCTGTGTTCGTCTAGGCAATAATCTTCCCATACCTTCTGTTGTCATACACTAGTTCTTTTCTTGGCGATCCTTTACTAATTCCTAAAATTCTGAAACCGTATTTAAATGGTCAACCCAACTTTCTTTTCTTGTCTTACACATATCTTTTAAATTAAGAGACTTTGATGTCATTATCTTTCCGAGTCTGAGTCATGCTGCACTAATTTTGATATGGTTCATGTCTTATATTGTTTGTAGCATGCTTATAATCCAGACGAGGAGTATACTGAGGTGGAATCTCAACTTCGGGCACATTTGGAATCTTTCCTAGAAACAGCTAGAACATTCAACATGATTTACACCAAGGTTTGACCAGGCTTTGCTCTAATCTATTCTGCAAACCCTAATTAAAAGTGAATAAACAAGCATGGCAATGATGAACTGTCACTATCATTTTATGCTTCTACATTTATGGGGAGGTTGTCCAAACTTTATGTAGAAAAAGGGATTAATATTTTTCAATAATGTGATTTTGTAGGGTTGAGTTAGGCCCAACCCAAAAATTTTAGACTTTATAAGCACCACTGAAGCCATATCTGTTGTTGATGTGGGACTTTTAAACATACCCCTCATGCTCAACCCTACAAAACTGATTTGTAAGGTGGGCGAAGAGGACTTGCAGAGCCTCACAAGCTCCCACTTGGGCAATTCTGTAGGCAATGTGAAACTTCTCAAGACACCCTATCACTCTCAGGAGTGGACATCAGAAGCGCAAACTAAGACTAAGGCGGATGTAATAAAATGAATCTCAACAAAAGGCACCAAAACCCTTGCTAAGAAATAAAGGAGGTCACAGAAGAATGTTGATTATGATGATAGTAATAATCAAAATTTTCTTAAACTTAGCTTTTCCATTCATAATTAGCTATTGCAGGAGACTTTAAACATTGACTGAAAGTTCAAAACATGCGATCTTTGAGTAATTTTTAATCTTGAAAATTCATGTGGAACTGCATGGACAATATAAGTTTTCCTCATTATAAGACAATAATGTCACTTGATATGCCCACCAGCATCACCCCAACACACACACACACGAAATATACAGGGAAGTTTATAAAAGATTGTTGCTGTGTAGGAAATTCGTCCATGGACACATATGATGGAGGTTCCACAACTTCATGGGTTTGGACCAGCTGCCAACCGATTATTGGAGGCGTACAAAATGCTTCTAAAGGTAACCTTACTATGCTTGGCAACAATATTTTTCTTAGAATCAAAGATATTGTCTAAATTATTAGAAATTAAAAATCAAGAAATGATGCTATACGTGATTCTAAATTTGTTTATCAGCAGTTTATTGCAGAAGTATCTAATCACAAATACAGAGCATCTTTTATTACTTCAAGCTAATTGTCATAGACTCATAGCATATGATTTTATCTGTACATACATTCGTACTCCTGTTTGTTTAAAGGAGAGAAATGCAGAGAGAATGTTTCTCATATTTTCAAAGATCAAATGGGTGTTAGGCCTGCAAGCTAGAACATTTAATAAAAGTAATAGTCTGGATTATGATGCGAACCCAATTCACACAATATAGCCCATTTAGTTATTTAGTACTTGATACCTTATATAGCCCATTTAATTAGTTTTGTAGTACTTATTAGTGTACCAAATTGTAAATGGATTCTTTACTCTAGCCCATTTAGTTTTCAATAGACATGGTGAATAAATGTTTAACATATACTGTCTTATTAATAAAGCAAATCTGTTTATCTGCAACAGTTTTTAGGTAACCTACAAAATCTTAGAGACTCGCATGCTGCGCTTACTTTTGGATCTTCTGAAACATCAGGAGGGCCTTCTTCTGTCTCAAGAATAATCTCTGAATGTGAATCTGAAATGACAGTCATAAATCGAGATCTTGGAATTCTTTCCGCTTCCATTGCTCGTGAACATGGAGAGAAGATGAGCATTTGATGAAACAATATGAGAATAAGATTAACTCTGAAGTCTTATTCTTTTGTATTTTGTGATCCTTTTATTTTATGAAAATATTTTGTGATCTTGTGCATAGTATTCATATTGCTGACATGTGATTTGAATGTGACAGTCTGAATAGCTGCATTATATTACTTCAAGTAGAATGAATCTATAAGAAACAAAAAGAAAAAAATAGTTTAAGCAGGTGTTTGGAATTTGACTAAACCACAGTTTCATTCTGCGTTTAGTTCGACATTCCAATTCGTTGCTTCACAAAATAATTGTTCAGCCATTAGGGTGCATTACAAGATTCACAAAAATACATAGCAGAACCACCATAAACATGATAAATGTGTCAACATTTCAATTTTATGCTGCATGCCTGCATGAAAAGGGTTTTTTTTTGGCAACCTATCCTTATAATAACATTTATTACCTTCCAATAATATTATATTTATAAGTCCTAATTTCAATCTGAACCTACCTCATCTTTAATTAAATTAACTGTAATTTTTTATACAATCAAATAGTGATAATGATTTATAAATGTGAAAATTGCAAAATAAAAATAAAAATGACCACCTGAATAAGTCAATTATATCACCCCCAACCTAATAGAAAAAGTATTATAAAAAGTATGAAGAATTATTCAAAATATTGTATCTTATTAAAAGAAATTATAATTATCATAAGGAAATATCATACAAAATTCATGTATTAATTTATTCAAAACATTCTACACTCTTTACTATTTCAAAATATTATAATTCCCAGGAGGAAAGCAAAGCGTTGCCAATGAATTAAAATATTATAATTTACGCAACTGTGTTTAGAAGAAAAGTGATTTTTTACGTCAAAACTTATCGAGTTAAAAATACTACTTGTGTATGAGGGTGACAAGAGTCACATGAAGAGTGATGTCGACATTTAAAAGTTGGTCACTTTGGTCTAATTAAGCAGACAAATCAGTGGACAGCAGCTGCAATCATGGTACAGGCTCCTTCTTGCCATAATACAATCAACACAACGTCCAAATTAATCAAAAACATGTTGGTGACTCACTTTATTAGCCTTAGTTTTTATAATCAGTTCAATTACCATCAACTATCTTTTCCAAACCAATGGATTCCATTTAAATTGTTATTTAATTTTTTGCATCCTATAGTTGTTTTGTTTCTGTTTCTTTATTAGCCCGTTGAAATTTTCAGCTACCATAAAACTCTACCAAAAAGTACAATCTGATTGACCAATTGACTAAACCGCGAAACTAGTCCACCACTGACACTTGATTTAAGCTAGCTATTTTCTTAATATTATTTTGGTCTAAAATGTTCCATCTGAGAGAATAGATTATGATATTTTTGGTCATACATAAATGTCTTGAATCTTTTATTACGTTAAAATGTACTAGTATACTGCGAGTGGTGGTAAAGATAACACAATACATATTGCAGAGTTGGTAAAATAGGAAGAAACAGTTTGAAAATTGAAATACATATTCAACTTGTCAAAAGAAAGAAATTTTATCTTACTACTAGCTAAAATTTATGTGATCCTACAAAATTTATATAAAAGTCACATATAATATACTCCCTCCGTTATTTTTAATTTGTCGTTTTAGAAATAGAAAAAAAATTAAAATAAATTTTGAACAATAAAATAGAGAGCGTCTAAATGTAAATTTATTATTTTTAATAAAAATGATATAATGTTGGACCATTTTTAAAGATATATATTATACTGATTTTTAAAATAGAGCATATCAAATAAAATAAAAACATGTTATATATAGTACTTAAAATAAACATTCAAATTTTTGTCAAAAAAAAAATAAACATTCAAATTAACTTGCCAATATTCCATTTAAAAAATGAATTTACTAATACTATTATGTATAAAAAACATTTAATTTGCAATTACCATATATACTTGAACAACAAGACAAATAACACAAACCAATTTCAAAAATCCATCAAAATTAACAAAAACATTAACCCGCCCCTAGCAATAATACCACCCATCGTATCTCACATTATTATTCATGTTACCTCTTTCCCAAGTTTTTTATTTAATTTTTTTCCTTTCTAATTTTTTCCTTTTACCTCTCTCCCAAGTAACACAATTAATCTCACTACTATAAATCCTCTCCATCTTTCATTCACATCTCACTCACAAACACAAACACAAACATCTTTCAAAACCTCAACACACATCAATTTTTTTTTGTCCTTTTCTCCATTATGGCTACAAACCTAGGATCCCTCGAAACATGCAAACCAAAATGCAACGACCTTGCCACCCCACCAAAAGGCAATGTTTCAACAATCCAAAAATCTCCCTCAACAACCACCTTATCCTCATCTGAATCCACCTTAGGTAGCCACCTTGCACGGCGACTCGTTGAAGTAGGAGTCACCGATATCTTCACCGTTCCCGGTGATTTCAACCTTACATTACTCGACTATCTGATAGCGGAACCAAAACTGAAAAATGTCGGTTGTTGTAACGAACTCAATGCTGGATACGCCGCTGATGGTTACGCGCGCTCTAGGGGCGTTGGCGCGTGTGTTGTTACTTTCACTGTTGGTGGATTAAGTGTGCTTAATGCTATTGCTGGTGCTTATAGTGAGAATTTGCCAGTGATTTGTATTGTTGGTGGACCTAATACTAATGATTTTGGGACTAATAGAATTCTTCATCATACTATTGGTTTGCCTGATTTTAGCCAGGAACTCAGGTGTTTTCAGACTGTTACTTGCTACCAGGTCCAATCCTAAACTTTATTTTCTTTTCAATTTTTCCTTATAATATTTTTTTTAATTCAATTTTCATTCAAACTATAAATTTTTTTAAGGATGCAATTTATCTTCTAAGATATACAATATTCTAATCGATGAAATAGCGACACTACTGTCAAATGTGATATTGACATAAGTACGTGCACATTGAGAATAGTGATCATACATCATTTTAACATGTTCTTTTCGACGCTTAATTTTTTTAATTAGTAAAATTTATGTGGATTTTATCACTTTTATTCATGTGTAATTATCTTGAATAAATAATTAAAATTTGATTATGTACTTGATTGATTATAGGCTGTGATCAATAACTTGGAAGAAGCTCATGAAATGATTGATACTGCAATCTCAACAGCACTGAAAGAGAGCAAGCCTGTGTATATAAGCATAAGCTGTAACTTAGCAGGCATTCCTCACCCCACTTTCAATCGTGAACCTGTTCCATTTTCCTTATCCCAAAGGTAAGATTATTCTTTTTTTAATTAATTGCATTGGCTTTGTGAAATATGTTAAGGATTAATGGTCAGTTTATTTCAGCATGTTATTTTAAGATTTTTTTTACTTTTTAGAATAATAACTTTTTACACAAAATGAAAATGATTCTCAATAACTTTTATAATAATTACTTTTAAAAAAAGTTTCAACATACATGTTTTCAATAGTCTTAAACAAACGCTTACGTCAAAAAAAAACTAAAACAAACGGGTCCTTAGTGGTTTCTCGTAAAAATCATTCTTTATTTATTTTATTTTAGAAAAAAGTAATTTTTACTATGGTAGACAAATCATTTATTTTTTATAATTCGTTATGAACGAGTTTATCATTATGTAAAAAACGAACACTAATTCTGTAATTCGCTCTTTATTTGGATTTTTCAGATCAAGTAATCCAATAGGGTTGGAAGCAGCAGTAGAAGCTGCAGCAGAATTTCTAAACAAAGCAGTAAAACCAGTACTAATAGCTGGTCCAAAAATAAGAGTAGCAAAAGCAAATGAAGCTTTTCTAGAACTAGCTGAAAAAAGTGCTTATGCATATGCAGTTATGCCATCAGCAAAAGGACTAGTTCCTGAGAATCACCAACATTTCATTGGAACATTTTGGGGTGCAGTGAGTACTGCATTCTGTGCTGAGATTGTTGAATCGGCCGATGCATACCTATTTGCTGGACCGATTTTCAATGATTACAGTTCAGTTGGTTACTCGCTTCTTTTGAAGAAAGAAAAAGCTATTATTGTTCAGCCCGATAGAGTTGTGATTGGAAATGGTCCTGCTTTCGGGTGTGTTTTGATGAAGGATTTTCTTAACGCGCTCGCAAAGCGCGTTAAAAGGAACAATACTGCTTATGAAAATTATCATAGGATATATGTTCCTAATGGTTTGCCTTTGAAATCTCAACCTCAAGAACCTTTGAGGGTTAATGTTCTTTTTCAACATATTCAAAATATGCTGTCTGGTGAAACTGCTGTTATTGCTGAGACAGGGGATTCTTGGTTTAACTGCCAAAAGCTGAAATTGCCAGAAGGATGCGGGTAAGTAGCCGATTTTTGCAATTATTCATCTATTCATCAGGTTTTTAAATCACAGGTGCGTCACGATCTTTGATATTGCAAATAGTTGCGGATAAATGTTTGCAACCAATAATGCAACCTTTGTGGTCGCAGAGGCATCAAAAACCTTGATTTCGCTGTCAAAATTGCTGTCGCGGATCTTGTTTTTAAAACCCTATTGGCCATTTTACAAAAAACTTTGATTTTTGGTATTGGTCATCAGAATTTTAAAACACAGCTGTGTCGCGATCACGCTCCTTTATTTAAAACATGGCTATGTAACAATGTGATTAACTTCGTAGCTTTTTTTTTGATAAAAATTATTTGTTTACAGTTATGAGTTTCAAATGCAATATGGATCAATTGGATGGTCTGTTGGTGCAACTCTTGGTTATGCACAAGCTGTTCCGGAGAAGCGCGTGATTGCTTGCATTGGTGATGGAAGCTTTCAGGTTTGTCTTGCACATGATAACTACTTAATCAATATTTCAATCATTAAGAAAAAAAAAATTCAAATTCCATATTTTAGCTTAAAAATTTTGCTAGTAAATGTTTTTCCTCTATGCTTTTATTTGATCTGACTATAATGTTTATATCATGAATTTTGAATTATTATATGTAGGTTACAGCACAGGATGTGTCCACAATGATTAGATGTGGTCAGAAGACCATAATCTTCTTGATTAACAATGGTGGATACACTATTGAAGTTGAAATCCATGATGGACCATACAATGTGATCAAGAACTGGAATTACACTGGCTTGGTTGATGCTATCCACAATGGTGAAGGAAATTGCTGGACCACTAAGGTAATTAAGCTTCTTAACATGCCCACATTCTTCTAAAATATTCATCGTTAATTAATATGAAGCGCGTACATAGACATTAGACACAACATTGACATGTAGACACAAATAGTAATTGGAATGAAAGTGTTCGACTGTAATGTCACCACATGTGTCATTGTTGATCAGACACCAAAATTTTGAATGAAAGTGTTTGAATGTAATCACATGTGTCAGTGTCATGTTAGTATCAGACATCAGATACGTTTTAATTTGAAGTGTGTCGGTTTCATTAATTTATGTATTGATTATTGTAGGTTACTTGTGAAGAGGAGCTTGTTGCAGCAATTGAGACAGCAACAGGAGCAAAGAAGGATTGTTTTTGCTTCATTGAGGTGATTTGTCACAAGGATGACACAAGCAAAGAGTTGCTTGAATGGGGATCAAGGGTTTCTTCTGCAAACAGTCGTCCTCCTAATCCTCAGTGAACTTCATTCAGAAACTTAAATTTAAGTCATTAGAATAAAGAAATTGAGTTAATTTAGCTTTATTTAGTTGAGATTGTTTTTAAGATATTTGAGGGAAATTTTCTTTTGAAATGTTTAAATTATAGTTGACTTATTTATGTGAAAATTGATTCTGATTCATCTATGGAAAAACAATGCATCTGAGTTATAATAATAATTGTTATTTTAATCACTTAAATGGTGATTTTGTTTCAACTTTATCACTTATAATTTGAATCTAAATATGCAAACGATCCAACATCAAATAATTTACTTGTAATGTCGGATCATGTGCATGTTTGAATTCAAATTCTCTAGAATCTCATCTTGTGATCATAGAACAACTACTTAAGTTCAACGAAAAAATAGTCTTTCTTAATTTGTCTATATACAAAATACAAAATTATTTTGCAACTTTGTAGGTTTAATTTTTTTTTTGGTACAAATTTTGTAGGTTTAATTTTATTTCAAAATATTCGTAACAAATTAACCTCCACAACTGGTAATGAAAAAAAATTGGGAAACAAAATCATGAATGAGAAAAATAGAGAAAATAAAATTGCATCTAAGTAAATTTTTATTTTTTTAGCTTTCACATCTAAGTCAATTTAAGAATCTTATTTGTATATTCCAAATTCAGTTAGCATCTTTTCTCTTTTGGTGCTAACCGTTTGTTGTTTGTTGTAATTTGGCTGTACTGATGTAGTATTATCCACAACTTGTGCTTGAACAATGATAACTTAATTCTATTTTCTTGTTAAAAAAGAAAGAATCTTATTTGTAGCTTATGAATATTTAACATTATTTTAAAGAGTTTTTTATACTTTTAAAACAAGTGCATTAACTACTAAAACAAATAATAAATTAAAAAAATACATAAATATCTAGAGGTTTTTAGACATTCATATGGTGCTCTTAAATACAAGAAAAGTTTGTAAGCAAGCACGAAGAAATTAGTTTACTGATAATAAATTGATCCAAATGATAAGTATATTGGATTTTTTTAAGTATATATAGCTATGCGTTTGATTTCTGGCTCATGCGTATAGTTGAAAGTAGAGAATCCATCTCGTACCTTACAAATTCTCCAACGAATAACAGTAGAAATTTTGTACATATAATGATAACTTCAAAAAAATAATCACTTGGTCTATATTTACTCTTATCAAAGAGTTTAATATGACCCAAAAATCCCCTCTATATATGAACGTACTTACCCTCTAAATTTTCTTATCAAAGCCACAATAGTCATTAGAAAAACCATGGACTACATAATATTTATCCCTCTCTTTTCTTTTCTATATGCATTCATTCATATCACAGCTTTTGGCCTAAATAGCAAAAACACAAAATCTTCTAAACTCCCACCAGGTCCTCCAAGTTTTCCCTTAATAGGAAACATATTGCAACTTGGTCCTTCAAAACTTCACCAATCACTTACTAAACTCTCCAAAACATATGGACCAATTATGTCAGTTAAAATTGGCACTATTAACACTGGTAATTTCCTCTCCAAAAATGGCCAAAGAAGCTCTTCATAAAAATGATCAAGCTTTATCTAATAGATTTGTACCACAATCTATCCAAGCTCTTTCACATGATAAATCTTCCATAATTTTCATGCCTATTTCACCAAAATGGAAGACTCTTAGAAAAATTTGTGCCACTAAGATATTCTCATGTCAACAACTTGATTCTACTCAAGCACTTCTTTCAAAAAAATTGAAAGAACTAGTTGTTTATTTGCAAGAAAATTGTGAAAAGGGTAAAGCTATTGATATTGGTGAGGTTGCATTTACTATATCTCTTAACTCAATATCAAACACTCTTTTCTCTATTGACTTGGCTAGTTTTACTTTTGGTTCTTCTCAAAAGTTTAGAGATGTTATTTCCTCTATGTTGATTGAATCTTCGAAGCCGAATATCGCAGATTATTATCCTATTTTGCGTAGATTTGATCCGCAAGGACTACAACGAAGGATGAAAAACTACTACCAGAAGTTGCTTACACTTTTTGAGTCTATCATTGAAGATAGAAATAATCTAAAGAAAGATTTTGTGATGGAAGGAAGTGATGTATTAGATTTGTTTTCCGAAGTCATCCGAAAGGAAAATCCTGAATTGACATTACATGACATGTTACATCTATTTTTGGTAAGAATTCAACAAATTTATTTTCTTAAGTAATGCCCTAAATTATAGTCATATAAAAGAATTGTGATCGACGCGTGCATAATCAAAAGCAATATTAATGTCAGTTAGTAATGCGGCCGCACAACCTGTTTTGTCCTTTTTTTAAACTACTTATTAATGTTAGTTAGTATTGCGGCCACACAGCCTTTTTTAATGTTAGTTAGTATTGCAGCCGCAAATCCGCAATATTAATGTTCATTAGTATTGCGGCCGAACAATATAATGTTAGTTACTTCCATTACATTTTAATCCTCATTTTGTTGTTACATCACATACTTTGTGGCAGGACTTATTTGTAGCTGGGACAGACACAACATCAGTCACAATTGAATGGGCAATGGCAGAACTGCTAAAAAATCCAGAGAAATTGAAGAAAGTAAGAAAAGAACTTCAACAAGTTATGAACAAAGATGAAGAAATAAAAGATTCATTTATTAATAAGCTTCCTTATCTTCAAGCAGTTGTAAAAGAAACCCTTAGATTACATCCCTCAACCCCTATATTAATCCACAAATCAAATTCAGATGTTGACTTATGTGGCTTTAGGGTACCAATAGATACCTTAGTTCTTGTAAATGTGTGGAGCATGGGAAGAGACTCAAGTATTTGGACTGATCCAACATTGTTTCAACCTGAAAGATTTTTAGAGAGTGGAAAGGTTTTTAAAGGAGAAGATTTTGGGTTCATTCCATTTGGAGCTGGTAGAAGAATGTGTCCTGGTATTTCATTTGCTCATAGGGTTGTACATACCATGTTGGCCACTTTGCTTTATCATTTTGATTGGAAGTTGGTTGATGGAGAGAAATTTGAAGACATGGACATGACTGAAAATTTTGGAATTACTTTGCACAAAGTGAAGCCTCTCATGGTTATTCCAGTAAAATACTTCCCCGTTCCTAA
Organism: Trifolium dubium; assembly: GCA_951804385.1. NCBI lineage: Eukaryota > Viridiplantae > Streptophyta > Magnoliopsida > Fabales > Fabaceae > Trifolium > Trifolium dubium. The sequence continues at coordinate 36,660,097 of OX638071.1, read as the reverse complement.
ATAAGTATCATTTGAGTTACATACACACTATTCATATAATATATTTTGATCGTACATTTTGATTAATATATAAAAATAAATATTAGCATATATGATGTTGTTCAATTTGTCTCGATGAATATTTTCAAAATATAATTTTTAGAATTTTTTATAATACATAATTGAAGATATTTCTAATCACGGACGTGCATTGACATACGTAAACTAGTCAATTATAATACTTATATAACCCACTTGGGTTGGCCTAGTGGTGTTGGCTTGGGTCGTTGGGATGTGCTCCTCACAAGGTCTCAGTTCGATTCCTACTGATGCCAATTTATGTAGGCGAGTTCATTGAGAGCAAAAACTCTAGTTTTAAATGAGGTCTCGCAAGTGGGCGGTAGGATTGGTCCCTCGAATTAGTCGGTCTTTAGGCTGGATACCGAGTTTTTAAAAAGAAATTATAACACTTACATAATAACGGAGGGAGTAATTAACAAATGGTTTGACAGTTTAATTATATGAAGGAATGTTGTTTAGTTTAAGTCGTTGAGACGATATAAGTGATCAACGATTACAAGAGTTTTCATTCAAAAAAAAACAAAAAACGATTACAAGAGTTTATACAGTACTTTATAATACATGCTCAATCAGAAGGATTTAAACATAACACGTGGTTAAAAGAATCTTAATCGGATGCTTCAGAAATTACAATTTTTTTTATCATATAATTTAGCTGTCAATTTCCAATTTACGTAAAAAAAAAATTATTATTGTATTTTTCCATAAATCCATAATCATGTTTTCAAATTTCAACAAACGACCAACCCACATAAAAAGGAAAATGCTAGATCAAGCGAAAATTCCCTCACGAAGTTATCCCGAATGAGCTGTCCTCACATTTTCACCTCCTTTAATATGGTTGTTTCCTCTTCTTCTCTATTACCCTTTTCTCATCAAATATCAAGTATATTATTCACCGCAAAACTCCCCTTTTTCATGTGGGTAATCTCATATTCCGTAACTTCAATTTGGTAACATGATGATGAACACAAAATAAAGTGTTTCTTCTCAAAGAAAAATGTAAATCAACTCCAGAATTGCAGAACCAAAGCAAAAGGAAGATAATAAAAGAATTGTTTAGGGACTCAATGGACCAGACCTCCATTTTTCAAACGAAGAACATAAAATCCACTCATGAATTGGATTTAAGTTACCATTACTGACTAGATTTAGGAGTAGAAGTATTTATTTTGATTCTTATTTATCGGTTCAAAGACAAAATGTCAAGTGGTGACCGACACTTCACTTTTTTTATTTTAATAAAATAATATGTCAAAAACATGTTTTCTTATAATTGTCAAGTGGTGACCGGTTCGGGACACATTCGCGAAATAAAAATTCGCTGTATATAACATGACTCACATAAAAAATACTTTAAGAGGAAATATTTGTAGCATTTTTTTCTAGAAGTTATTGTTATACTCCGTCAGTCCCAAATCATACTCTCGTTATTCCTTTGTAACTATCGTTTGAAATACATCCCACTATTCATATGTTCAATTGTTGCAGAAACCAAAATTTGAACCGCCAAGCATGTCTCTCTAACTTCATTTGCTCTGCCCTCTCTCAAGTTTTTTTTTTCTTTCAAACCATCTTCTTTTTCACCTCTCCCAACCAATCCAAATCCTTGGTTTTGCAATGTAGCTGCTTGTTTAGGTGTTGCGATGAGTGACTTCCATCCTCCGCAACACCTTCTCCTATCCTTTTTCGGCGGTTGCCCGGTTTGAGATCTATGGGTTGGTGGGCTGTGTGGTCTCCACCTCGAAAGGTGGAGATGCTGTGTATGGTGGCTGGTGCTTGTTTGGTGGATGGCGGGGGGTTATATGACGTCTGACTTGCTGCTGGTGGTGCGTTGAGGGCTCAGTCAACCTCCGCATCACTTTAGTCCGGTTCGGCTCCGGAAGTTTATGGGTTTCTGTTCGTGATGTTCATTTTCTCTCTCTCTCTCTCTCTCTCTCGGTTCCGGCCGCCTATGGATCGTGGTGTTGTTTTTGCTAATCGGCGTCGGCGATTGTGGTGGCGGTTCGGGGTCTTGCCGGTGTTCGGTCATCCGGACGTTTTGCTTGAGTTCTGCTTGCGCTGTGCTTTGTGGTTTGCAGCGGGTTTCGGGCTTTGTGGTGGTGTTTACGCTTGTGGTTGCTGTTGTTGTGTTGCTGGTGGGGGTTTGGGTGGTTGAGAGTTGCTGCTGGAATGTGGTGGTGAAGTGCTGTTGTGGTAGGTTTTGGATTCGGCGTTGCTAATGTGTGCTTAATGTCGTGTGTGTATTTGATTTTGTTTTGATATTTGATTCTTCGACAGTTTCTAAATCTGTTGAGATTTGAATGACTCTTTTTGAGTCTCTGTTGATTTTCAAATCTGTTGAGATTTACAAATTTCTTTTATCTGTTGGTTTCGGTGTTGACTGTTTAGAAGGGATCTGCGTGCTGAGAAACCCATAGTTGGTGGTATCATGCGATGCTTCACCACTCATTATCAATCAATTATCAATCAATTTAATATTAAATTCACTTTTTAAGTACCCGTGTTTTGTTAAACTATTCTTATAATATTAAATTCACTTTAAATTTATGGGCCAGCTATTCCACCATTTAAAGTGGCTTCAATTTAGCGATGAAAATAGTCACTGCATTCACCGGTGAATACTTGGTCTCCACAAAAGAACAATTATAATAAGAGACAGAGAGAGTATTAATCAACACAAATTACAAATCAGACTTTTTTTATTTGAGTAAACATTTAACTTTTTGACATACCAAACAATTTGGCAAAACTTAACTCGACTTAATCTATTCTAACACATTCTTAAAATTGAATTAGTCTTAACAAAAAAGAAAAAATTGAATCAGTCAAAGTTGTACGGTTGACGAACAACAATGTTTTTGAGTTTTTTTGACAAACAATGTTTTTGAGTCTTAACAACAATGTTTTTGAGTTAACTTCACGTTTGTGGTTCAAACACTCACAAACGTAACTGATAATCTGATATTCACCTTAGCTTTGACAAACAATTTAAACATATTATTTATTTAACTTTATATCTTCAGAAAGCTTAACATTATATCAAAATTTTTCTAAATAATAGTGTAACTATCGGTTTTGTAATATTAATCCTAAAATTAGGAAGTTATTTTATAAAATGTAATTTCTTTTTCAAACACCGTATATTCATATAATTTTCAAAGAAATATGTAAATACAATGAAAAAAGTAATATATAATGGTTAAAAAAATACATAAATACAGTATATTGTTTAAAATTACAATATCAATAAAAAATAAAAATATAAAACTACTTCAAAATATAAAATAATTTTTTTAGAGAGATACAGATGTTCTTTTCTGAATGATTAAAATTGTCGATATAGATTTGTATAAAAAAAAGAAGTCGATAAAAATACTATTTCTCTAAATTGAACAACCTATTTTAAATTGCATTTATTTTTTGACAACACATTTTTTTTTTGACAAATTTTGACAACACATTTTTAAATTTGATTTTTTAACTCATATGAATAATTGAATTTTTATGTACAAAGCTGCATCGTTGTGCTAATTTTAACATTTATGGATGGCTCATACACATAAGCACATATAGTCTATTTCTATTTTAATATATTAATTTAGAGTCTCAAATTCTCCTATAGACATCTCATCAATTTTTAAGCCATGTAATCCAAATTTTGCCAAATCATATATTTTTCTTATGTGGCACATCTCAAAACACATCTCCTCAACAACTCTTCTCTATTTGTCGTAAAATAAATTAAGCCTCATGTGTAACCGACATTCATCAATTTATTTATGATATAATACTTCTTTACTACACCTATTATATAGTAACGGACACTTAGCTTATTCATATTCATCACTGTTTCTTTTTATTTCTTTTCTTTTTGGTATGTAATAACAATTTTTTCCATTTGCTTTTATCCTTTTATTTACATATTTTTGCACGTACATGATGTTCGGCTACCCAATACTATCAACTCATTGTTTTTTCGACTATTTTAACAATCTTTGTATTCAAATTTATTCCACAATACTCACTGATATCATTCCCTTGATCTTTCACATTTCTTCAAGTACACTATGTGAAACTTAATGTTAACGTTGTAGTTTTTGGAGTTCAAGAATTTCCTCTTATCATCAAATCATAATAAGTTTATGAACCATGTATTGTTTTTTTTTTTTTTTTGACAATAACCATGTATTGTTGTTAGATTCACATATTTGTCCAAATGATTAGATTCTATAGTAGATTAAGCTTAATATAAATAGAAGAGAACTTATAGTTCAATGTTCACTAAAAAATTACACATATTCCAAAACCATTTTCTCATTCCTTTCTCAAATTCTCAATAGCCTTGATATCGTCTCCTATAAAGTATAAAATTTCCACCTATATGATAAATAATTTCTAATATACCAGTTTCTTTTTCCTGTAATTGTATAGTGATCCTCCCATATATCTTTTTACCAATTTTATACACGTGTTTGAATTACCTGCCAATTCATGTGGCAACTTTTTCAAACGCTAAATTCCCAAAATTCAACACCACCCTAACATAGTAATTCCAATTTTCAAATTCTCAAAATCTAAACCTACCCTTAACCTTGTGTATTCTTGAAACCAATTCCATGTCGTCGTAAAATCTCTGTCCTTTTCACAATGTCGCCGTCAGCCTCCCCGCGCGGCATAACTTATTGCTCGAGATCATTACACTTTGCCCAAACATCACTCTGCTCAGTCGCCGTAATGTCGGCAACGCGCTTTACCATGATTCACACTCTCCTGTCCAAACTTTTATCTCCTTTTGTCTCGATCAACAGATGTCGTCAATTGGCACTGTCTCAACGTAAGTTTCTCACCATTCAAATTGTACAAAATCATTTAAAACTAACTCGCAACCGCGCAACGCGCGGGTCTCATGCTAGTTATAAGTAAATTTTTGGTCTTGGATCAAAAAGTAATTTTAATAACAAGTGCTTATAAGCACTACCTATTTTCAACACCCCGTTGAATGTGTGTGACCCAAAAATCCCCCTCTATATATACACTTACACATACTCTCAATTTTCTCATCATCAAAGCCACAAATAGTCATTAGAAAAACCATGGACTACATAAAATTTATCCCTCTCATTTCATTTCTATATGCATTCATTCATATCATAGTTTTTGGCCTAATTAGCAAATACACAAAATCTCCTAAGCTTCCACCAGGTCCTCCATGTTATCCCTTAATAGGAAATATATTGCAACTTGGTCCTTCAAAACTTCACCAAACACTCACTGATCTCTCCAAAACATATGGACCAATTATGACTGTTAAATTTGGTACTATGACTAGTGTGGTAATTTCCTCTTCAAAAATAGCCAAAGAAGCACTTCATAACCAAGCTTTATCTAATAGATTTGTAGCACAATCTATCCATGCACTTTCACATGATAAACATTCTTTAATATTCATGCCTATTTCCCCAAAATGGAAGACTCTTAGAAAAGTTTTGGCCACCAAGATATTCCATTCTCAACAACTTGATTCTACTCAATCACTTCGATTAGAAAAATTGAAAGAACTAGTTGTTTACTTGGAAGAAAATTGTAGAAAGGGTAAAGCTATTGATATTGGTGAGGTTGCATTTACTACATCTCTTAACTCACTATCCAACACCCTTTTCTCCATTGATTTTGCTAGTTTTACTTCTGGTTCTTCTCATAAGTTAAGAAACGTTGTTTCATCTATGCTGGCCACAATTTGGAAGCCGAATATTGCAGACTACTATCCTATTTTGGGTAGAATTGATCCACATGGAACACGACGAAAAATGACAAACTATTATCATAAGTTGCTTACACACTTTGAGTCTATCATTAATGATAGAACGAATCAAAAGAAAGATTCGATCGTTGATGGAAGTGATGTGTTAGACTCAATTCTCGATATCATCCAAAAGGAAAATCCTGAATTGACGTTACATGAAGTATTACATCTATTTCTGGTAAGAATCAAAATCAATCGACAACTTTATTAGAGATATATATCTTGGTGAAAAAAAATACTTAAATATGATATGAGAATATAAATACTTAAATAAAAAAACATTGTATTCCTCATTTTTGTCACATCACATATTTTGTTGTAGGACTTATTTGTGGCTGGAATAGACACAACAACGGTCACAATTGAATGGGCAATGGCGGAGTTGCTAAAAAATCCTGTGAAATTGAAGAAAGCAAGAAAAGAACTTCAACATATTATTAAAAGAAATGAAGAACTTGATTTAGATATCACTAAGCTCCCTTACTTGCAAGCTGTTGTAAAAGAAACTCTTCGGTTGCATCCGCCATCCCCCTTTGTAATCCGCCAATCAGTGTCCGAGGTTATCTTAAGCGGCTTCAAGGTACCGAAAGATGTACAATTTCTCGTAAATGTGTGGAGCATGGGAAGAGATTCTAATTTTTGGACCGAGCCGAATTTGTTTCGACCTGAAAGATTTTTAGAAAGTGGAGAGGTCTTTAGAGGGGAAGATTTCGGGTTTATTCCGTTTGGTGCCGGTAGAAGAATGTGTCCCGGTGTTCCATTTTTTCATAGGGTTGTGCATACCATGCTAGCTACTTTGCTTTACCATTTTAATTGGAAGCTAGCCGATGGGGAAAAAATTGAAGACATGGACATGACTGAAAAATTTGTGATTACTTTGCACAAAGTCAAGCCTCTCTTAGTTATTCCGGTCAAAGAATGAACACATTACTTATATAGTTGGTTTTTATCAATTAATCTTAGAGTTGTATTGATACTTTTTGTTTAAATCATGAATTGGAACTTTGTTTTGATATTAATGTCTCTTTTTGAACTAATAGTGGGTGTAAGAAATAAAGCAACGATATATTCAAAACAAAGGTCAAGTTATGGATAATCAGTGTCAGCCCCGCGCATTCGGAGTTTATAGTGAGCAAGAAACCACCTTATGTATCCCATAAATTCTTCGATGAATATTATTCATAATTAACGACGTTGAAAACTTCGTATCTATATATATATATCATGGTAACAAAAAAAACTATCATGCAAATAATACATATCATCAAAAGATAAAAAGTTTTTTCAAGAATGAAAAGAGAAAACACAAAAGGGAAACAATTAAAGATCATGCATGATCATTCTTATTTTTCTTTTTTTATAAAAGCAAAAAGTTACAAATTAAAATAACTAAAACATTTCAACTATATTAGGTACTTTAAAAAAGTTATCTAAGAAGCACCTAATAAAATATATTCAGTTTTTCTTGTAATTAATTAAAAATTTAAATAATAATATTGTAAAACGAATAAAATTGTTAGTAAATAGTGTAAATGAATGGTATAATTAGATGAAATTAATACTACACCAAAAGTATATTATGTTTATACATAAATATAGATAATATTATTTCTCATAAAAAAAATATAGATAATATTATATATGTTTGCAATCAAACTACATATTTGTTTACTTAAAACTTTATTTTAGTTGAGTTACTAGTTGCTATAGACGGCGTTTATTATGTGCTAAATGTATCATATTAACATAAAATAAATTTTATGTGCTCAAAAACTCAAATCCAAATCCATGATGCAACAAATGAGCTATATGCTGTCTGTGTATGTGGATATTGACTAATGATGCCTTAGAAATCTAGGTCTATCACCGATGACTGACGACCTACAACATGTTGCGTTTAATTTCTTAGCAAGGCATGAAAGTAATCAGAACTTTCTTTCTTTGTTTTTTTTCTACTTTTTCTTGCTTTCATGCTTCATGAATATTGAGATGTCTGCCACTAGAGTATTTTTCCTCCACAACTGTAAATGAACTTTTGGTACTTTAATTTCATATGGATTACATTTTTCTAATTATTTTTCTAAATTTATGTAGTTGAATTGAGAGTATGGATTTAAAGTTTTAAACAAACCAACCACTTTTCTATAGTCTAAGCAAATGAATGTGCGGACATTTTCGTTTTAACTAATATTGACCATCAAGATAAACCTAGTTTGATTATTTATGAACATCTTCATGCTCGATTGAACCTAGTTTTTTTTTGTGATCTTTTGTGGATTAATTTTTCTCGAGATGTTTGTGTGTAGTTTGTTTTAATATCGCATTGAGTCCCTCTGAATACGATATTTGAAAAACTTACTTTTTTAATACTCCTTCCGTCCCATTATATAAGCACCTTTATTACAAAAGTCTAGTCCCAAAATATAAGCCCTTTACAATTTTTGTATTTCAATGCAACTTAGTAGTAATGATTAGAGGTATGTGTAAGCAAAAAAGTAATAAATGTACCTAGTAAATTGTAAGGGGCTTATATTTTGGGACTAGACTGCTGTAGTAAAAGTGCTTATATAATGGGACGGAGGAAGTACTATATAATTTGCACTTATCAAAATGATGTTGGAAACGTCTTTAAGATATTGGAGCATCCTTAATATAAGAGAAATTTGCTTTTTTAGATTCATAGAGAATCTAATGTATCTAGTCACTAATTAGATTCTCAATGAATCTAAAAAGTCAAATTATTCTTATATTAAAGACCAAATAAAGTTCAAAAAAAAAAAAAAAAAAAAAAAAAGACCAAATAAAGTAATAAATAATAATTTTATTTGTTGCTCATGACTTATGAGCAATGGTCCTCGTCGTGGGTAGGTTGAATCTCACTAGACAACTTAAAAATTTGCATTGGTCATAGTTAAGTACGTTCCACGGTAGAACATATCAAAGACTCAAAGTAACTTCACGTTTGTGGATACAATCAAAAGCGTATTTCATCCGTTCTTTCTTTTTGACAAGTACTTCAATATTTTGTAAGAAAAAAAAAAAGTACTTCAATATTTTTTTGTTAAAATTGGATGTGGTAATTAATCATTCGTTGAATTAGAGACATTTCAAAATTTGAAATAATTGATCAAAAAATTTAAAGTTGTTCCATGTTAAGATCCAAGTACTTTATCTGTACGTTGTTAAAAAAAAAAGTACTTCATCTGTACTTATAATATTCTTTTTTGTGTTAAGAAATATTAATCTTTTATACTTTTAACTTTGGAGACATATTTCTGTAAAAAACAAAAGTTAGCACACATGCAAGGAAATAATAAATTTATAAAATTTTATATCTTTCAATCCTTAATTTATTTAATAAAATGTGTTTTTTTTACTTTTCTAAAAGAACCAAATATTTTGGAAGAATAAAAAAGGCTTAAAGAATCAGATATGTAGGGAGTGTTAAATTAGATTTGAAAAAATAGTAGAGAGTAACAAATAATTGCTATATGGAGTTGCTGTCCGCGAATGCTTATGCAGATTTCGATCCTAATTGTTTAGTAGCTTTGCATAAGTTATGGAAGACTAATGCTCCATCCAAAGTATGCTTTTTTGGGTGGCGTCTGCTTCTTGATAAGCTACCTACGAAGAAAGATTTGGGTAATAAAGGTATTTTGACTGATTCTCATGACTCTTTTTGTGTGTTTTGCTTCATGCACCCGGAGGACAGTTATCACTTGTTCTTTACCTGTGCTTTTGCCCGGTATGTCTGGAAGCTTGTGCTTATTTGGTTGAGATGTGCGGAAGATGTGTGTTGTGTAGGATGGAGTCATTTTCTTCGGTTGGGCACTTTAGTTCCAATCAAAAAAGGAAGGATGCTGCGACATATTTTGTGGTTATCAACTACATGGAATATTTGGCATTTGAGGAACAATATATTATTTCAAGGGAAGCCAATAGCGGTGGAACCGTTGATGCACAATATAATGTATTTTTCTTGGCTTTGGGTCAGTAGCCGTGTTGGGCACTCGGTTTCTTTTTCTTTTGCGGATTGGCAAGCTAATCCGGTAGTTTGCTTACAATGTTTGTAATCTCCTTTTGAATTGTAAGGGTTGAGTACCCCTTGTACTCCTTATAATTCAACATTGCTTATCAAAAAAAAAAAAAAGAGTAACAAATAATTGTGTTCTTCAAATAGGAACAAATTAAAACTAGTTTGGCTTTTTCTGTTTTTGTAATATTAATTTTTATAATTTGTTTGAATTAAAACGTTAGTATGCTGTATAACCAAACTATCATAAATGAAGAAATTAATTTATAATATCATAAAAATGATCCTTTAGTTTTAACCATGATATGAATGAAATGCATGCTTTCGTGAGCTTAACTCAGTTGATACGAATTATGATGCGTCTATTTATTCATTTTTAAGAAGTGAAATTTTAACTACTAAATTATATGACATAAATAAAAAGTTTAAGTAAACACAAATGTCCTTATAGTAGAAACAAAATCATCGTTTAATTTAAGTTTTGATAAAAGCAAACCAAATACAAATAATGTGCCTTACTTAAGCAATTTTTAAGGTTATAGAAAAATTCTTGTCAAAAAAAAAAAAGGTTATAGAAAAATTGTATCAAAACGTAAATTTAACGATGATTCCGTTTAAGCACTACCTATATTTTCAACACCCCGTTGAATTGACCCAAAAATCCCATCTATATATACAGTAAGTTACCCTTTCACTTTTCATATTAAAGCCATAAAAAGTCATTAGAAAAACCATGGACTACATTAAATTTGTCCCTCTCATCATTTCATTTCTATATGCATTCATTCATATCATAGCTTTTGGCCTATTTAGCAAAAACACAAAATCTCCTAAACTCCCACCAGGTCCTCCAAGTTATCCCATATTAGGAAATATATTGCAACTTGGTCCTTCAAAAGTTCACCAATCACTTACTAAACTCTCCAAAACATATGGACCAATTATGACCGTTAAATTTGGTACTATTACTAGTGTGGTAATTTCTTCTCCAAAAATAGCCAAAGAAGCACTTCATAAAAATGACCTAGCTTTATCTAGTAGATTGGTACCACAATCTGTGCAAGCACTTTCACATGATAAATCTTCTTTAATATTCATGCCTGTCTCACCAAAGTGGAAGAGCTTAAGAAAATTTTGTGCTACCAAGATATTCTCTTCTCAACAACTTGATTCTACTCAAGCACTTCTCTTTGAAAAATTGAAAGAACTAGTTGTTTACTTGGAAGAAAATTGTAGAAAAGGTAAAGCTATTGATATTGGTGAGGCTGCATTTACAATATCTCTAAACTCAATATCAAACACACTTTTTTCTATTGACTTAGCTAGTTTTACTTCGGGTTCTTCTCAAAAGTTTAGAGATGTTATTTCGGCTATGTTGATCGATGCTACGAAGCCGAACATTGCAGACTATTTTCCCATTTTGCGTAGAATTGATCCACAAAGAGTGCGTCGAAGAATGGAAAACCACTACCATACATTGCTTACACTTTTTGAGTCTATCGTCAAGGATAGAAGTAATCAAAAGAAAGATGATGCGATGGAACGTGATGTGTTAGACTCATTCCTCGATATCATTCAAAAGGAAAATTCTGAATTAACACTACATGAAGTATTACATCTATTTCTAGTAAGAATCAAATTCAACTCAACTAATTTTTTCTTATCAAATATTTACATTATATATTTCTAATGTAATATAGTCTTGGTTATGTTAATTATAATTTATTTTAAGACTAAAATCGTACACACCTCGCGTAATATTTGCTAGTATATTTAACATTATCAAATACTACTTAAATTTTTTGAATTATTACAATAATTGCAAATGGTAAAAACTAAAAACTGAATTTTGTGTCCAAATTTATGGTTAAATGTTAAGAATATCAAAATTAAACACATTTGAACGATGAAAACCTTGACTTTGGCAACATATTTTTTAGGTAGATCGACTTTGGCAACATTTTATTCATTATATTTTGTTGTCATATCATATATTTTATGGCAGGATTTATTTGTCGCTGGAACAGACACAACTTCAGTGACAATCGAATGGACAATGACGGAGTTGTTAAACAACCCAGAGAAATTGAAGAAAACAAGAAATGAACTTCAACAACTTATCAACAAAGATGAATTAGAACCTAAAGATTTAGATATCAACAAGCTCCCTTACCTTCAAGCAGTTGTAAAAGAAACCCTTAGGTTGCATCCATCAGCACCAATATTAGTCCACAAATCAATTTCAAATGTTGACTTAGGTGGCTTTAGGATACCAAATGATGCACAAGTTCTAGTCAACTTGTGGAGCATGGGAAGAGACTCAAGTATTTGGGTTGATCCAAATTTGTTTCAACCTGAAAGGTTTTTAGAAGGTGGAGAAATATTTAGAGGAGAAGATTTTGGGTTCATTCCTTTTGGTGTTGGTAGAAGAATGTGTCCTGGTGTTTTATTTGCTCATAGGGTTGTGCATACCACACTAGCCACTTTGCTTTACCATTTTGATTGGAAGCTAGCTGATGGGGAAGACATTGATATGACTGAAAAATTTGGAATTACTTTGCACAAAGTCAAGCCTCTCATGGTTATTCCTGTAAAATAATGAACAAATAATATTAATTACATATATAGTTTAATGAACATACACTCCTAGTGAAATAAAACATGTAATGTAAAATAATTTTATATGATGGTACTATAAGGGAGCTTCTATTGGATGGCTTGTGTTGTCAGTATTTGTTAATTATTTGATAATTTATTTCATTTGATGAGTTTTTTGGGTGTTATTAACCCATTGATTTTCAAAGGAAGGGAGTCTGATAATCTGAACTTCGGCAACAAGATAAATAAAATTTAACTAAATTATTTCTTTCTCAAAAAAAATGATATCGGATTTTTCAAATGATTTTCTTAGTGGTTAATAGAACGTAGTTGTAAGAAGGAATCAATAATGAATTGGTCAAAATGGTAAGAGTCTTGGTCTGTTTAAGTATGTAGTTAGGAGTTCGATTTCTGCCTCATGCGTATGCAAAAAATTCAGTTGGGAGGGGAGAATCCATCTTGTGTTCCCCACAGGTTTCTCAACAAAGATTAATCATTGCTATCGACGGTAGAAACTTCGTAGCAATAGTATAATGACTCAAAAAAAGTCGTAAGAAGGATATTTCTTTTACGAGTTTAGGATTCTTTTATAAGTTTATTCATGCTACATAATTAATAAGAGTGATATTTCTTATTTCATTTTGGAGAAGCTAACAACAAATTCAATTTTAAAATTAAGTAATTGGGCTCAAGTGCTTAGTAAATTTCTCTAGAACGTATCATTTAGTAAAATCTGAGTTTAATTTTGAGAAGAACAATTTTTGACTAAACTTTATTTACTTTATAATTGAACTCCGAAGTAAACCGATTACGTTGAAAACAATGAGGGTTAACATAACAAATAAATCCAATTTCAATGTATTTGATTAGTTTAAATTTCTTTTATTATATTGTCATCAATTTGTGTAAAATTAATTAGCTTATTCTCAAATTTGTATCGATGATTAGGGATATCATTTGAACGGAGATAACGCGGGAGATATTTTTCCACTCTCTTCTTTACCATCTAAAATATTCCACATCCCATTCCTCATTTTGGGGAGTATAATTTATCTTCATCCCCATCCTTGCGAATCTCGACGTACAATTCCCTCGGGCGGGGACCCATTTACATTAAAAGAAATATCAAATTTTTTTTCAATCAAACTAACAGTAAAAAAACATTAAAGTTTTGTCATAAAAAGAATAAAAATTTGTTGACAAAAAAAATAATTTCGTCATTAAAAACATAAGGACAAGTGGGCCAAGCCCATAACTTAAATCTAATTCTACTAGCTTTTCTTATTATTTTTCGATACAAAAATTGTACTTGAGAAGTAAAAATTATAATTACAATCGTTTGAGAAATTTATAATTTTTGTTCTAATAAAAATTAAATATTTAATAAAAAAATTATTGTGAATTATTTTTGTTTAATTTTGTTTTTTGTGTCAAGATAAAAAAATTCAAAATTTTATTTTCAAGTGTATTTCATACGTTTACAAGTATATTGGGTCAGTCTTTTAAACTTGGAATTATTTTTGTTGAAAGTTGAACTAAAAGTGTTGACTGCACTCATCAACGACTGCATTAAATCCGGTTCACAATTTTAATTTATTATTTTGTCAAAAATCCAATTCCTTATTTATTACGGTAATTCCCTACCAACCCATCATGAAAAGGTTAGTGTTAGTCACCACTAACTCACATTGATGAGGAAAATACATACATTCATTCATTCATTCTTAAGAGGAATATTCAAATGTTGACTCATTGACCAACTTCCGTATCAAGCAATACATGGTGCATTTTTTTCTTCCTTTTGAGAAATAGTTACAATCATCAAGACTTTATGTGCTGTGTTGTCCCAAGAAGACTTAATTAATGAACTTAAGTTGAATGTCTAATCAAATAGTGTTAATGAAACATGAATACTGATACATTAACGTCTGCTCCGACAAGGCTAAAGTAGGGAGTGTCGTTATATCGAATACGTATCGGACACCGACACTCGTACGATACCCGAACGACATGTATCCTGCACATTTTAGATAATTTTTTTAAATTGAAAATACTCAAATTGTTTTGATGAATTCTTTCTATGATTGATTGAAAGTACTGAATTTAAATAAACATAAATTATACTTCTCATTAGACTATTTATAAATTGTGCTCACAAATTGCTTTATTTTATTAATATATAAGGTATATATAGTCGTGTCTGTGTCCTAAGTTTTTTTACATTGTCCCGTGTCTGTGTTCGTGTCGTGTCCCGTATCTGTGTCCGGGCTTCATAGATTAACGTAAATTAAAATTTGAAAAATTAATATAATTTAATATAATTGTAAGTGTCGGTGTCAAACACAATACGTATAGCCGTGTCTGTGTCCTAAGTTTTTTTACATTGTCCCGTGTCTGTGTTCGTGTCGTGTCCCGTATCTGTGTCCGGACTTCATAGATTAACGTAAATTAAAATTTAAAAAATTAATATAATTTAATATAATTGTAAGTGTTAGTGTCAAACACAATACGTATCAGACACCGTAACACACTTAATCCGATGAGTGTGTGCATCATAGATTAAGCATAATGATGCAATATGGAGTCTATAAAAGGAGAAAAAGATAAATTCTACTTCATCATTTTCAAGGCATTAAGATACATAAACTTTTCATAATTCACTATGAGAGCACACATAATCTTTTGCCTTTTCTTTATACCATTCAGCCTAATAAATTCTAGCACTAACAATTTTGTGGTGAATGGCTACTGTCTTGGCCATCAACGTTCCATTTTGCTGAATTTGAAAAACAACCTGATATTCAACCCCGAAAAATCAACAAAGCTTGTTCATTGGAACCAAACTGATGATGATTGTTGCCAATGGCATGGAGTAACATGCAAAGAAGGACATGTTACAACTCTTGATCTTAGTCATGAGTCTATCTCAGGAGGACTAAATGATTCAAGTGCTATTTTCAGCCTGCAATATCTAGAGAGTCTGAATTTAGCTTTTAATAACTTTGGTTATGTGATTCCTCCAAAACTGAATAAGTTGCAGAATTTGAAGTATCTGAATTTCTCTGATGCTGGATTTGAAGGACAAGTCCCAAAAGAAATTTCTCAGCTTACAAGGTTGGTTACTCTTGATTTGTCTTCTACATTTACTTCACATCATAAATTGAAACTTGATAAGCCAAATATAGCAATGCTTGTGCAAAACCTCACAGATATGAGAGAATTGTATCTAGACGGTGTATTAATATCTTCCTGTGGAAATGAATGGGGTCGTGCTTTATCATCGTTGAAAGGGCTTCATGTTTTGAGCATGTCGTCGTGCAATTTGTCTGGACCTATTGATTCTTCACTAGCAAAGCTTCAATCACTTTCTGTTCTAAAATTGAGTCGTAACAAATTGTCTAGCATAGTGCCAAAATCCTTTGCGAAATATTCCAATTTAACCATCCTAGAACTTACTAGTTGTGGCTTGCATGGTTCTTTCCCAAAATATATCTTTCAAATACACACGTTAAATGTTCTTGACGTATCCGACAATCAAAAGCTTAATGGTTATTTTCCGGACTTCCCACCACTTGCATCTCTTCACTACTTGAATCTCGCCAATACAAATTTCTCAGGACTGATTCCAAAAACCATCTCCAATCTAAAACAGCTATCAACCGTTGATCTGTCTTACTGTCATTTCAATGGAACAATTCCAAGTTCAATGTCCGAACTCACCCAGCTTGTTTATCTAGACTTCTCTTCCAACAACCTCACAGGTCCACTCCCTTCTTTCAATATGTCCAAGAACCTCACATATCTATCCTTATATCTAAATCATTTGAACGGGGATTTACCATCAAGCCATTTCGAGGGCCTTAAAAATCTTGTGAGCATTGATTTAGGGTTCAATTCTTTCCATGGGTCCGTGCCATTGTCTCTACTTAA
This sequence comes from Trifolium dubium, assembly GCA_951804385.1. Taxonomy (NCBI): domain Eukaryota; kingdom Viridiplantae; phylum Streptophyta; class Magnoliopsida; order Fabales; family Fabaceae; genus Trifolium; species Trifolium dubium. The sequence goes on along the minus strand of OX638071.1, from coordinate 36,643,670 downwards.
GCTAACATATTTGCGAGAGCTGAAACTTCCCTATAATCAACTGAGTGGTTTCTTAGGTGAGTTTGACAATGCACATTCTTCTGTATTGGAGATGCTTGATTTAGGAGGCAATAATTTACAAGGGCATATTCCTATGTCTGTCTTTAACCTTCGAACACTCCGTGTCATTAACCTTTCTTCCAACAAATTTAGTGGCACAATACAGTTGGACATCATTCGAAGGCTAAGTAATTTAAATATACTAGGCCTCTCACATAACAATTTATCGATTGATGTCAACTTCGGAGATGATCATGCCTTGTCACCGTTTCCAGAGCTAAGAGGTGTTCAGTTGGCTTCCTGCAAATTAAGGACAATCCCAAGTTTCTTGAGAAACCAATCTTCATTACTATCTCTTGACCTGTCTAGCAATGAGATTGAAGGGCCGATACCTACCTGGATTTGGCAACTTCAATCTCTCGCTAGCTTGAATCTTTCCAAGAATTCTTTGAGTCATTTTGAAGAAAGTTTTCAAAACTTGAGTTCTAACATTTTCACGCTTGATCTTAGTTTTAACAAACTCCAAGGCCCAATTTCATTCATCCCAAAGTACGGAAGTTATTTAGACTACTCAAGCAACAAGTTGAGCTCTATCGTACCACCAGACATCGGAAACTATCTCTCTTTTGTAAAGATATTGTTTCTTTCAAACAATAGTTTTAACGGAGAAATCCATGAATCCTTTTGCAATGCTTCAACTCTTGATTTGCTAGATCTTTCTTATAACAACTTTAATGGGACAATTCCCAAGTGTTTTGTACCAATGTTTAGCAAACTCAGGATGTTGAACTTTGGTGGAAATAAGCTTCAAGGTCATATACCTGATATTGTTTCCTCAAATTCATGTGAACTGAGATATTTGGATCTAAATGACAATCTTTTCAATGGTACAATACCAAAATCTTTGGTCAAATGCAAGAACCTACAAGTCCTAAACCTTGGAAAGAATTCTTTAACTGATAGATTTCCTTGTTTCTTGAGTAATATTCCCACTTTGAGAATCATGATTTTAAGGTCTAATAAGCTCCATGGGTCTATTGGCTGCCCAAATAGCACTAGTGTTTGGAATATGCTTCATATGATTGATCTAGCATCCAATAACTTGAGTGGTACAATACCAGGAGCACTATTAAACAGTTGGAACGCAATGATGCGCGACGAAGATGTGCTTGGGCCAGAGTTTGGACATTTGTTTTTCGCAATCGAAGATAACTTCCACCCGGTAAGTCTAAAAGATGTGTTAAAAACAATGAACAAAGATTTGGCAGCAAAACTCTCTAAACTTGTAGCAAACATGTCTCGCTCCATCCTTGATCAGGCGTTCGCTGATACCAACACAGTTGATCTTGCTCGTTATCAGGATTCGGTTAGTATTGTCAACAAAGGTCAACAAATGAAACTGGTTAAAATTCAAAGTGCCTTCACTATTATTGATATGTCAAGCAACTATTTAGAGGGTCCAATACCTAATGAGTTAATGCAATTCAAGGCATTGAATGCTCTAAATTTGTCACATAATGCATTAATGGGACATATACCATCATCTGTTGGGAATTTGAAGAATCTTGAGTCTATGGACTTGTCAAACAACTCATTGAATGGAGAGATTCCTCAAGAGCTTTCAAGTCTATCTTTCCTAGCATATATGAATCTCTCATACAATCATTTTGTAGGGAGAATTCCACTGGGAACTCAAATTCAAACATTTGACATAGATTCATTTGAAGGGAATGAAGGGTTATGTGGTCCTCCACTAACTAACAAATGTGGCACTGATGATGGAAAACAAGAGTTACAAGCACATTCCAATAAGAAGAGTTCAATTGATTGGAGCTTCTTAAGTTTGGAATTGGGATTTATTTTTGGCTTTGGAGTTTTCATTCTTCCTATAATTTGCTTAAAAAATTTGAGGCTGTGGTATTCTAAACATGTAGATGAAATACTTTACAAGTTCATACCCCAGCTTCATTTTGTGTATGAAAAACATGGAGGGAAGAATTATAGAACTCTTAGGTGGAGGTATTAATTGCTTGGTTTCATGCTATAGCTCCAACAATTTGTACTCTATTTTGTGGATTTTTGCTTTCTTTGTTAAAATAAGGATTCATTAGATTGTGTCCATTATTTAGGTTGTGGTAATTATAAAAAAATAAATAGTTTTAGTATGTTTTCTATCATAGTGTCTGTCTAGTATGCATTAATCTAAGTTTTGTTGAGTTGTATATATGTCTTTCACATACATGTTTGTGTGTATTTAGTGTTACTACTAGATTGATACTCACACATTGTATTATATTAGAAAGAAGTCTATTAAGTGTTTCACTTGTGTGTTGAAATTGTGATCTAATTAAACTCACATTTTTAAGTGTAGAAAAATGAAATAATTTGAGATTTAAATATTGATCCTTTTAATATTTCTACTAACTATCAACTAAGTTATATTTACGGAACATTCCAACATATATATTTAACCGGAAACAATTAAGTTCGAGACACAATCAACCAATAAATGTGAGCGTACATTTTCAAACGAAATATATTGACTCTTTTCTGATATTAAAAAAAATTAAAAAAAGAATATTGACTCTTTTCTAGACTCAACTCTCATTGCATGAGAATACATGTTATTTTATCACCTTTTTATGATACTTCTAAAAATACATGGAAAAAATGTTGATAATCCATAAAGACCAGAGTTGAAAAAAGGTAGAAAAAATAGTTGGCAACACACGAGGCTCTTACCAGATCACAAGAAAACAACCATAAATGGAAAGATTGTTTATATGAATTATGATCACAAGACAACAACCACATTGAGCTAAGGCTTGCCTTCTTTAAGGATTGAAAAGGAAAAAGTAAAAAAATCATTAGGTGCTTAATTTCAGAAGTTAGAATAAACTAACGAAGATGATAGATAGCTCATTATTTAGTTTGATGGGGAAAATTATAGACCAAGTCATTATCAAAATTTGATGAGTGAATATTTAATTTGTCCCCTCCCAATTTTTCTGACAAAAATAAATTAGTCCATGATATTTTCATACTAATGACCAATTTGTCTCTAGTATCTAACTCAATGACCGACTAATTTGAGAGATCCAATTTCAGCATTCATTTGTAGTGGAAATTGACACCGAGGGAATTGAATCTTAGAGCTTGAATAAAATATACTCTAAAGTCTCAAGTCAACACCAATAGACTAATGGTAAGTTAATTTATAACAATTATCAAACAAATATAAAATTATAAAATTTTACTCTCCATCACATGCAAACTCAATTGCATGCATGATACGGTGGGACTGGGTTGATTTAATCAATTAACAGTCCAAACCTTTTTTTTGACAGTCCAAACTTATTGTAATCTATATAAAGTGATAAATGTATGCATTATTGACAAAGTTTCTCTTCTTTTCATTTTCAGTATGAGAGCACACATAATCTTTTGGCTTATCTTGATACCATTGAATGTAATAAACTCCAATACTAACAATATTTTGGTGAATGGCAATTGTCTTGGCCATGAACGTTCCTTGTTGCTCAATTTGAAACACAGCCTAATATTCAACCCCACAAAATCCTCAAAGTTAGTTCATTGGAACCAAAGTGATAATGATTGTTGCCAATGGCATGGAATAACATGCAAAGATGGACATGTTACGGTCCTTGATCTTAGTCAAGAGTCTATCTCAGGAGGATTTAATGATTCAAGTTCTATTTTCAGCCTGACATATCTACAGAGTTTGAATTTGGCTTATAACGACTTTCGTTCTACGATTCCTCAAGAGCTACATCAATTGCAAAATTTGATGTATCTAAACTTGTCAAATGCTGGCTTTGAAGGACAAGTTCCAATGGAAATTTCTTACCACAAAAGGTTGGTCACTCTTGATTTATCGTCTACATTTACGTCACCTCGCAACTTAAAAATAGAGAAGCCAAATGTAGCAATGCTTGTGCAAAACCTCACAGATATTACAGAATTGCATTTAGATGGTGTAATAATTTCTGCCACTGGTGAGGAATGGGGCCGTGCTCTATCTTCGTTGAAGGGGCTTCGTGTTTTGAGCATGTCATCGTGCAATTTGTCTGGACCTATTGATGCTTCACTAGCTAAGCTTCATTCACTCTCTATTTTAAAATTGAGCCACAACAAATTGTCAAGCATAGTGCCAGATTCCTTTGCAAGTTTCCCCACTTTAACCATCCTACGGCTTAGTAGATGTGACTTGAAAGGTTCTTTTCCTATAGATATCTTACAGATACAAACATTAAAAGTCCTTGACATATCAATGAATCAAAATCTTATTGGTTCTTTGCCAAATTTCCCACCTTTTGCATCTCTTCGTTACTTGAATCTCCACGATACAAATTTCTTAGGACCGATTCCAAATACTATTTCCAACCTGAAGCAGTTGTCCACCATTGATCTATCTTACTGCCAATTCAGTGGAACAATTCCAAGCTCAATATCGGAACTCACCCAACTTGTTTACCTAGACATGTCTTCCAATAACCTCATAGGTCCACTCCCTTCTTTCAATGTGTCCAAGAACCTCACACATCTATCCTTATTTCTCAACCATTTGAGTGGGGATTTACCATCTAGCCATTTCGATGGCCTCACAAATCTTGTAAACATCAACTTAGGGTTCAATTCTTTCATTGGAAATGTGCCATCATCGGTGTTTAAGCTCCCATATTTGCGAGAACTAAAGGTTCCGTACAATCAACTAAGTGGTACCTTGGGTGAGTTTGACAATGCATCTTCACCTGTTTTGGAGATGCTTGATTTCACCAATAATAATTTACAAGGGCCTATTCCGTTGTCTGTCTTTAACCTTAGAACACTTCGTTTCATTAGCTTTTCATCGAACAAGTTTAATGGCACGATAAAGTTGGACGTTATTCAAAGATTACGTAATTTAATTGTACTAGGCCTGTCGTATAACAATCTTTCGATTGATGTCAACTTCAAAGATGATCATGACATGTCATTCTTTCCAAAGATGAAAATTCTACGGTTGGAGTTCTGCAGGTTATTAGGAATCCCTAGTTTCTTGAAAAACCAGTCCACAATAATATCACTTCACTTATCTAACAACCATATTGAAGGACCAATACCTAATTGGATTTGGCATATTGATTCTCTGCTGAACTTGAATCTTTCCCATAACTTTTTTACAGATTTGGAAGGGAGTTTTTCGAACTTAAGTTCGAACCTCTTTGTGCTTGATCTTAGTTTTAACCAATTGCAAGGGCCTATTCCTTTCGTTCCAAAGTACGCAAACTATTTGGACTACTCAAGCAACAAATTTAGCTCAACAATTCCACCAGACATCGGAAACCAACTAGCTTACATACAAATTTTGTTTCTTTCAAACAATAGTTTTCAAGGAAATATCCATGAATCTTTCTGTAATGCATCTAGTTTAAGCCTACTAGATCTTTCACACAATAACTTTGTTGGGACGATTCCAAAGTGTTTTGCAGCACTGAGTAGTAGTCTCAAAATGTTGAATTTTGGTGGAAACAATCTCCGAGGTCATATTGCTAGTTTTATATTTCCAAATTCATGTGCTTTGAGGTTTTTAGATCTAAATGACAATCTTCTAGGCAGTACTATACCAAAATCCTTAGTCAATTGCCAAAAACTAGAAGTTCTAAACCTTGCAAAGAATGCATTAACTGGAAAGTTTCCATGTTTTTTGAGTAAAATTTCCACCTTGAGAATTTTGGTTTTGAGGTCAAATAAGTTTCATGGCTCTATTGCATGCCCAAAAAGCACCGGTGATTGGAAGATGCTTCATATCGCTGATCTTGCTTCTAATAACTTCAATGGCACGTTATCAACCACACTCTTAAAGAGCTGGAAAGCAATGATGCGTGATGAAGCTGTGCTTGGGCCAGAATTCGGCCATTTGTTTTTTGAAATTGTTAACTATCATCCAATGAGTTTAAAGGAAGCATTACCAAGTTTAAGAAAATACCTTGCTATGAAAATGGTCAAAATTGTTGCAGATATGCCTCGCTCATTTCTTGATCAAGCATACGTTGATGGTAATTCGATTTCAGTGGATCGTGGTCGTTATCATGATTCAGTTATTATTGTTAACAAAGGTCAAAAAATGAAGTTAGTCAAAATTCAAAAAGCCTTAACTTGTGTGGATATGTCAAACAACTATTTGGAAGGACAAATACCTGATGAGCTAATGCAATTCAATGCATTGAATGTTTTGAACTTATCACATAATGCATTCATAGGCCATATACCATCATCTGTGGGGAATTTGAAGAATCTTGAATCTTTGGATTTGTCAAACAACTCTTTGAATGGAGAGATTCCTCAAGAGCTTTCAAGTCTATCTTTCCTTGAATATATGAACCTCTCTTTCAATCACCTTGTGGGGAAAATTCCTTTGGGTACACAAATCCAATCATTTGATTCATATTCCTTTGAAGGAAATGAAGGATTATGTGGACCTCCATTGATCAATATATGTGGACCTCTACCACCAACATCTCAAACTCCTCATTTCCATAATGAGAGTTTGATGGATTTTAGTTTCTTAAGTATTGAGTTGGGATTTATTTTTGGGTTTGGAGTTTTCATCCTCCCTGTTGTTTGTTGGAAGAAATTGAGGTTATGTTATTCCAAACATGTCGATGAAATGCTTTACAGGTTCATCCCCCAACTTGATTTTGTGTATCAACAACATGAAGGGAAGTGGTATAAAACTCTTAGGTGGAGGAGGTATTGATTGCTTAGCTCCAATAATTTGCACTATTATTTTGTGGGTTTGTATGTTTATAAGTAGTAGTGTGAGTGTCAAAGTAAGGATTCACTAAGCTAGATTGTGTCTATTAATATTTAGTTTTGTCGCGTTAAGTTGCACTGTTATTTTTCTTATTAATTTCTGCTATTGTATTTTACTTTTTGGAAGTATATTGACTATCTTCCGTGTACAATTACAGAGACTATTCTCCTGACTTTATGCAATAACATTATAGGGTAACCTCTGTTCTCATAAACTGTACATCTTCTTGGTGATCCCTTTATATATTTCAAGATTATTCAAACCACTGCATCTTAATAATTACCACGCCGGAGAAACTCATAGGTCAAAGTTATATGAACTGACAAGCAGATGTTGAGATGTGATTTTTTGATCATGTTTTGTCTCATCATTTGACTAAAAGGGCCGAAAATATTGCTCTGATACCAAGCTAATTTAGATGGTTTGAATTGCTCGAGAGAAAATACACTGAACCCCTGTTATTTTTTTTATAAGCAAATGAATACATTTAAATCTATGATCAAATCCCTTAACTATATAGGGATGAATAAACTAAAGAACCTAATTTTATAGAGAGATGTTCTCAGCAAAATATAACTTAATCTAGGCATATTTTAACAGATGACAACTTACTAAATAATAAAGAAAAACATTGATAAAAATCCCAACAAAAGAATCTGCCAATTCAGCTATGAAAAATCACTATATGAATCATAGTTTCATATCTCTCTGCAATTTGTTCCTCTTAGAATTGAGAGTTGTGCCTAACTTAACTTCACACATGCAAGTCATATTACAACCAATGTGGGACTTCTTAACAGTTCCTACGAGTGATGAAAACAAAAAGTTGTTAGAAACAAAATTGTTGAATTGATTCAACTTCTCAAACATATATAGGGCCTCCCCTCCACTTCCAGCACCATCATGCATGCCCACCTGGCCTCTCCAAAACACCAACTTGAACAATCTGTCTAAGTATTAATTGGCTTCTATTATTTCCACTTATAAACATATTTTCAGATCATATATATCTTAATTATGGTTTTCAATTGAAGTCCACATCCGCAACCTCTGCACCTGCATCACACCGTCTCGCCTAACAGAATTAATTTGATTTTATCTTGTGATAGTGAATAATGATATATAACTTGTTAAAAGAAGAGTACTCAGTCAGAGCACTTAGCATCAAATATGCCTAATGCATTTTTTAATCACATATATGTTGTTTGTCATAGATATCCCCAAATAAATGAAGAGAAAAAAAAAATCACAGCTTTAACATAAGCTTGAACGAAGACATTTAAAAAAGTACTAGATGCTAATTCCAGATATTTTTTGGAGTCGACAATGTTGAAAAGTAGCGTCCCAATTAATACTCCTAAGTTAGTAGGGTCACTCTATAACGCCGGGTGACCGAAAAGGTTCAGTCATTCTGAATTTCTAACTCATTAAGGAGTGAGTAAGGACAGTTTGTCTGTCCCTGGCGTGGGTATGCATGATGGTTTAGTCATTAATGGCGTGGGTATGAATGAAAAGGTTTAGGGTGCGTTTGATCTGCAAAATGAAAGTACTGGACAGAACAGTACAGGACAGTACAAGGCAGAACAGCACAGGACAAATATTTATGATACTGAACAAATTTTGTCTTGTATGATACTTGATGGAGAAAATGTTACTTTGCTGATTTAGACAAGTTGTGCTGAGGACAAAAAGTTGTCCCATAGTTCTGTGGGGGACAAGAATATCTGATTTTGTCCAGTCCCTTGACCCCCAGTTTGTCCAGTCCCAGTAACAGTTTTAAAATCAAACACAGTACAACAGAAGTTGTCTTGTCCAGTCCCTTATTTTTTAGCAGATCAAACACACCCTTAGTCATTCTGAATTTCTAACTCATTAATGGGAGCAGATAGGAACTTTTTTTTTTAATGACAGGTGGATTATATTACTATTTCCTACGTTCTAGTAATAAGCAAAAAATCTTTTTTTTTTTGTGAATTATAAATAAAAAGATCAATTTTTTGCATTTTTAAGTGTTTCTCGTGCCCATTAGTATTTTAGACTCTTTCTTATCTTTTTGTCGTTAATAAAAACTTTAAAAAATGCACTAATTTAAAGTTGATTTAAAATATATTTTAGAATCGACATGGTGAAAAGTAGCGTACCAAATAAGTTAGTCACTCTAACTCATACTCCTTTTGTCCTAAAATATAAATAAAAGTTGGTCAACAAAAGTGAATGTATCAGGTCCAAATTTTGAACCAAATACATCAAGATTTTTTAACTCACTTTTACTTACATTTTGGGACGGAGGGAGTATATGAACAAGAACGAATAACTTGTTTCTTAAGTTAAAAGGTTTTAATGTTGACTTGCAGTAATGTATGGTGCAAAAATTTTTTTTGAACACGCCAAAATGAGATGATATATATACCAAAAAAGTCGACCCCCAGCACAAGATGTGCTAGAAACAGATCAACTAGAAATCACAAATACATTAAGATTCGTAATCACAAAAAAAGGTCCATACAAATCAAATACCCAAACACAATAAAGGATTCACCCACCAACTATGTAGGTTTACCCCTATCCCTGGATACTGAGTCCTCAACCACCAAAAAGCATGCCGCTTGATCAAGTCCAGCAAAAGAGAGATCGGTCGTGCTGAATTATTGAACATGCGCTGATTACGCTCTGTCCAAATAACCCAGACACTAGCCATCCATATGAGCTGCATGAAAGATCGCCGCTGACGACTGCCCCCTGCTGCATAAGTGAACTGAAGGAAATGGGCAGAAGGAATCTCAGGATCAACCATCGCGAAGCCAATCCAAGACCTGACCAGCGTCCACACGGAACCAAATAAGCCACAGGAGAAAAACAGATGCCAAGCTGTCTCCATACCGCCGCATCCAGAAACACAAAGCTGATCTGGCTGAGTGAGAATTCCTCGTCTCCCCAGATTAGTCTTCGTCGGTAACCTGTCTCGCAGAAGCCGCCACGCAAGAATGGACACCTTCACCGGGACATGTCGATGCCAAATAAGAGCTGCTACGTCATCTGTAGGAACGGTCTCCTGAGTAGTCATCTGTATGGTGCAAAATTAATTTGGATCTTTTAAGAATTGAGACAAATCAAATATAGTTGTAGCCGGTCTTCTGTAAAAGGGAGAAATTCCATACGTATTGACATAGCCCCTATTCTCATAATTCACTATGAGAGCATACATAATCTTTTGCCTTTTCTTCATACCATACATATTTTGAAAAACATAGATAGCTAAAATTTTATTGAAAAATGTATTTTGACTTTACTCGTAGTTATACCGTGGATAATATATTCTAACGAACTCACCATAGATAGCTAAAATTTTATGAAAAATACGTGGATAACTAATATAATAATTAAAACGTATTTTAACTTTACTCACAATAATACTCTGGATAATATCCACGGCTCAGGTATGTGTGTAACAAATTGTGGGTATTCAAACATTTTCTTTTAGTGATTTGTACTATTACTTTGTAGGTTTGTATTTTCCTCATATTTCTATGTTTACAAAGTGTCAAAATAATGATTCACTGTGTCCATTAATCAGGTTGAGCCTAGTGACAATTAATTCATCCATTATTCCTCGTATTCTCTCGAAAATAAATCTAGCTTTGACGTTATCTACTACCAAATGTGTCAAAAAGTATTGAAGGTAGAACCAATAATTATAAAAGCCATTAGAAAATCAATAAAACCCACTTGAGAAGGTTAAAACCAATTTTCCTAACATAAAACAATTTATTAGAAAAAAAAAATTGGTTTGTTTGACGAGGCCAAATTTTGAGCTTATAACTAATGCCTTATAAGTTCAAATTCCAAATAATTGTGTGCTTATAATTCATTGCCAAATATTGTGCAAATTCCAAATAATTTTTAAAACTCATTAGAATTGGTATATGTCAGGGTTGAAAACTCTTTCATGTCATACATTGTTTACAAAACAGAACAAAAGTGATTTTTAAGTCAAATAGGTTATTTTCTTAGCGTATCATTAGAGGTGGGAATAGACCAGGCCGGCCTACAGAGGTGTATGGCCTAGTCTATATAGGCTCGGGCCAGGCCAGACCGTTTTCTTAAATAGGTCAGACCAAGGCTTTATTATAAGCCTATTTAACTAAATAGGCTAGGCTACAAGCCATTGAAAAAGTCAATAAAGCCTACTGGGCCGGCCTATTTAGATAAATATTTGTAATATTTTTATTATTGAATATTAAATATTTAATTGTGAACTAAATTATAATTCCACAAATTTTACGATGAACTAATTTTTTGCATATATAAATATATTACTATAAATTAGAATTGAAGTATGATGATTATATAGTTAAATTCTCTAAAGTATTATGTGAAATATCAAAAGGAATTTTAATCTCATTGGTGAATTAGTTGATTAGTTTATTTAAATATAAAATGATTACTTATTTAAAAAAATTCATACGAAATAGACTTTTAAACAGGCTAACGGGCCAGGCCAGACTTTAACCAGGCTTAAGCCTTTAAATTTTTGATAGGCCAGGCTCAAGCTTGGCAAAGCCTAACTCGGTCTAGCCTATTTCTACCCCTACGTATCATATAAGTTAGCTAGTCACTCTTACTCATGAACAAGTTATTTTCTTAGCGTATTTTAATGTTGACCTAGTAATGTATTTCTTAAGTTTTTATTGTTGACTCAGTAATGTATGGTGCATATTACTAATTGGGATCATTTAACAATTGAGACAATAAATCAAATATAGTTGTAGCTAGTCTTGAAAATCAATACGCACCATACATTACTGAGGACCCGGGGGCGGACCCACGTTTGGCACAATGTGGACCAAGGCTCTCACAAGTCACAACATTTCTCAAGTGTATGCAACATTAATTTATGTAATAAAAAAATTATGTAAAATTAGTTTGTGTACTTTTTAACTTTTTTTTTATAAAAAATAAATATATTCATTCATTTAAATTGATAGTGTAAATTGATGTAATATAAATTTCAAATAGATAAAAATAAAAAAGATAAAATTGTAAACAAACTGACAATATCCATGTTAATAATATAAAAGGGAAAATTATATATATCTACAGATGTGATTATATTAAATTAAAGTGTTTGAAATACCTAAACCTCTGGATCTGTAGTGTAGTTGACACAAAAATCATTGATTAAATCTGCACTGAAACATTGACTCCTCCAAACTCCCCGACATAATATTCAAATATTGACTCATTGAACATAGTCACAGAATTCGTTCACCCCCTAGCGAACCGCGAATTGGTACGCACGAACCGGTTCGCGGTTCTTTTGCGAACTGGTTCGCGAGAATTCTCTTTGAATTCGGTGAAAATAGCGAACCATACCCAAGAACATGTGTTCTAACCCTCTCGGATGTGATTATTTGTTTTTGCAATTGTTTGGATGTGCCTGTTTCTGCAAGATGGCCATGAAAATTTCCATTTCTTCAGCCACGAAACAAATACCCTTTCTGCAACAACAATAATTTTATTGAAAGGTTGAAGATGAAGAGTGATTTGGACCATTTTTTTATACAATTTGAGAAACATCACCACTCTTAGGATCTTGATTTTGAAGTCTAATAAGCTATACGGATCTTTAGGGTGCCCACATAGCAATAATGACTGGAATATGCTTCATGTTGTTGATCTAGCATCCAATAAATTTACTGGCACAATACCAGGACTACTGTTGAAAAGTTGGAAGGCAATGGTGCGTGATGAAGGTGTTCTTGGCCATTTATTTTTTGAAATTGCTGTTAACTTCCATCCCATGACTTTGGAGGCCATTTTACCACATGCGGGCAAAATGTTAGCAACGAAACTTGTTAAAATTGCTGCTAACGTGTCTCCCTCTATCCTTAAACAATATCTTGTTGATAGGTATTTCGATAATAGGGATGAAACTCATTATCAGGAATCAATTTTTGTTGTCAACAAAGGTCGCCGGATGAAGTTGATCAAAATTCAAATGGCCTTCACTTATGTGGATATGTCAAACAACTACTTGGAAGGGCCAATACCAGTTGAGCTAATGCAATTCAAAGCATTGAATGCTTTGAACTTATCACACAATGCATTCATAGGCCATATACCATCATCTGTAGGGAATTTGAAGAATCTTGAATCTTTGGATTTGTCAAATAACTCTTTGAACGGAGAGATTCCTCAAGAGCTTTCAAGTCTATCTTTCCTTGAATATATGAACCTCTCTTATAATCACCTTGTGGGGAAAATTCCTTTGGGTACTCAAATTCAATCATTTGATTCATATTCCTTTGAAGGAAATGAAGGATTATGTGGACCTCCATTGATCAACATATGTGGACCTCTACCACCAACATCTCAAACTTCTCATTCCCATAATGAGAGTTTATTAGATTTTAGTTTCTTAAGTATTGAGTTGGGATTTATTTTTGGGTTTGGAGTTTTCATCCTCCCTGTTGTTTGTTGGAAGAAATTAAGGTTGTGGTATTCCAAGCATGTCGATGAAATGCTTTACAAGTTCATCCATCAACTTGATTTTGTGTATGAACAACATGAAGGGAAGAGGTATAGAACTCTTAGGTGGAGGAGGTATTGATTGTTTAAAACTTTAAATCTTGGGTTTCATGATATAGCTGTCCAATAATTATTTGCACTATTATTTTGTGGGTTTGTATGTTTACAAGTAGTAGTGTCCAATAATTATCTGCACTGTTATTTTTCTTATTAATTTCTGTTATTGTATATTACTTTTTGGGTGTATTTTAACTATCTTCCGTGTACAATAACAGAGACTATTCTTGTGACTTTATGGAATAACATTATTAGTGTAAGCTCTGTTCTCATAAACTGTACATCTTCTTGGTGATCGCTTTATATATTACACAAGATTCAAACCACTGCATCTTAATAATTACCACGTCGGAGAAACTCATCGGTCAAAGTTATATGAATTGACAAGCAGATGTTGAGATGTGATTATTTTATCAAATGGTCTGTGGAACATATTGCTCTGATACCAAGTTAATTTAGATGGTTTGAATTGCTTGAGAGAAAATACACTGAACCTGTTATTTAGTATAAGCAAATGAATACATTTAAATCTATGATCAAATCCCTTAACTATAGTGATGAATAAACTAAAGAGCCTAATCTTATAGAGAGGTATTCTCAGCAAAATCTCTATATAATATAATTACGGATGTCTCTCTCCCGATTATTATCCAACGTGGCAAGCAACCAAGTATTCATATGTCTATGTGACAACACTTTTCTAATTTTATATTATTCTACTTAGATTTAGTTAAGAGCTTTAGTAAAAGTAACATGGTTCGATTCTCACCAGCAACAAAAAATCTATTTTTATGATATATATTTGTACTTATACTATGTAGATTTAATTAGAAGTTGTAGCAAAAGCAAAATGAACATGGTTCAATTCTCACCTACAACAAAAAAATCTATTTTTATGATGTAATTTTTTACTTAATTGTTACTAACCATAATTTTTAAAAAGTACTAATTTCTATAATCTCTATCTCTATAATATATATTTACGGATGTCTCTCTCATGAACAAAATTTCACAGGATAATCTATAATGAACCAAAGTTTATGTGTTTCATATATGTCTCTCTCACGAACAAAATTTAGTATGAGATACACGTTTTGATTTTTTTTGTTGAGACCGGGGTATCCACCGCCGAACGAAGTGACTAATCCCTCGCCAGATTGGAGGCACCTCAAAGGGTGAGATAATTGTCTCAGAAATTTAAAGTTGCTCAATACTACACGGCTCGATTTCCACAAACAACTAAAATTATATTTTTATGATTATTTTTTAGGCAATTTTATGATATTTTATTTTATTGCTTATGAAAAATATTTACACTTATATTAGTATACTTGGATTTTTTTTTAATTTATACGGGATCAATATTTATACTAATATATATTAATACAAGTGTCTTTTTTTTTTTAATTTACACGAGACTTATATTTATATTCATATATCAATACATGGTCATCTATATATTTTTTTTATAATTTCTACGAAGACGGGAGAGAAAATGTTATATTATTGAGAACGGAAAGTGGGAGATCACACCCTCTAGAGTATTTTATCCTTTTAAATCTTTACATTATTTGTATTATTTTTCATATTTGAATAAAATCAATATTAAATGAACGTCTACGTAATATAAAAACAAAAACCATATACTAATACGAAGACTTTTTTATAATTTCACGAGAACGTATATTGCTATCAGGATCTAGATTTGTATCCATATATTAATACGATGACTATATATATTTTTTTTTATAATTTTTATAGGAGCTATATTTATACTCATGTACAGGTTTTTTTTGTCGTAATTTTTACAGAATTATACTTTTTTTACAATGTTATAATACGAGACAAATACTTTTTTTTATAGGAACTTAAATATTTATACACATATTAATACGGAAAACCCATTTTTTATAGTACAACATATATTTACACTCATATTAATATGAATGTTTTTTTATTTTATAATTTACACGATGATCAATATTTATACTCATATATTAATACACGACCTATCTTTTTTGTAATTTCAACGGGGACTAAAAATGAAATATGATATTGTTCAAAACGGGGAGCAGAAGATCACTCTCCACTCTATTTTATCTCTTTAAAATCCTTAAATATATATTATTTTTATATTTAAATAATAGAAATATAAAATTAATTTCACAAGTAATTGGAAAAATAAAATTATTTGACAAAAATTACATTAATTAACTTAAATTTAAAAAAAAATTAAATTAAAAAAAATTAATATCTCAACTAATTTATTTTTATTTTAATAATATATACTATTAATTTAAATATTAACCCGTGCATTGCACGGGTAAGTTATACTAGTATAACGTAATCTAGGCATATTTTAACATATGACAACTTATTACTACCTCCGTTCCTTTTTACTTGTCGTTTTAGAAAAAAAGACCAAAATAGGAGAATGTATTTTTGCACCTAAATTTCCTATCATGCCCTTTTTAAAATACACATCACATTTTTAATCCACCAATAAATTCATACTTTTTCACAAACATTATCTATTTCCAAAAAAGTTGTAACAAACTTTATTTAAAACAAACAAATTTTGTTTACAATAAAAAGATTATATTGTTTCAACAAAAAAATATTATACAAAATTTAGTCAATAAAATAAAATAGAGAGAGGATATAATAGACAAAATATAATCTAAATTGCTAAAACGACAAATAAAAAGGAACAAATATTTTTTTTCTAAAACGATAAGTAAAAAGGAACGGAGATAGTACTAATTAATGAAGAAAAACATTGATAAAAATCCCAACAAAAGAATCTGCTAATTCAGCTATGAAAAATCACTATATATATTCGATTGTATGCAATCACTATCTCTATAATTTCAGCTCAATATATATACGTCATCAGTTAGTTAAACACAATATGAATCATAGTTAAACACAATTTGTTCCTCTTATTAATTGGCTTCTATTATTTCCACTTATAAACATATTTATATCTTAATTATGGTTTTCAATTGAAGTCCACATCCGCAACCTCTGCAATTGCATCACACCGTCTCGACTAACAGAAATAATTTGATTTTATCTTGTGATAGTGAATAATGATATATAACTTGTTAAAAGAAGAGTACTCAGAGCACTTAGCATCAAATATGCCTAATGCATTTTTTAATCACATATGTTTTTTTTACGTAATTTAATCACATATATATTGTTTGTCATAGATATCACCAAATAAACGAAGAAAAAAAAAATCACAGCTCTAACATAAGCTTGAATGAAGACATTTTAAAAAGTACTAGATTCTAATTCAAGATATTTTTTGGAGTCGACAGTGGTGAAAAGTAGCGTCCCAAATACTCCTAAGTTAGTAGGGTCACTCTATAACGGGTGACCGAAAAGGTTTAGTCATTCTATTTCTAACTCATTTAAAGGAGTGAGTAAGGACAGTTTGTTTGTCCCTGGCGTGGGTATGGGAGCAGATAGGAACTTGTTTTTATAATGACAGGTGGATTATATTATTATTTCCTACGTTCTAGTAATAACTAATAAGCAAAAAATCATTTTTTTTGTGAATTATAAATAAAAAAGATCAATTTATATCATTTTTAACGTATATATTTTTTTTTGTCAAAAAAAAAAAAACGTATATTTTTTTTTGTAGTGGCTAGAAATTTCACCTTTTTTCAATCTCAATTTTTACTAATTCTCATAAAAGTAAATATAAATTGTATTGCTTCAAAAAAATTAAATACAAATTGTATTTAATTTACATTTTGTTTCATAATCAATAACTAATAAAATATTTATTAGCAAATGTTAACATGTGTCATTGAAGCATATGTTAATGAATTAAAAATAGAAATATTTGTCGAAAAAATTGTGTTTGTGATTTTTTAAAATCAAAATATTATGTTTTTCAATATAAAACTTCTATGTTTGGTTTCCTTAACATATACTCTTAGGATACATATTCCCATATGGCACATGTTAACAAGATCTTTTAAAATAAATGTGATTTTTTTTACTTATAATTTGAGACGGAAGGAGTATAATACTCCCCGTCCTTTCCTTTATATTAGAAACAAAATACATAAATCACTAAGGGTGTGTTTGATCTGCAAAATGAAAATATTAGATAGGACAGTACAAGACAAAACAACACAAGACAAACATTTACGGTATTAAATAAATTTTTTTCTTATATGATACTTGAGGTGATTTAGAGTTGTACCGAGGATAAATAGTTGTCCCAAGGTTCAGTGGGGACAAAAATATCTAATTTTGTACAGTCCTTTGACCCCCAGTTTGTCCAGTTCCAGTGACTGTTTTCAAATCAAACATAATACAGGAAAAATTGTTCTGCCCAGTCTCTTTTTTTTAGTAGATCAAAGACACCTAAAAATTTAAAACATGTTAAGAGTTTTTAGTGTGTTTAGTTTATATGTTTTTATTTAAAGGTATATGTTCGTTTTTTGTTTTTGCATTTTTAAGTGTTTCTCGTACCTTTTTGTAAGTACTGGAAAGAACAGTACATGACAGAATAAGATTGTACATGACAGAATAAGATAGTATAGGACAGGACAAAATTGTCTCAAAGAGAGATAGAGAGATCATTTTTTTATTTTTGAAAATAAAAAGAGTATTTCTCGTATTTTTTTATAGTTGTACTGTGGATAAAAAGTTGTCTTGTAGTTTAGTGAAGGACAAAAATTCCTGATTTTGTCTTGTCCCTTGCTACCTATTTTGTCCAGTTCCATAACCAGTTTTTAAATCAAACAGAGTACAAAAAGTTGTCTCTGTTTTTTAACAGATCAAACGCAACGCAGACTCTTTCTTATCCTTTTGCTGTTAATAAAAACTTTTTAAAACGCACTAATTTAAAAGTTGATTCAAAATATATTTTAGATTCGACATGGTGAAAAGTAGCGTACCAAATAAGTTAGTCACTCTAGCTCATATATGAACAAGAACGAATAACTTGTTTCTTAAGTTAAAAGGTTTTAATGTTGACTTGCAGTTCCAGTAATGTCTGGTGCATAATTAATTTGGATCATTTAAGAATTGAGACAAATCAAATATAGTTGTAGCCAGTTTTCTATAAAAGGGAGAAATTCAATACGTTATTGACATAGCCCCTATTCTCATAATTCACTATGAGAGCATACATAATCTTTTGCCTTTTCTTCATACCATACATAAATTCAATCTCTAATAATTTTGGGGTAAGTGGCTACTGTCATGGCCATCAACGATCCTTGTTGCTCCATTTGAAAAACAATCTCATATTCAACCCCAAAAAATCTTCAAAGCTTGTTCATTGGAACCAAACTGATGATGATTGTTGCCAATGGCATGGAGTAACATGCAAAGATGGACATGTTACAGCTCTTGATCTTAGTCATGAGTCTATCTCAGGAGGACTAAATGATTCAAGTGCTATTTTTAGGCTGCAATATCTGCGCAGTTTGAATTTAGCTTTTAATGACTTTCGTTCTAAGATTCCTCAAGAGTTGCATAAGCTACAGAATTTGAGGTATCTAAACTTGTCAAATGCTGGCTTTGAGGGACAAGTCCCAAAGGAAATTTCTCACCTCACAAGGTTGGTTACCCTTGATTTGTCATCTTCAATCACATCACATCACAACCTAAAGCTTGAGAAGCCAAATATAGAGACGTTTATGCAAAACCACACAGATATCACAGAGTTGTATCTAGACGGTGTAGCAATATCGTCCGGTGGAGATGAATGGGGCCATGCTTTATCATCGTTGAAGGGGCTTCGTGTTTTGAGCATGTCATCGTGCAATTTATCTGGACCTATTTATTCTTCACTAGCAAAGCTTCAATCACTCTCTGTTCTAAAATTGAGTCACAACATATTGTCTAGCATAGTGCCGAAGTCCTTTGCAAAATTTTCCAATTTAACCATCCTAGAACTTACTAGTTGTGGCTTGCATGGTTCTTTTCCAAAAGATATCTTCCAAATACACACATTAAATGTCCTTGACCTATCCGACAATCAAAAGCTTCATGGTTCTTTGCCAGACTTCCCACGACTTCTATCTCTTCACCACCTAAATCTCGCCAATACAAATTTCTCAGGACCAATTCCAAAGACCATCTCCAATCTAAAACAGTTATCAACCATTGATATTTCTTACTGTCAATTCAATGGAACACTTCCAAGTTCAATATCTGAACTCACCCAACTTGTTTATCTAGACTTCTCCTCCAATAACCTCACAGGACTACTCCCTTCTTTCAACATGTCCAAGAACCTCACATATTTATCTTTACTTCTCAATCATTTGAGCGGAGATTTACCATCCAGCCATTTAGAGGGCCTCATTAATCTTGTTAGCATTGATTTAGGGTTCAACTCTTTCACTGGGAGCATGCCCTCATCCCTGCTTAAGCTCCCATATCTGCGAGAACTGAAGCTTCCCTATAATCAACTCAGTGGTCTCTTGGGAGAGTTTGACAGTGCATCTTCTCATGTACTAGAGATGCTTGATTTGAGCAATAATAACTTACAAGGACATGTTCCCGTGTCTATCTTTCACCTTAGAAAACTTCGTTTCATTCAACTTTCTTCCAACAAGTTTAATGGCACGATACAGTTGGACGTCATTCGAAGGCTGAGTAATTTAACTCTATTAAGCCTCTCACATAACAATTTGTCGGTTGACATCAACTTTAGAGATGACCATGACTTGTCACCCTTTCCAGAGATACAAGTTCTTCATTTGGCTTCCTGCAAGTTAAGGGGAATCCCAAGTTTTTTGCGCAATCATTCCACATTAATAGATCTTGACCTATCTGGCAACGAGATTGAAGGATCATTACCTAACTGGATTTGGCATCTTGAATCTCTCGTTACCTTGAATCTTTCCAGGAATGCTTTCACAAACCCTGACAAAAAAATTTGGAACTCGAGTTGTAACCTTAGTAATCTTGATCTTAGTTTTAACAAACTCCAAGGACCAATTCCATGCATCCCAAAGTATGCTGTTGTTTTGGACTACTCAAGCAACATGTTGAGCTCTATCATACCACCAGACATCGGAAACTATCTCCCTTTCATAAATATATTGTATCTTTCAAACAATAATTTTAAGGGAGAGATTCATGAATCCTTTTGTAATGCTTCAATTCTTCAATTACTCGATCTTTCCTACAACAACTTTGACGGGATAATTCCCAAGTGTTTTGAAGCACTGATCAGTAGCGGACTCAGAATGTTAAATTTGGGTAGAAACAAGCTTCGAGGTCATATCCCTGATACTATATTCTCAAATTCATGTGCACTAAGATATTTGGATCTAAATGATAATCTCTTAGACGGTACCATACCGAAATCTTTAGTCAATTGCACGAAACTACAAGTCCTAAACCTTGGAAATAATGCTTTGGTTGACAAATTTCCATGTTTCTTGAGCAACATCTCTACTCTTAGAATCATGATTTTGAAATCTAACAAGCTACATGGATCTGTTGGGTGCCCACATAGCAATGAAGATTGGAATATGCTTCATATTGTTGATCTAGCATCCAATAACCTGACTGGCACAATACCAGGACAACTGTTGAATAGTTGGAAGGCAATGATGCATGATGATGAAGGTGTTCGTGGCCATTTGTTTCTTGAAATGGCAGATAACTTTCACCCTATGACTATGAAGGCCATTTTAGCACATGTGAACAAATATTCAGCAACGAAATTGGCAAAAGTTGTTGCTAACATGTCTCCTACTATCCTTGAACAATATATTATTGATAGTCATTTATATATGTGGGACATTGATCATTTTCAGGAATCAATTTTTATTGTCAACAAAGGTCAGCGGATGAAGTTGATCAAAATTAATATGGCATTCACTTATGTGGATATGTCAAACAACTACTTGGAGGGGCCAATACCTGATGAGCTAATGCAATTCAAGGCATTGAATGCTTTGAACTTATCACACAATGCATTCATAGGCCATATACCATCATCTGTGGGGAATTTGAAGAATCTTGAATCTTTGGACTTGTCAAACAACTCGTTGAATGGAGAGATTCCTCAAGAGCTTTCAAGTCTATCTTTCCTTGAATATATGAACCTCTCTTATAATCACCTTGTGGGGAAAATTCCTTTGGGTACTCAAATTCAATCATTTGATGCAGATTCCTTTGAAGGGAACGAAGAATTATGTGGACCTCCATTGATCAACATATGTGGACCTCTACCACCAACATCTCAAACTCCTCATTCCCATAATGAGAGTACAATTGATTGGAGTTTCTTAAGCATCGAGTTGGGGATTTTTTTCGGCTTTGGACTTTACATCCTTCCTATTATTTGTTGGAAGAAATTGAGGTTGTGGTATTCCAAGCATGTTGATGAAATGCTTTACAAGTTCATCCCCCGGCTTGATTTTGTGTATGAACAACAGGAAGGGAAGAGGTATAGAACTCTTAGGTGGATGTACTGATTGCTGAACTTTTGTGTTTAATGCTATATATTGCTCCACAATATATATGCACTCTACTATTTTATAATATAAGCAGTAGTATCAAAATAAGGATTCACTAGATTGTGTCCAATAATCATGTTGAGTCTATTGAGTGTTATAAATATAACAGTAATTTAGGTGTAAGAAATGAAATGGTAATTGTATATTGAAAGAAAAAAATAAAGATAGTATTCTGTGCACAGATGATTGGTTGATTGATTCTATTAATTTAGTTTGTGTTTCAAAACTTGATTTCTTAAAAATTTGGAAAGATAATGGGCATCAAGTGAAAAATCAACTGTATCTTCAGAGACATGACTTGAACTTCTCTAAGTCACATAATAAAGGAAATGAGTGAAAATGGAATTCTTATAGTACTGAGAAGGAAAATGGAATTCCTCTTAAAGTAGGCTTTTTTTCCTGCTAAATCAAGTTTGTCAAAATTTAGCTAGGTTTCACATGCATGTTAATCTTGTGCTTCTGTAAAATCTTTTATTCTATATGTTGGTTACATTGCTTAAAAGTTATAACTAAAGCAACAACTATCCCTAAAATTTCACTCCCATTCTCTCTTAATTATCTTTTAACCCTAAATTTCCTTTTTCTAAACAACATTAAATCTGGCCAACCCAATATTACCACTTTCTATGCACTTTTGAATTTTTCATGCTTTAATTTCCAAGGCAAACTCCTTTGCAGCGATTCATGCTTTCCAACATCAAATGATCCTTATTTCAAATGCAAACCATGAGTGCCCTCTCAATGCAAAAAACACTATGCAAATCCTTCATTCTCATTTTCTCTTCAGTCACTGTTGATTCAATTTCTTCGTCAACTACTCCTCCTTCAGTTTGATTCCGAAGAGCTTCCAATCAAGACTCACTTCTCCACGCCACCACGCAGATGCAAATTCAAAACCAGAGCAACACGCGTGTCACCGCCGTATCTTCATAACTGCCGGCGAACTCAAATGTCTTCAAAAACTTCCGGCGACGTGAGCAAGCTTAGTTATTCGGTTTCATTTCAGTAGGGCTCTGGATTTTGATTTCTATTTTTGTACTCGGTAAGTTGATTCTATTTCTGTACTCGGTGTAAAATATACTAACTTTAACCTTTAATGGAAACTTCAAGCCTAAAATATACTAAAAAATCCGTACAACGCACGAGGTTAAAATCTAGTTAAATAAAAGATTGAATGACAAATTAATGTTAATAATTACTCTTATCAGAGGACTTGAACGCAAGACCTACCTATCCGCACACACATGGACCATGAGTCACATGCCACATCAATATGTCATTTGAGTCGTGGTTCACGTGTGCGTTGACTTGCCGACATGACATACGATTGAGTCACTGTCTACTTGTGCGTTGATAGATATTGATACAAATGAATTGTCGGGAACCAGATTTGAACTGGTGACACGAGCCTCTACTCTACTTGCTGAGCTATCCCGACCATTCTTGACGCACCAACCTAATTTTAATAAATTACTTGAGTCTATGTCAACTAACACTACTAGAAATTTGCTATTTTCCTGCGGAATTTTCTGCGGATTTAGACCAAAATTCCGCAGGAAACACGTTTCCGGCGGGTTTTCCTGCGGATTATGGTTCCCAGCTAATACCTTCGTGGGTAATTATTTCCTGCGGTTTTGAGATCCTCAGGAAAATTTTCTGCGGAATTAGCTGCCATAAACCGAGACCAAATCCGCAGCACATAAATTTCCGCAGGTAGTTCCGCTGCAACAGACACATTTATTTCCGCAGTTAACATATTTCCCCAGATAATTCCGCAGGAATCGATACATTTTCTCAGGTAAATCCGCAGGAAATAATTTTTTTTTCTTTCTAAAATCATTTTTTTTTTGGTTATATCATTTTGTTCTATTTTACTAATTAAAAAAGGCATATTATAAACTGAACGCAAAACTAATATTAATCTTTTCACCATGGTATTAATGGCTTAACCAAACAAAACTAATATTAATATCTTCATCGAGAAAAACTAATATTAATATCTACATAAACTTAATATTAATATTTCAAAATACATGTCAATTGCCAAGTTACAAAAGAAGAACACTGTGGCCATCTTCATCTTCATTGTTGGGGTGAGTTGAAGCCTTTGCACAATTCTTCTTCTTTAACTTTTTAAGGATATCATAGTTTAATCTGAAAAGTAACATAACATTCTGCATAATTAATTAATATATATGATGACATGACCTGATTATTTTAAGTTTAAAAACTCTTAGATGGACATTATTAAGTGTCATTTGATTTAGTATAGGATGTAATTTGAAAGTGCCAAAGTACACCAAACTGCAAATTATGTAGAACCAAACTAAAGAGCAAAAATCTAGAGAAGTAACACAAAGGTAAAAAATACACAACACCAATACAGAACAACTCTAAATTTAACCCATGAAACCACAACTAACACACAAAGTAACTAATTGTGTTAGCAATAACAGTCATATAGCAATTGAACCATGCAGTCCTTCATATTTCAACTTTAAGCTAATAACCAAGCACAACCCATCCCTATATATATAAGCACTTTGTGAAGGAAATCGAAAAATGATACTAATAAGTAATTAGTGATGGTTCTACTTTCTAGCAATCATATAAAGCATGTTTCAGTACAACCTGAACCTATAACCACATCATCCATTCTTCCTTGAATCATCTTAAACTTCTCAAATCTAAAACCATAACTAATTCAAAGTTGAAACTATTAAGTCTTGTTGTCAATTTAGCATAATTCATTAAAAAATGTGTTAAAGAGTTGAATATGTACCTGTTTGTCAGTAACAATGAAGCTTACAGTTCCTGAGTCACACAACCAAAGGAAACCATTTACAAATATAAACCAAACAATCACATTTTAAACATAACATAAGCTGTCACATAAAATAAAAATTAAGTAGCCTAGAAAAGTAGATAACTATAGGAAGATAAATCCCGAGATTGAAGTACCTCATTTTTCGGTTGAACAGATGGCTACTTCATTAACCAATGAGCCTAACTTTAGATTAGCACTAGCTGCTGCAATATCAGGGAAAATGTTAAACCACATTTAAACTAGAAAAAGTTTTATAAAATGCGCAGAGAACTACGATGGATTTTAGGATCGTGATGGAAGTAAGGAATCTCAAGAGTAAGCTAAATCTTTTAAACTAATATATACTATTCAATATAATAGTGCTTTAAAATAAAACAATCACAGAGATGCAAGAGAACAGAACAATGTGACAAATACTATTAAAGAGTTATCAGTACATACCTATCACAATATCATAGATCTTGAACACCCTAAATAATACCAATCCTGCAGATGGAAAATGAGTTGAACTTGTGATTTACACCCTAATCAATACCAATAAAATCAACACCCTCAGAAAAACGACTCATTGACATAGACATCCTACTTATAAAAGCTAAATAATTTGTTAACTCAATAGCTAGTTAATCTGATACAAACAAAAATTTTATTTCAAATATTTAGGAGAAAATCCTCTTGATTATAGAACAATAATCCAGAACTTGGAGGGTCTAATTTGTCAAAGCACAAACCCAAAAAGAGCTCAAATGAAGCACAAAATGCATAGTGTGCACAACATTTCATTCAATTTAAATACCAATATCACATGTTAAAGCTACATAAATTGCTCCAAGAACAAGAATTTTTCTCTCCAGACTACATAAAGTTAAATCCATATCCTCCAACTAGTGAATCTCTAAGACATTAAGAGAACAAGCAAAAGACTTCTCGCCAACATAACAAAGCTACTCAGCAAACATATAGACTTCTAGCCGATACCATTAATACCTAATTCACAACATAACTAGTGAATCTCTCAGACTTAAAATTGCTTTAGTTAACCCCTAATTCACAACATAACAAAGCTACTCAATAAACAAATAGACTTGTCGCCAATACCATTGATACCTCTTGAAACAAACAGAGAAATTGTGGCAATGAGAGAAGAAACGACGGTGTACTCGCCAATCTACACAATCTCGTCATCGATCTACAAGAGAAAATGATATATAAAAGATCCTAATTATCGTGGCTTAGAAAGCAAAATTAAACACATTAACAAGATCCTAAACTTTAAAAAGCTCAAGAAATTGCTTAATTTTGTTAAACTAAACATCAATCAGATCACAAAACCTAGGTTACAATAAGATCGATTTCAAGGTTTAATTTCAATTTACACCAAATGAATTCACTGAAATTGAACCAGATCAAGACAAAAGCAAGTAAAGGACATACATTTCTGAGATTATCTAAGCTTGTAAACACATTGCCAATTGGTCCAAATAAGAAATTATGGCTTAAATTCCTGCATAACAAAAGTGATGATTTCAGTGCCTTTTTTAAAACTCAATCATCATATCATACTCTAAAGAGACAAGAAAATGTGATATTACAGATGTTAACCGAGGACCTCGAACATGCTACTTCTATCCAAAACTCCTCACAAGGATCACCACCATTCCATCCTTGCAGCACTTGTGGACTGTTTAGGCTTCCGTATAGATCCTTAAGAGCCGTGACTGTTAACCGAAAAATACAACAGATATTTAGTTTAGCGAGAGATCCTCAAAAATCTATATATGCCCAATCCTATGAACCACAAACACTTTTCAAATTAACGGGTGTCCAACACCGACACGACATCGACACTTTTGATTACATTGAAATATATAATTTTTTCAAATTTTTGTTCGTATGGACGTGTCCGTGCTTCGATCCAAGTGTAACATATAACAAAATTAATTCAACTTTCTAAATCTGTTACATATTCAATTTTAGCATTAACAATTAATGTTATACTATACTAAACCCTACTTATATCATCAAACAGTGAATAGATTCAAAGATAACACAAAACATAGTTCTAGAAATCTTTGCAACAATCGCAATATCAAGAAATCATGAAGCAGAATTACTTATTTAATTTGTTTTCATGTATTATAGAGACAATATAGCTTGAAACTACCATTTATCAAATGATATAGAAGCAATTTACAAAATCGAAGCAAGTACAATACAAAGAACACAATTAGACCTAATTTCTTACTTAGACCTAATTTGTTAAGCTCAATAAGAACACAATTAGGTCAAACAAATTCAATCAAGTACAATAAGAACATAGAAGTGACGAATAGCATATAGAAGTGAAGATTTCGACGGAGAAAGCTTACCTCATCAAACAGAACGGAGAGAGGGAGAAAGCTCAAGCTCGACGGAGATTGACGGAGATCTCGATCAAAAGCTCGACGGAGAGGAATTGGATCTCAAATTCGACGGAGAGTGAGTTATTGAAGCTCGCCGGAGAGTGAGAGTGATGAGTTTTGGATCTCGCCGGAGAGTGATGAACTTTCGCCGGAGAGTGATGAATTTTGGATCTGAGTTTTGGAGAGTCACGAGTTAGAGTGATGAGAGTTTTTGAATCCGAGTGTTTTCTATTTTTTTGGTACATGAGTGTTTTTTAATTTATTATATTATTATATTTAGATATATTATTGGTAATAAAAAAGACAAAAAAAAATAAAAAAGAAATTCAATTCCGCAGGAAAATCCTCAGCAATACCTGCGGATTTTGCTGAAAGTGATACATCCGCAGGAACCGCGTATTACTGAAAATACCGCAGAAAATTCCTCAGGAATACCTGCGGATTTTGCTGAAAACACCAATTCCGCAGGTAATTCCTCTGAGTCCGTAGCAATTCCTGCGAATTTATTTTTACAGAAAAATCCGCAGGAAAATAGCATATTTCTAGTAGTGTAAATAAAAAAAACCTGGGGGGGGGGGGGGGGGGGGGGATTAAATGGAGCCGGTCTTTTGCAAAAAAGGTTAAAGTTAGAGGGCAAAATCATAGGTGTGTGAAAGTTAGGGGCCAAATGTAATTTAGCTAACAAATTTGCAAAAGTATATAATATATCTTCACACGTTTATAGAATGAATTTTTCATATCAACAAATAATTGGTCTAATGAGAGTTTTGAACTTTAGTAAAAAAAAAAAAAGTTTTGAACTCATTAAGTAAATAGTCAGAGACCTTAATAAACCTTTATAAACTTTGCAAATTTCCCAACGGAAATTTAACATTGTTAAACATGATTTACCATTTGTATTTTTACAAAAACTAAAATATTCATTAAATAAAATTTTTCTTTCTTAATAAAGTAAAGACAAAAAGACTAAACTTATTAATTTTTATTATTTGTTAATTCACGTATAAAATTCTAAAATTACTAAAGTTTTAGAACAGGAAGAGTACTAATTTTAAATTGGAGGGAATATATGTTTTATGAATAATACTACTGTAGTATGGAATAAAAAAATTTAAAAAATTATTTTCAAGTGTATTTCATACGTTTAAAACTATACTGGGTCAGTTTTAAACTTGGAATTATTTGTGTTGAACGAGTCAAGCGACAGTTTATAGTGGAACTAAATCAAAGCATGTGTTTCCATCAATGTAGTCAAAGTCGGGATCCTACGTATGATTGGTGGAGTGATCGGGGGTCGTAAGCACGGGATCGTAGCTCGATTCGTAGGATCCTACTCAAGGACAACATTGTAATTTCACATATATACACACATACAAAAACATAAAAAAAAAAATATGATACATAGGGGTGTACATGGGTGTGGGTCGATCCGTGAACCCGCGCACCCAATCCAACCCAATTCAAAAGTTACCCGAACCCATTCATCCGTGGGTAGAACCCAACCCAATTCAATGAACCCATAAGTTATTGGTTCGGGTATCGGATTTTGTGTTTTGAACCCGTGAACCCAACCCATTAACGTGGTATTATTAATATTTCTTATTATTATTATTTTATTTTTTAATAAAAAAATTCATTGTAATTTCAAAATGTTCGTCTTATTTTTTTCATTCTCAAAAATTCCTCATTCAAACTTTCCATTTTTATTCTTTAATTTCTTCAATCTTCATTAATTTTTCTTACATAGTGTCATTCTCGAATTGAGTACGACTAAATTGAAGTATTACCTTGCAACAAAGTGACCTCTCAAGAATCTCGCTCATTGATTTTTCTTAAAATCACTTTTATATGTTAGTGTTTATAGATGAATTTTTATTTGATGTTAAAATAGTACTACATGTTTTATCTAAATTAAATGTTAGTAATGTGTCACAATTGTGTTGAATTGAATTATAGATTTTTTAGAATTTTTAAAACGTGTATTTTTTTTATCAAAAAATATTTCACAGTGTATGTACAACCCGCGAACCCAACTCAATCCAACCCATAAATAATCGGGTTGGTTTGATTTGGGTCTAACCATAAAATTTTGGGTTTGATGATGAACCCAACCCAAAATATATTGAACGGGTTGGGTAACGGATTAGGCCAAATCATTGATACATGAACAAAATAAACTTAATTAATTAATATTTCATAATCATCATCCCAAATAATGTTCATAAAAATAAAATAACTAAAGACCTATGCATCATTAAAGGCCTTGCATCATTCACAAAAAAAGACCTATTGTTCACAAAATAGCTGGAAAAAATTGGCCCAAATTTCATTAGCTACGACTTTGCTACGACTTTACTACAAAATTGCTGGAAAATATTGGCCAAAATTTGTTAGCTACGACTTTGCTACGACCTTACTACAAAATCGCGACCCTAACTACAAAATGCCCAAAAAACGACCCTGATCAAAAACGCGGCTCCTTTAGGGTGCCGGGGGTCGTAGGATCCTAGGATCCTACGCTCTGGAGTGCGACCCTGACTACACTGGTTTCCATTTATTTTTGTTGTTGTCAGTGAGCATAATAGGTTTGAACATTTGTCCTCTCTACTAAGTCTAGCGTTAATCACTCATCAACGATTCCATTAAATCTGATTCACAATTTTTATTTGGTACGTTCACAACTTTAATTTATTATTTTATCAAAAATATTCCAATTCCTTTTTTATTACGGTAATTTATCTTTCCTATTGACTTTGTATCAAGTACCAACCCACCATGAAAAATTATACTGTATGTACTAAGTTAGTGCTTGTCACTCACCACTAACTCATTGATAAGAACAATACATACATTTATTCTTCAGAGAAATATTCAAATGTTGACTCATTGTACAATTTCCATATCAAGCAATACATGAAGAACTAGTTACAGTCATGAAGAATTATAATGTGCACTCCCAAGAAATAAAAGACTTGATGAACTTAATTAAGTTGAATGATCTAATCAAATAGTGTCAAGCTTAATGTTGCAATATGGAGTCTATAAAAGGAGAAAGATAAATTCTACTTCATCATTCTCAATATCAAGCCATTAAGATACATAAACTTCTCATAATTCACTATGAGAGCACACATTATCTTTTGCCTTTTCTTTATACCATTCAGCTTAATAAATTCAAGCTCTAATAATTTCATGGTGAATGGCTACTGTCTTGTCCACGAACGTTCCATTTTGCTCAATTTCAAAAACAATCTCATATTCAACCCCGAAAAATCCTCAAAACTTGTTCATTGGAACCAAAGTAATGATGATTGTTGTCGATGGCATGGAGTAACATGCAAAGATGGACATGTTACAACTCTTGATCTTAGTCATGAGTCTATCTCAGAAGGACTTAATGATTCAAGTGCTCTTTTCAACTTGCAGTATCTAGAGAGTCTTAATTTAGCTTTTAATAACTTTCGTCATGTGATTCCTCCAAAGCTAAATAAGCTGCAGAGTTTGAAGTATCTGAATTTATCTAATGCGGGATTTGAAGGACAAGTCCCAAAGGAAGTTGCTCACCTCACAAGGTTGGTTACTCTTGATTTGTCTTCAACATTTACTTCACATCATAAATTGAAACTTGATAAGCTAAATATAGCATTGCTTGTGCAAAACCTCACATATATGAGAGAATTGTATCTAGATGGTGTAGCAATATCTTCCGGCGGAGATGAATGGGGCCGTGCTCTATCTTCGTTGAAGGGGCTTCGTGTTTTGAGCATGTCATCGTGCAATTTGTCTGGACCTATTGATGCTTCACTAGCTAAGCTTCATTCACTCTCTATTCTTAAATTGAGTCACAACATGTTGTCTAGCATAGTGCCGAAGTCGTTTGCAAATTTTTCCAATTTAACCATTCTAGAACTTACTAGTTGTGGCTTGCATGGTTCTTTTCCAAAAGATATCTTCCAAATACACACATTAAATGTCCTTGACCTATCCGACAATCAAAAGCTTCATGGTTCTTTGCCGGACTTCCCACGACTTCTATCTCTTCACCACCTAAATCTCGCCAATACAAATTTCTCAGGACCAATTCCAAAGACCATCTCCAATCTAAAACAGTTATCAACTATTGATCTTTCTTACTGTCAATTCAATGGAACACTTCCCAGTTCAATATCTGAACTCACCCAACTTGTTTATCTAGACTTCTCTTCCAATAACCTCACAGGACTACTCCCTTCTTTCAACATGTCCAAGAACCTCACATATTTATCTTTACTTTTCAATCATTTGAGCGGAGATTTACCATCCAGCCATTTTGAGGGCCTCATAAATCTTGTTAGCATTGATTTAGGGTTCAATTCGTTCACTGGGAGCATGCCCTCATCTCTACTTAAGCTCCCATATCTGCGAGAACTGAAGCTTCCCTATAATCAACTCAGTGGTCTCTTGGGAGAGTTTGAAAGTGCATCTTCTCATGTACTAGAGATGCTGGATTTGAGCAATAATAACTTACAAGGACGTATTCCTGTGTCTATCTTTAACCTTAGAAAACTTCGTTCCATTCAACTTTCTTCCAACAAGTTTAATGGCACGATGCAATTGGATGTCATTCGAAGGTTAAGTAATTTAACTCTACTAGGCCTTTCACATAATAATTTGTCGGTTGACATCAACTTTAAAGATGACCATGACTTGTCACCATTTCCAGAGATACAAGCTCTTAAGTTGGCATCCTGCAAGTTAAGGCGAATCCCAAGTTTTTTGCGCAATCTTTCCACATTAATGAATCTTGACTTATCTGGCAATGAGATTGAAGGATCGTTACCTAACTGGATTTGGCATCTTGAATCTCTCCTTGTCTTGAATCTTTCCATGAATGCTTTCACTAACTCAGAAGAAAGTATTTGTAACTCGAGTTCTAACCTTTTGAATCTTGATCTTAGTTTTAACAAACTCTTAGGGCCAATTCCATGCATCCCAAAGTATGCTGTTGTTTTGGACTACTCAAGCAACATGTTGAGCTCTATTATACCACCAGACATCGGAAACTATCTCCCTTTCATAAATGTGTTGTATCTTTCAAACAATAGTTTTAAGGGAGAGATTCATGAATCCTTTTGCAATGCTTCAACTCTTGAATTACTTGATCTTTCCTACAACAACTTTGACGGGATAATTCCAAAGTGTTTTGCAGCACTGAGTAGCGGACTCAGAATGTTGAATTTGGGTAGAAACAAGCTTCGAGGTCATATCCCTGATACTATATTCTCAAAATCATGTGCACTAAAATATTTGGATCTAAATGACAATCTCTTGGACGGTACCATACCAAAATCTTTAGTAAGTTGCAACAAACTACAAGTCTTAAACCTTGGAAATAATGCTTTAGTTGACAAATTTCCATGTTTCTTGAGCAACATCTCCACTCTTAGGATCATGATTTTGAAGTCTAATAAGCTACACGGATCGATTGGGTGTCCACATAGCAATGAAGATTGGAATATGCTTCATATTGTTGATCTAGCATCCAATAACCTGACTGGTACAATACCAGGACAACTGTTGAACAGTTGGAAGGCAATGATGCGTGATGATGAAGGTGTTCTTGGCCATTTGTTTTTTGAAATCGTGGATAACTACCACCCTATGACTTTGAAGGCCATTTTACCATATTTGAACAAATATATAGCAACAAAATTGGTTAAAGTTGTTGCTATCATGTCTCCCTCTATCCTTGAACAAGAAATTATTGATAGTCATTTGAATGATTGGGATGAAACTCATTATCAGGAATCAATTTTTGTTGTGAACAAAGGTCGGCGGATGAAGTTGATAAAAATTAATATGGCATTCACTTATGTGGATATGTCAAACAATTACTTGGAGGGGCCAATACCAGTTGAGCTAATGCAATTCAAAGCATTGAATGCTTTGAATTTATCACATAATGCATTCATAGGCCATATACCATTATCTGTGGGGAATTTGAAGAATCTTGAATCTTTGGATTTGTCAAACAACTCTTTGAATGGAGAAATTCCTCAAGAGCTTTCAAGTCTATCTTTCCTTGAATATATGAACCTCTCTTATAATCACCTTGTCGGGAAAATTCCCTTGGGTACTCAAATTCAATCATTTGATTCATATTCCTTTGAAGGGAATGAAGGATTATGTGGACCTCCATTGATCAACATATGTGGACCTCTACCACCAACATCTCAAACTCCTCATTCCCATAATGAGAGTACAATTGATTGGAGTTTCTTAAGCATCGAGTTGGGGATTTTTTTCGGCTTTGGACTTTACATCCTTCCTATTATTTGTTGGAAGAAATTGAGGTTGTGGTATTCCAAGCATGTTGATGAAATGCTTTACAAGTTCATCCCCCGGCTTGATTTTGTGTATGAACAACAGGAAGGGAAGAGGTATAGAACTCTTAGGTGGATGTACTGATTGCTCAACTTTTGTGTTTAATGCTATATATAGCTCCACAATATATATGCACTCTACTATTTTATAAGCAGTAGACAGTAGTATCAAAATAAGGATTCACTAGATTGTGTCCAATAATCATGTTGAATCTATTAAGTGTGTTTTGAATATAACAGTAATATAAGTGTAAGAAATGAAATGGTAATTGTATTGAAAGAAAAAATAAATATGGTATTTTGTGCACAGATGATTGATTAATTCTATCTTTAGTTTGTGTTTCAAAACTTGTTTTTTTAATCTAGTAGTTAAATTAGATAATTGTTCTGTGTAGCATTGTTATACTTTGTTCAAATTATGCAATAAAGAAAACTTAAAAATTTGGAAAAATATTGGCCATCAAGTGAAAAATTACCTGTATCTTCACAGAGACCTCTAAGTTTCATAACAAAGGAAATGAGTGAAAAATATACTACAGTTGCAAGGAAAATGGAATTCCTCCAAAAGTAGCCATATTCTTCCTGGTAAACCAATTTTTGTCAAAAGTTAACATACTCTCCAGTCTCTAATCTCTATTGCCATCAAACCAACTTTATATATCACCTCCAAACAATAAAGTTTACTTGAAGAATTTAAACTGCATTTAAAATCTTGGAATTTAAAAATTCCTTCCTCCCGTAGTTTTCAAAACTTCAAATTAACCCCTACAGACTTTTTTAAAATTACCAATTGACCCCTAATTTTTTTTAAATTGGTCCTTTAAAATTTTGAAAATAGCAAATTAGTCCCTATTTTTAAATTTTAAATTTTACCCAAGAATTTTCAAATTTATAAAAGTGGCAAAAAATGTTCACAATGAAAATTTGTAGTACGAAATTTATCTTTCTTTTTTATGTTCTGTTTTCTTAAACTCTTTGATTCCCTTCACTTGTGGTGTAGGCTTTAAGCCTCCTTTGGAGCTTCCTTGACATCTAAATTTACTTTAACTAGTGGACTAATTAAGAGATTTTTGGAATGTGATAGAGCAAGAATCATCTTTGATATTAACAAACTAGTTTAATTTGTTAATTCGATGATCTTTCTAAGGAGACAGATTTTTTTTTTGACAAAAACAAAATGATATTCATTCATTCATTCAAATTGATATTAATATTTTAAATACAACCACATATTCAATATTACTAAAAACGTTGATGTTCGAATCATTGATTAAACTGTAATTGACTGAAGTCAATCTTCCAAAAAAAATTAAATAAACACCGCAACAATACGAAAAATAAAAAGCACCAGACGACGAACAACAAAACGCCGCATATACAGACGACGAACAATAAAACACCGCACACAGATAACGAAATCACAAAAAACACGAAAGAAAAACTTGATCTTTGTGAGAATCACTTATTATATCAAAAGAAAGAAGAAAAAACAAATATAGAGGGGTGATTCTAGGCCAAAAATGACCTAAAATCAGTCTCTTTAGTAAGTAAAAGAGAGAAAGAAGATGAGAGGGGAGAGAGCTAGGGCCGGCTACAAAAGATCAAAAACTTGGATACGTAAATTATCAATGAGTTATCAATGATATCATCTAAGGACTAAGGAGCCTGAATTATCAATGAGTTAGTTTGAACATTTATTTTGAACAATAATATAGTAGAAAGTCTTGGACGGTTGGACCTTTGGCTTATAATATCATTTTTTTTCTCAGTTACAACTACTTGATTGGATTGTGGATCTATTTAATCTTTCTATTGCATGGATTCTTATATATTAGTTCTGTTACTCTTTAGGTTGGTCATGGACTCATGGTGTTGTATCTTGTTCTTTACATACAAACTTAATGTTGTTGATTCATATATATTCGTTGCTTTTCTGTGTTGAGATGCACTACTCTATGCAGTGACATGAGAAAACAGAGAATCAGTGTAAAATAGTTTTATACTGATATCTAATAAACATCTGTATCCGTCAAATCACCTAATTATATTAGAATTAATTGTATGATATGACAAATTAATAGTTTTTTCTATGACCATTAAACTCTTTTAAAATTTATTATAACTATCTATATATTAACCATTAATGGCATACAAATTTGACATGCAATCTCAGACAATCTATTCCATTGCTAAGCAAATCTCTTGAATCACATATGGAATTATTTTGAAAATTTGATCAATTTCTAATCATAATATTCTTTGAGAGGGGATGACTTTCTTGTGCAGACATTCTTGCTAAGATGCTAAGATGAGAGTTAATAGTTCAGATTGACTTGTCATGTCAAGAAATCACCGACATACTTATCATCTACTTTATTAGGCGGTGCTCTATAAGTGTATCCTTTTTTCTTTTGTAAGAAATTAGTTTTTTTGGTAAGCTATAAGTGTGTCCTTTGTAATGACTTAAAAAAAATTTCTTTTCTTTTTTCTTAATATGACTATATAATTTAAGAAAATTTGCCCTCCCACCCCTACATTTATCCCTTCACCCCCACAAATTATTAAACATTCCAGTTTTATACTTTTTGTTAAAAAAAAATTACACTTCATTGGAGTTCACCCCACTAGATTTTTACATACGAATTTTAGACATTTAGTGAGAGATTTATACTTTTAGTGACACTTTTATCTGTCACTATAAATCAAATTCCTTCAAAATTAAGTGACATACTGAAATTTGTGAATGAATTTTCCGGTAACAATATACAAACCGGAATAATTTGAAAAACAATTTCGGTACATGTCAAAACAACCTTTTTGTACACATTTAAGACCTTTAGTGACACTTTTATTTGTCACTAGCATGGAGAAAACTGTCACTAAAAGTGTTTAGATTGTACATACAACTAGTTCAGACAGGTACCGGAACATTTTATCAAAATATTCCGGTCTAGATCTTCATACCAGAACACATTTTTGAAAGTCCGGTTCAGTTTAAAGAAGTTTGACTAATAGTGACAGACAAAAGTGTCAATAAAAGTCTAAAATGTGTACAGAGAGATTGTTTTGACAGGTACCGAAAATGTACCGAAAATGTTTTTCAAATTATTCCGGTTTGTATATTGTTACCGGAAAATTCATTCACAAATTCCGGTAAATCACTTAACTCTGAAGGAATTTGGTTTATAGTGACAGACAAATGTGTCACTAAAAGTGTAAAATCTGTCACTATATGTCTAAAACTGGTGGGGGTGAACTCCACATGTTTATATATGAAGTGTAATTTTTTTTTGACAAAAAGGATAAAACTGAAATATTTAATAATTTGTATGGATAAAGGGTTAAATGTAGGGGTGGGAGGGCAAATTTTCGTAATTTAACCTTTTTTTTTTGGGTTTTGGGTGTTGCTCTTTTTATGTTTTTTAGTTTATAAATATGTTGAGGATCAAACTCATAACCTCTAACATACTACCCAAATTCCTCATTACATGACCAAACCTAGCTAGGGGCTTTGCTCTCTGTTTGATCTGCACTTGTTTTGAGAAGAAATTTCCTCTACCCCTACAATTATCCCTTCATATCCCTACAAATCATTGAATATTTCAATTTTACCCTTTTTTACTAAAATGTTACACTTTATTGGTGTTTTCACTTTAAGTTAGAAAAAAATTTACTTTTAGTGACAGACAAATTTGTCATTATAGGTTTAAAATTCGTGAAATAGTAGTTCTAACTGGTACCGGAACACTTTTTTCAAACTAATCATGTTCATATGATCATATCGAACAAGTTTTTTCAAAATTATGGCGTTTTTCACTTTAAAATACAAGTTGGCTTGACAAATCTGTCACTGAAAGTCCAAAATGCGTGCGTAATACTCCCTCCAGTCTTTATTATAAGAAAAAATTTAATTTTTAGATTCATAGGATATTTTATATATTTGGACTATATTATGAACTAGATAACATCAAACATTCCAAGAATCTAGAAAGTCAATTTTTCTAATAATAAGGACTAGAGGCAGTACTAGTTTTGACTGGAACTGGAAGACTTTTTCAAACCAATCCGGTTCATGTTTCATACCGGAACAATTTTATGAAAATTCTGGTGTTTTTACTTTAAGTTACAAATCTGTCACTAAAAGTCTAAAATGCGTGAAACAATAGGTTTGACTGGTGCCGAAACACTTTTTCAAACTAATCTGATTCATATGATCATACATGAACACTTTTTTGAAAATTCCAGTGTTTTTAATTTACAAGAAATTTGACTTGTAGTGACAGATTTGTTGTCACTAAAAGTCAAAAAATCATACAAAGAACTCCTTCTAACT
The DNA here is from genome assembly GCA_951804385.1 of Trifolium dubium. Classification (NCBI taxonomy): domain Eukaryota; kingdom Viridiplantae; phylum Streptophyta; class Magnoliopsida; order Fabales; family Fabaceae; genus Trifolium; species Trifolium dubium. The sequence goes on along the minus strand of OX638071.1, from coordinate 36,605,792 downwards.
CAAATGGAATTCGTTTTCAAAGTAATTTGATTCAGTTGTTGTTAAGGGAACACCTTTTAATCTTTCGTGAAATGGCTAGTCTTCCACTTATGTTTAAAGAAATGTGACTTGTAATGACAGACGATCTGTCACTAAAAGTAAAAATCAGTTGGTATAACTCACGTCTCCAAAAGTGTAAAAAACTGAAGAGTACAAATTTTAATGGCAAAAAGGGTAAAGTTGGAATATTTAATTTGTAGAGGTGAAGGAATAATTATAGGGGTGGGAGGGAAATTTTATTGTTTTGATTTATTTTGGATTTTTATTTCTATTATGGTTGGATATACTCCCTCTGGCCAGTTTTATAAGCAAAACTTTCCATTTGCACACATATTAAGAAATCTATTTTAGTGTAAAAAATTGAGTTGCATGGACTAAAATATCCTTGGTCACCATTTTAATTTTTTGAACTGTTCATATTCCTTGCTTTCATTATTAGTGCGTCCAACTCTTTCCAAAAATTAAACACCAATAGAATGACCAATAGTAAGCAAGTTGTGTCATAAAACAATCAAGCAGCAGCGAGTACCAATGTATTGATGCTGGTAACACAATGATGAACTTTTGAAAAAAGTAAATGTTAGCCAATGAAATGAGAGCATCGGATATTAGTTGAGTTTGAAAGAAAGGGTGTTTTTGGTATAACAAAATTGAATAGAGTTGAATTTGATGATATTTGCTTATATTTTAGGCCAAAAAAATATGTTGACTTTTGCTTATAAATAAGGCCGGAGGGAGTATAATTTACTATGGCCCAAGCCCATACCTAACCCTAAAATACTATCTACTCTCTGGTTACTCGGTCTATATAAAGAATGCGGCAGTATTTCTCGTTTTCTATCCCTTCTTCTACAATTTGTTTATCCTTCTTTGTTCCTGATCCATCCCTTCTCGAGTTCTCAAGTGTTCTCTATTGTTTCAACCAATTTAATCTGTCAATCTCTGATTTTTACAACAGTGGATGACGATGAAAGTGATGATGAAAATGAAGATATTCTTATAAAAATAACCATAAATCTCAAAAATCGAATCGAAGAAAATACCAAAGGTATACCATCAATTCTAAACCCTCAATGTGATTTATCTTTGATTTATCGGTATATAATTGCTTACATATCCTTTTTTTTTATCAATTAGAATATATAACTCAAGTAAAATATAAGAGTTGAGGAGAAGAAACTTTGTCAATGAAATAATTAATGAAATCATGTGTACATGGAGTAAATATTTTTTCTAACGTATGTATCACGTATTTCTGATTCATCTCGTTTTCTGCATTCAAGAGTCCATCTCCTTCAAGCTTAGACAATACATCGTCTATTCCCATGAAACGTTTTAAATCATGACGATCATTTGGAAATGCGAAAGATATATTTTCCCTTGCTAGCAAAGTTGATTTCAATTTCTTCCTTCTTTTTCGGATTAAATATGGAATTCATAATTCATTGTAAATATTAAAAAGATCGATGATCAAATATATATGTATTGAGGTAAATTTTGAGTTTCCCTTTGCCATTTCACGATCCATTGCTTTAAAGTTTTGCACTTTTCCCTGTTTCAGATTACAAGAAAATACATAAAGTCAGTTACAGTCATATTGTTATACATTTCAAATAAAATTATTTAAAAATAATGAAATATAACATATTGATCATAATATTTATTTCGAAATGACATCTAAGGTTCTCTGCCAATTCTGAGGTAAGAACTTCTTACTCTTGATTGGTATTCATGATACAATATGAGATGGATTTATTCAGTTAAATATATTCTCAACTCAATAAATCTATTTCATATTGTATCATGAATATGGATCAAAAACAAGTAGTTTTTACTTCAAAAATGGGAGAAATCCTTAGGGGTGTGTTTCATCTGCTAAAAAACAGGAGACTGGACAGGATAACTTTTGTTGTCCTGTGTTTGATTTGAAAACTGACACTGGGGCTGGACAAACAAGGGGTCAAGGGACTGAACAAAATCAGATATTCTTGTCCCCCACAGAACCATGGGACAACTTTTTGTCCTCAGCACAACTTTTCTAAATCACCAAAATAACATTTTCTCCATCAAATATCATACACGACAAAATTTATTCAATACCATAAATGTTTGTCTTGTGCTGTTCTACCTTGTACTGTCCAGTACTGTTCTGTCCAGTACTTTCATTTTACAGATCAAACGGACCCTAGAAGTCACTTTGAAGTAAGTATTATGAGCAATATGCTTTATCTCATTAATTTTAAGTAATTCTATTTAAAATGTATAATATGTCACTAATTAACATTATGCATTTTCTTATAATCTTTAATAGAGAAACGTGCAAAACTTTAGAGCAATGGATCATGAAATGGTAAAGGAAAACTCAAAATTTACCTCAATACATATATATTTAAACATCGATCTTTTTAATATTTAGAATGAATTATGAATTCCATAGATTAATCTGAAAAAGAAGGAAGAAATTGAAATCAACTTTTCTAGCAACGGAAACTATATCTTTCACATTTCCAATGATCGTGATGATTTAAAACGTTTCATGGGAATAGACGATGCATTGTCAAAGTTTGAAGGATGGACTCTTGAATGCAGAAAACGAGATGAATCAAAAACATGTGATACGCTAAAATAAAATGTAACACTTGTAAAGGAAGCTTGTTCATAGCAACACCATCAATCCTATCAATTATTGGCTTCTCAATTTCTTTGATGCAACACTAAAAGAGCATCTGCTGCAACCTCAGTTGTCAGCCATACATACTATCTCATTTCATTCTCTCACATAGTATTTTTGCACTAAATATATATAAGTGAATGTAATGTAGGGCAAGGGGATCTAAATCTGTTAGTTTTGCTACTACTAAAAGAGTAGCGGCGCAGTTTATGGCCGTTTACCTGTGATATATATGTAATTATCTTATATATATTTAGATTAAATATTGCATTATTATGTTGAGAAAATAAGTGACACAATTTTTAATGATTTTTATATTTCCTATAGGTAGAAAAAACATTTTGAAGATAATGTTAACAGAGAGAATAACCTCGTTCACTATAAGATCTGCCACAACCGATCATATATCAATTTATCTCTCCTATAACCAGTGTAGTCAGGGTCGCGCTCCAGAGCGTAGGATCCTAGGATCCTACGACCCCCGGCACCCTAAAGGAGCCGCGTTTTTGATCAGGGTCGTTTTTTGGGCATTTTGTAGTTAGGGTCGCGATTTTGTAGTAAGGTCGTAGCAAAGTCGTAGCTAACAAATTTTGGCCAATTTTTTCCAGCAATTTTGTAGTAAAGTCGTAGCAAAGTCGTAGCTAATGAAATTTGGGCCAATTTTTTCCAGCTATTTTGTGAACAATAGGTCTTTTTTTGTGAATGATGCAAGGTCTTTAATGATGCATAGGTCTTTAGTTATTTTATTTTTATGAACATTATTTGGGATGATGATTATGAAATATTAATTAATTAAGTTTATTTTGTTCATGTATCAATGATTTGGCCTAATCTGTTACCCAACCCATTCAATATATTTTGGGTTGGGTTCATCATCAAACCCAAAATTTTATGGTTAGACCCAAATCAAACCAACCCGATTATTTATGGGTTGGATTGGGTTGGGTTCGCGGGTTGTACATACACTGTGAAATATTTTTTGATAAAAAAAATACATGTTTTAAAAATTCTAAAAAATCTATAATTCAATTCAACACAATTGTGACACATTACTAACATTTAATTTAGATAAAACATGTAGTACTATTTTAACATCAAATAAAAATTCATCTATAAACACTAACATATAAAAGTGATTTTAAGAAAAATCAATGAGCGAGATTCTTGAGAGGTCACTTTGTTGCAAGGTAATACTTCAATTTAGTCGTACTCAATTCGAGAATGACACTATGTAAGAAAAATTAATGAAGATTGAAGAAATTAAAGAATAAAAATGGAAAGTTTGAATGAGGAATTTTTGAGAATGAAAAAAATAAGATGAACATTTTGAAATTACAATGAATTTTTTTATTAAAAAATAAAATAATAATAATAAGAAATATTAATAATACCACGTTAATGGGTTGGGTTCACGGGTTCAAAACACAAAATCCAATACCCGAACCAATAACTTATGGGTTCATTGAATTGGGTTGGATTCTACCCACGGATGAATGGGTTCGGGTAACTTTTGAATTGGGTTGGATTGGGTGCGCGGGTTCACGGATCGACCCGCACCCATGTACACCCCTATGTATCATATTTTTTTTTTATGTTTTTGTATGTGTGTATATATGTGAAATTACAATGTTGTCTTTGAGTAGGATCCTACGAATCGAGCTACGATCCCGTGCTTACGACCCCCGATCACTCCACCGATCATACGTAGGATCCCGACTTTGACTACATTGCCTATAACACTCAAGTTAATTTAAATATGGAAATCGCAAAGAATACAATAAAAAACAACAGTGAAATAACGAAATAAAAAACTTATAGTAATCTAGTTGAGATCACCAAATTAAACTGAGCCTTGGTACTGCATAGAAATTCATTGTTTTAATTGTAAAATGTCAATTAAATTACCCTCTGCTCTGTTTATTCTGTCTATTTTGATGACATAGTTGTTAACTGCGTAATGACACTTGTCAACGTGACGCCACATCACATGAGAGATGAGTAATTGACTAAAATTTGCAAAATAGGGGCTAAATGACCACGATATATAGTTAAATTTAGCTTCTGATTTGTAAATTTTAGTAAATTATATCCACTGTGACATGTATCCTGATCAATTACCCCTCCCTCATGTGATGTGGCGGTATGTTAGCAAGTGTCACGTATGCAGTTAACAATCATGTCATCAAAATAGACGGAGTAAATGGAACAAGGGGCAATTTGATTGACGTTTTACAATTTCAAGGATGTATTTGCTTGTTTTAAAATTTCAAAAGGATATTTGACAAATTTTTAAATTTCAAGAAAGAATTTGATATTTCAATCGAAATGAACTATTGATATATCTTTCAATGCATTCAAAAAACAAGTCAATGATAATTTTATTCACATTATAACTTAAACAACTTCACATGAAGCTCACTTTAACCAATATATGTGTGTAAAACATAAACTTAATTATCTGAAGATTGAGGAGTGAAAAGTAGAGGGAAAATGATCACAGAACACAATCTAGATAGACAGCTTGATAAAATTAATGTGAAGGAAGCGTTCACCAGTTCAGACCGCTAGACCAGGCCGTTAGTCGATTCAGACCGCCAGACCGGGGCATTTCTTGCACCTTCAATATCCACTTTATTTAACCTACTTTTAATTTAAAATAAATTTGTTGATTCAAGAAATTTAAAATAAAATTGTGTCCAAATCTTTGAGGCTTTATTTCTAATTAGTAGTGTACCATCCAAATTTAGCCTGTCTCAAGTTGGACTGGCCCATTTCATTTGAATATTTGGCCCAATTACTAGCCCATTTGAAATTCCTTTCACTTGGTCAATCTCTCTGAGCTGGTGACTGAAATAATTGACTCCAGAATATTAGGAGCACATGGTCTATGTTCACTCTCCCTTCAGCTGACACTCAGTCAAAAGACCCAGAGAAATAGGAAAACATGGGGAAAAGTTGGCCTAAAAGTGAGGAACGTGGGAGAGATGCTCCAGGAAAATAACTCAACTGAGGTATTACTGAATATTGAGGAAGAGATATTTATAGAGGATTCGGCCTCACAACTTCTTAACTTCTCATATTTTCTATTATTCAACTACAAAATATTGAATACATCAGAGCAACCAAAGCTCTCACATTACGTTCAATTTCACACAAAAACAAGTAGTAATGAATTGTTTCGTCATTTATCACTATTATTCTATTTAGGAACTTTTTTCTCATCTATCATGAAATGTTAAAAGAAAAGTAATATAAAAATATAGTGAAAGTTTTATATATAAAAATAATTAGTTATACAGATAAACACGGCACATTAATTTAAGTTAGAGACATTTAATAATTTTATTTTCATGAATGACTTTTTGCAATTCTTAGAGCTTTAAATTAAAAACCAAATAAGTTTTGTACAAAAAAAATCAAATATGTTTTTGTCCTTTAAAATACAGAAACTTTTAATTTATTCCTTTAAAATATAAATAAGATGTTTTCGTTTTCTCGACATGTCCATATTATATGTTCAAGAAATGCCGCATGTCAAAATCATTCCTCTTAGTGACATAAAATAAAATAAAAATATGAAAGAGAATAAAAATGAAAAATTTAACCAAACTATATATTTGATGTTAATAAAGCTTTAACTCTTACTTTGATTCGTAAAAAAAAAAAAAAAAAACTCTTACTTTGAAAGTTATCACAGCTTTGGAGAAAAATATGACTAAAATTCTCAAATTATTTTACGTTTTGATGATCATGTCTCTCTCTTTATCAGTTGTTGTAATAAATGGTGGTAAGTCATTTTTACACCATTTCAAACAAAATTCTTTATCATATAGACAATATTTCATCACTTTTTGATTTTGGCATAAGTATTTCATCACCTTTTTAGTAACATTTCTTTTGATCTTATTTGTCATTTTAGGTTTTATTCCTTGCAAATTTTGGACCGATTGTCCAAAAAAACTTTGTATGGCTCCTAAACGTTGGATATGCGCTAAATCTCTTTGTGAATGTGAGTAAGAATAACAATCAACTAGAAAAATATTTTTGTGTTCTTTGATAGCGTATCATAATAGTATTTGTAAATCATAATGTGTGCTCATATTTTTCTCACACTTTGATTTATTTTTCTCTCAACTTTAAATTTCTTTGACAAATTCAAAAACACATTGTTTTTTTTTTAAGTAAAAAAACACATTTTGTTATATAATGCAAATATTGTTACCTTCAATTTATTTGATTTATTTATTAGTGTAAAAATATTAATTATTTTAATAAATAAAGGAAATATATAAATGTGTTGAGTAATTATTTGTATTTTTGCCCGAAAGTGGAAGATTGTATACCAATAACCCTCAATGGTACTAAGCTAGATTAGAGAACTAAGACTAGAGTTCGATCATTTTGAACACCTTTAATGGTTTTGGTTTCTTCAAAAGCTTAAGACTGTTTAAACTATTTTGAGATGACTAGTAGTTTAATTAAGGTTTGATGGTAATTAAATACCCTAGTAGGCTTTTCTTTAATTAGGTTTTTGGTTACATTGAAAAGATCCTTCCGTGTTTGAAGGTAATTAAATCTCGGGACTGGACAACAAGCAAGTAATAGAATTGTAAAATAGTAGTATAAAAATATTTTGTGTGATTTTCTCATATTTTTTTTTGTATTACTATGATGATATAGGTACGAAGTTTTCATCAATCACTGTCGTTAGTGATGATTAATCTCTGTCATGGAACATGTAGGACGCACCGAGTGGATTTTTCTCTCTCAACGAAATTATTTTCATATGCATGAGCCAGAAATGATTTTCTCATATCTATATCACTTTAAAAATTGATTTGTGAAAGTGTGCAAATGATGATTTGGTTGAATTCATGTGTATAAAAATGTTCCATAATTTATTGATTTTCATGAACGATTGTATTTCGATTGTATTACAACAATAGTTATTTGATTATCTATTTCACGATATCAAATAACAAATATTTAGCAAACTCAAATAATTTTTTATTGAATTTCAAAGGTTAATATCTCATTTTTTTAATTCCTTTTTGTCAATTTAGGTTATTACTTCTCCTATCAATTGCAGAAATCGTGTATTACAAATAATCATCTTAGATTTCAAACACATTGGGTGCCATCATTGATGGGATGATGTCAGCCGCCATAATTAATGCATGTTTCATTTGTCGTTTCTATTTTTTTATTTATTATATGCAAGACATCATTTTCTCACATAAGGCCCATAAAATCGGGGCGTGTATTAATCCCCCTCGGAATGTGAAGTCATTACCTCATTTATTGAAGTTATTGTTGATGTGACAATTACTTTTGCTGATGTGGCAATGAACTTTGTCAGACACGTCAGAAAAAAATTTCGCTTGGTAAACACTACTAGAAATATGCCAATTTCCTGCAGATTTTCTGCATAAAAATATCCACAAGTATTCCTGCCGCATTTCCTGCGGATTTTGCCAATTAGAGAAATTCTATATCTCTTCTTTTCACATTACAATGGATAATGAAAAATATATATTATATAGGATAAATTAAAACTCGCTCATATTGCCGAGAGGTAAACACCTATTAATTAACCCAAAATTCTATATCTCTTTTTGAATGGCAAAGACATTATATATAATAGAGATGAAACAAGTACGCAACCCACACCAAAAATATATTATATATCTACACAACACCATCATATTTACTCCCTCCATTTCTAAATAATACATTATTATAAATATCGGACGTTCTTCGGTTATTCGATTTTGTAAAATGAAAAACAAGAGCCAAATCAAAAAAAAATTCATGATTTAATTTAGGGTATGTTTGGCAAAAATAATTTATATAGCTGATGGCTGATAGCTTATAGCTGATGGCAGATAGCTTATAGTTTATAACTGATAGCTGATGACTTATGATTGATAGTTGATAAACTAATTCAAGTGTTTAGTAAAATTAACAGTTGAATTGATTGATAAATATAAAATGGCAGTACATTTTTATTTATAATAAAACTAATTTATGGGGAGTTTTTCTCATACCAGGAAATTCTTAGTTATATTGTTTTGAGAATTTGGTTGCAAACTGTTGTTTAACATTGGTAATACTAGTGATGTTTTTTTTTTTTTGTATTATAGTGATGAATAATGTAATACTTTTGGATTCAATTAAAAAAAATGTTTTGCATAAAATGTTTTATATATTTTATTTGATATAATTAATGTATTTGCAGTACACCAAAAATTTGAAGTAGAATATATATAGAAGATTTAGCACAAAAAAAAATCAAAAATATGTGAGGGAATTTCAAATTGGCCACAAATATTAAGTGAGGGAATTTCAACTCTGTTATATATTATAAATTAGTGAGTGAAATTAAATCCGTCACTAATTAGCGACAGAATTCAAAGAATAAATGTTGTATCTTTGGTTGGTCATTAGCGACGGGTATATTACCTTTGTGACAATATAACTCCGTCGCAATTTGTGATGAATAATAAATTCCGTCACTAATATTTTGCGACGCTGAAATTAGATATAGACTGTGATTTGTCGCTAATTTCGTCACTAAGTGTGTTTGTGACGGAATTCACCCCTCTCTAATTTTAATTTCTCTAGTAGTGGTATCAAAATTCAAACCTCGTGCATATTACCTGTAATATCTCTACATGCTGAACTAAGCTTACGATACTATTTCTAAAACGAATTGTATTCATCATATTATTTAATTTTATTTTGAGATTTTATTGTTGTCTATTATGAAAGGTTAAAATATATATACTGAAAATTTAATAAACAATAAAAGAATGAGTTAATGAAATAACCTGACACATTGTATTTAAAGACATTTAACAATAATTTTGTTTTATAATTGACTTCTTACAACTCCTATAAGCTAAAAACTATATTTATTTTCTCTATAAAGTTTGAAACTCTTACTAAATAATTACATCACACAAATATATATTCGTTACAGGTACAAAAAAAAAATATCAATCTCTCAAAACAATTTATATTTATTTTTTTTGAAAAGCCAAATGATATATATTAGCTTTTCAATAAAACAATTTATAATTTGATAATCTTCTTTTCTCTATTTACTATTGCAATAATCGATGGTGGTAAATCAATTTACACACCATTACAAATTTCCTTCTATATATTTTTTATATTATATCAGAAAGATAAATGCTTCCATCATGATTTGAATCATAGATCTCCCTCTATCCAACTTATATGTCCATCAGCTCTTACCATTTTATCTTACGGGAACAATTTTCTTCTTTATCTAACTCACAATATTTTATCACATTTTTAGTACATTTGTTTGTTTTAATGTTATTTGATATCCCGGGCTTTTATTCCTTGCAATCATTGGCGTGATTGTCCAAAAAACTTTTGCGTGCATCCTCGACGCAAGGAGTGTGTTGGTGGTTTTTGGGAATGTGAGTAAGCATGAACTAATAATCCTCCTTTCATTGTAAATTTGTAATAGGTGTAAGCCTTTTGGCAATATCTTTTGAAAATAATTGTCTTTTATTGTAAAAGAAGCAAACATTATTTTTTACTAACAAAAATAAATTATATTCGTATATTTAATTGATAATAATATTGATGTAACACAAATTCAAAATCACTACAAATTAAATAGTAAAGATGAACTGTGAACAAATTCAAAATATTTAGTCTAGGTTAATAGCATAAAATTTCAAATTGCATATGCCTATTAATATGATTTCTTTAGCTTTATTTGTAAGCAAAAGTGAACTTTTAGATTCACTGAATAATTAATGTATTTGATCTATATTTAGACTAAATACATCACTTATTCAATAAATCTAAAAAGTTCATTTTTGTTTATAAATTAGGTAGAAGGTAGTAACTATATTCAAATGTATGAATACTCTTTATCAAAAAAAAAATGTATGAATACTCATTCCTTCTAGTTTGTAATATTGATGACGCCAAAATCATTAATTAACTTGGCACGATATTAAAACTAGGTTTTTTTGAACAAGGATCTTAAAACTAGATTAACCTTAAATTAATCAAATGAACACATACCATACCAAGATAGAAAATAAAAAAACATCGCACCAAGATAAAAATTAAAACAAATTAATTTATAAACAGTTTGAGGAGATTTGAGGAGGTGATTACTGGATCAAAATTGATCAATCACCCTTCTCTAATAGATAAAATGGGATAAAAAACCGGCGACGATTAAATTAACAGTGTTGGATTTTATTTTATTTTTTGTTGAAGAAACAATGTAGGAATTTTTATTTTTTTTTGACAAACAGTGTAGGAAGCTGTATTTGTGATTTTAATGTAATGTATTTTTCAGTTAATGTAATATACAACTTGCAAGATAATATTAATAGGATTATCTTTTAATGTATAATTAATTTATTAAGAAATTATGATTTTTTTTTCTTCATATTTTTCTCTTGTAAATATTCACAAAGTAATTATTGTTTGACCAGGCTCTGATGAATATACGTCTAAATTATTTTTGTGATCTTTAATTTTATGTAACAATTTATATGTTTATACTTTTTCATATCATTTTGGTTTTTCATCTATGTTTGGATATAATTTGCAAGCTTCAAATTAAATCTAAGGCTTTAATTTTGGGGAGTTGCCTTATTTTTGGTGATCAAGAAATGACATTGGTGGGAAAGAAAATTATCCTTAGAAGAGAAGAACTTTATATGAGTAAACAAGGTAAGGCTAGTACACCAATATGGATGGATATTTTCATTGATAAAGGTGTAGTGAAATTGAACATGAAACATTACTTGCTATACTTGGTTTCAATTTTTGTTTTTCCTCATAATAATCTTGTGAAAATTTCTTTGTTTTCTATTACTATTCGACTTGTTAGAGGGAATTCTATTGTTTTTTTTTTTAAACGGCAAATTTATTGATATAAAAGGATTGGAACAAAGTACAAGGGGTACTCTATCCGCAGAGAAGGACAAGTACAAAAAGTACTCTATCGAAATACCTAAACTAGCGGGCTTACACAAACCAAAACAAAAATCGGCACAACCCGCCTAAAAAAGCTACCTACGAATACAATCTAGTGGATTAGTATTCCACTCGTAGAATAAACAAGGAGCTTTTCCCTTTAACGCCAAAAACCACTTCCAGGAAACATACTGAATACCTTCAAAAATGTTATCCACCTCTAAGGTTTTTGCTTAAAATATGGCTTCATTCCTAACTTTCCATAACATCCAAATAACTGCATGCATGCCAAATCATAAGCACCCCTTACCACCCACTCTTCCCCTTCCTACTGGAAATGAGGAAAGTCTCGAACGAGGGAATCCTATTGCTTTCACAGCATCTATTTTGGCTAGCATTAAAGAGGGTTAAAAAACATTATATTATTTTGTTTTATAAATTCAGCTTCACCAATGCTTATCACCTTCACTTGAAGATCATCAAAGGAAAGGCTTAATTCATACTTCATTCTTTATAGGGATTTTATTCTTGTCTATCATGAATGAGAGGTTAAAAGAAAAGTAAAATAAAATATATGAAAAGTTTAATAAAAAAAGAATGAGTTAAAAAGATAAATACGACACATTGATATGTTTTACGGACATTTAATAATAATAACTACATTTTATGATCTCGTAAAAAAAAAACTCATTTTATGATGTCTTCTTGGAATTTCTTTGGGCTAAAAACTACATTATTTCTTCTTCTATAAAGCTCAACTTGTACAACAAAAATTATCACACAATTGCAAATTTATATTTGTTACATGTAAAAAAGAGAAAAAATATGGCTGAAATTACCAAAAGAATTTATATTTTAGGAGTAATCATCTTTCTTTGTCTATTTATTGTCCTAATCGATGGTGTTAAAACAACTATCCAAAATTTACCATCAGGGGGTTTTATTCCTTGCGTCCATTGGTGGGATTGTCCAGAATCTCATTGCTTGCCTCCTCGACTTCGAAAATGCGTTTATAATTTATGTGAATGTGAGTATAGAGGATATATTTTTATGTTCTCGTATGTTCCTCCGTTCTGAAATATGAAAGAAAAAATGCATTTTTTTGTCTTAAATTATAAGAGAAAAACTAATTTCAAGATGTTTTTTTATTATTTTCATAAAATTAAATACAATTTGTATTTAATTTTCTTTCTCTCTCATTCTCAATAATAAACAACAACAAATGAAAATTGATTTTACATCTTCCCATGCAATTTATTTCAAAACAATCTCCACAAAACCATACTTCAAATTTTTATGATTTGATTTTCTTAATAAGTGTAATTTTTTTTCCTTATAATTTGAGACGGAGAGAGTATCATAATATTTAATTTCCTCAACTTTGATTATTTTTTTCTCTAAGCTTTCAATTTATTTGATAAGCTGGAAAGTGTATTATTATTATTATTATTATTATTATTATTATTATTATTACCTTCGTCCTATTTTATAAGATTTATTTTGACTAAATGCACTTTTCATATTTCTTGTTTTGACCGTATTTTTTTAATTAAGAGTGTATAAACGTAAACATTATCATATAAGATCTTGCTTGATTTGTTTTGATGAATATTTTCAAAATATCAAATTTCTATAATTTTACTAATAGACAATTAAAGATATTCGTAATAAAAATCATGTATTAGCATATGTGCAGTGGTCAATAAATTCTTATATTTCAGGACGAAGGTATAGTATTATATAAAAGTAATGTATTGTGATTCATTTATAGATGTTCTCTTTGAATTTTTCAGACTTTTTAACGAAATGATTATTTTGTTGATTTCGATAACTTTATGAGTTTGTTTATTAAAATGTCTTTATTAATAATAATTAGTGAAATAATTTAATGAATTGAAATACAATAAATAAACGATAGATTTTGAATAAAAAAATAGAAGGACAATTATATTTCTCTTTTGCAGATATTCACAAATTAAATTATTGTTTTTGCAGGCAGTAATTTGTCGTTTGCTCCATAATAACATACCATATGATCAGCCTTATGTGAGGATTCCCGAGAAGTCTCAAATTGTCAAAATTACTTCTGTGATCCCTTACCTTTTACCTTTTTGCATCTTATTTTGATTTTTCACTCATGTTTGGTTAGAAAATTTTAAGTTTTAAATTTATGATTTTTTTTTCGATGTTTTGTTCCAAAAGAAAATCATAAATTTTAAACTTGAAAAGTCATAGGCAAACTTGGGTGAGAGATAAAAATAAAGTGAAAAGTTAGTTAAAAGATCAAATTGTTACTTGAAATTAAGTTAAAAGATTACAAGAGTAATTTTTCCTATATATTTTTATGGTTTTCCCGCTTTAATTTAGTTGCAAATAAAATTTTGGTATAGTATGAGGTATCCTGTTAGACAATAGTAAAATGTATTAGGAGTATTATTTAATAAAATGTCTGCTAAATATGGATGGATATTTTCATTGAGAAAGCTGGTGAAATTGAGCATGAAACATTTCTTACTATTAGGTTGTCAATTTTTGTTTTTCCTCGTAATCATTTAGTGAAATTTTCATTGGCGTCCATATATTAGATATGGCGATAACTGTGGAATACTTTATCCAAACGGCGAAATATTGGTACCATATAAGACTGATTTGGATAACAGAGTGAATCCATTAGTTACATGTTTGCGAGTTTTCTGAGCTTGCTGGATTTGATTATGTAGAGCAATATCTACAACATAGAGTTGCTATGCAATTCGGAATGGATCAAAATGTTCCTAGATACGATGAGATGAGACTAAATCCATTGCTTGGCGATTAAATCTACTACAGGTCCATATCAAGATAAAAGTTTGTATTATCCATCGAGATTTTTTGATGCATATGTTAGCGCACCGCACACTACACAAAGAAGATTATATAATTGTTACGGCCAGTGTAGTCAGGGTCGCGCTCCAGAGCGTAGGATCCTACGACCCCCGGCACCCTAAAGGAGCCGCGTTTTTGATCAGGGTCGTTTTTTGGGCATTTTGTAGTTAGGGTCGCGATTTTGTAGTAAGGTCGTAGCAAAGTCGTAGCTAACAAATTTTGGCCAATTTTTTCCAGCAATTTTGTAGTAAAGTCGTAGCAAAGTCGTAGCTAATGAAATTTGGGCCAATTTTTTCCAGCTATTTTGTGAACAATAGGTCTTTTTTTGTGAATGATGCAAGGCCTTTAATGATGCATAGGTCTTTAGTTATTTTATTTTTATGAACATTATTTGGGATGATGATTATGAAATATTAATAAATTAAGTTTATTTTGTTCATGTATCAATGATTTGGCCTAATCCGTTACCCAACCCGTTCAATATATTTTGGGTTGGGTTCATCATCAAACCCAAAATTTTATGGTTAGACCCAAATCAAACCAACCCGATTATTTATGGGTTGGATTGGGTTGGGTTCGCGGGTTGTACATACACTGTGAAATATTTTTTGATAAAAAAAATACACGTTTTAAAAATTCTAAAAAATCTATAATTCAATTCAACACAATTGTGACACATTACTAACATTTAATTTAGATAAAACATGTAGTACTATTTTAACATCAAATAAAAATTCATCTATAAACACTAACATATAAAAGTGATTTTAAGAAAAATCAATGAGCGAGATTCTTGAGAGGTCACTTTGTTGCAAGGTAATACTTCAATTTAGTCGTACTCAATTCGAGAATGACACTATGTAAGAAAAATTAATGAAGATTGAAGAAATTAAAGAATAAAAATGGAAAGTTTGAATGAGGAATTTTTGAGAATGAAAAAAATAAGACGAACATTTTGAAATTACAATGAATTTTTTTATTAAAAAATAAAATAATAATAATAAGAAATATTAATAATACCACGTTAATGGGTTGGGTTCACGGGTTCAAAACACAAAATCCGATACCCGAACCAATAACTTATGGGTTCATTGAATTGGGTTGGATTCTACCCACGGATGAATGGGTTCGGGTAACTTTTGAATTGGGTTGGATTGGGTGCGCGGGTTCACGGATCGACCCACACCCATGTACACCCCTATGTATCATATTTTTTTTTTTATGTTTTTGTATGTGTGTATATATGTGAAATTACAATGTTGTCTTTGAGTAGGATCCTACGAATCGAGCTACGATCCCGTGCTTACGACCCCCGATCACTCCACCGATCATACGTAGGATCCCGACTTTGACTACATTGGTTACGGCTCAAAGCATTAGAGAGCATTGTTCTACTACTAAGAACTCCATATTCATCAATAAAGCAGGGCAAGATTAAGTTTGCAGTAGATAATATTGAACCAGTAAATAAGAATCAATTGATCACAAAAACTAAATAGAAAACCACAAACAAAATAAGAATTTCATAACTTAAGTCCATCAAAATAGATAGAAAAGCCACAGTACAATACTCCAATTAATTTGTTTTAAGTTGTAACATAAAGGAAATCCACAAAATACTGATATTACAATCCAAGGTTCAAGATTTTCTAGCTATTGTTCAAAACACAAGCTAAAACTGCCACTGATTGATAATTCAAGTTCCAAGATATTCTTTTTTTGGCACATTCCAAATCCACTAGACAAGGTAAATTTTGATGTCAAGAATGCTTCAAGCAAACCTCAAAGCCTATACCACAAGTAAAAGGAATCAAAGACATAAAAACAGTTACTGTGCTCTTAAATCATGTCAATGTAAACTAATAGAGAAGCGTAAATCATGTCACTGTAAACTATTTTTAATCGCGAGTCTCTGCAAAGATACTTTTGAAAGTAGGAAAACTAGCTTTAACTTGTGATATGAGTTTTATTGATTTTCTTTTTGCATATAAAATAATGATTTGAGAAATAATAGAAACTGCAACTGCAAAGGTACTATTGAAGGTAAGAATTTCACAACTTCAGTTCATAAAACAAAATAGAACAATCTGCAAACCAATTACTTAGTACTAGAAACAGAAAGGAAAAACACAAACTACAGAAATTACAAACCAAGGTCTTCTAGCTATTGACGGAAACATAAGCTGAAACAAGTTGATAATGTAGGCTCCATTTGAAAGATCTTCAAATTAACCAACTAGTCTGTTTTTACTCTGAACTCATGTTGATTCTTTTTTAGGAACTTTCAAAGAAGTTGATTCTTGGTTAGGCACATTCAAGAGGTCTGCTAGTCCATCAGTCAAGGTAAATTTTGATGTCAACGAAGCTCCGAGGAGACTCAAAGCCTACACCGCAAAGTGAAGGGAATACAAAATTAATATTGTGTGCATAACTTTCAAGTAATCAAATGCCATAATATGTCACTAAGCTAGCATTTATAAATCAGATGGCATATATATCTGATTCATCCTAAATAACTGATATATCTTGTCTATATTAAAAATCAGATACATTAATTATTCAATGAATCTAAAAATATTTGTCTCTTATATAATTAGAAAAGTTTTGTAAAATTACTACGCTTTCATTTATTGTTTTTTCGTAATTTATTTTCAACAACGTCAAAGGAAAAATTAATTTAAAATGGATGGAGTTACTAGTTACTACAAAATAGTAGCCACCTTACCTCAGCTTCCCCAATGCTAATCACCTTCACTTCAAGATCATCAAGAGCAATGCTTAATTCTTTCAAATATGAAAGGCAAGAGTTAGCAGAAAGTGGTTTTACTGATAGATTATCTCCTATACAATATAATGTTTCTCTCTTCACAAATCCAACAACACCTTCTTTTGAGCTGTTGGAGGATCTTGGATCCAGAGGAGTCAATAATTTTGCTTTATAAATTAATCCCTTTGTCTTAGAAAATACTCCTCCCTCTATCTTTAATTCTGTTGTGTCGGGACGGTTATAATAAGAATTATACACTTGCTTTGGAATCCCTGTACCATAATAATAAGTAGGGTGTTCTACATCAGGTATGTTGAGGAGTTGGTTTGGACAACCAAACTGTGGTGCTAAACCAGGATTGAGTAACACAGAATGCGAGTCGGTACGCAATACACTCTTGTACAAATTACCAACACTTCCAGCAAGAAAGTTACCATCAAAAAGTTTTACAATGGACCCTAATGGCATAGTAAGGAAGCTAAAAATGAAGTTAACAAAATCTCTATTTCCTTCTGCAATAATTATTTTATTCTGAGATTTACTTTGAACTACCTTAACATCCATTTTACTGCTGGAACTGGTGCTAGGGATTCCTTTAAATGACGATGCAAATTGATTAAGTGGGCTGTCTTTATTCATGGAGCTACTTGCCAAAAGTGCATTTGTAAGAGGCTCATGAGAGATTAAGGTATACTTGAGGATGTTCAATATCTTCACAAGATAAAAAAACACAAATGTTAAGCAAAACAATATAAGAAAGGCAAAACAAACAAGTAATCCATCATAACAATTCTGACATCAAGTGGTTTCAGCCCCCTCCCGAATCCATTTGCAGGGATTGAACTGTGGTCCTCCTCCTCCCTACCAAGTCTAGCATCAATCACTACTGGACCAACTAACGTTTCGTAAAATCTATAATATTAATTAACAAAAAAAATTTCAACACATATAAAGGGTCAAATTTATTGCAACATAACCTAACTGCAAAAGCAATTTAAAACCATTGATGATACATACCAACAAAAAAAAACTATTTGTGATTCTAGAACAGCCTAAGAAGTATATGCAAGTAAACAAAAAAACAATAAAACTTCAGTAATTCATTACCTCCTGCTTGCCAATATTCTGTTTGATTTCCTCCAGTTGAGTCAAGTCTGAATACCCCAATTCCATCAACAGCTGCATGGAACTCACCAAGGAGCTTGGTACAATCTTCAAATCATCAAACACCATAAACTTTGATCCATTTTCTCTAACAAACACCCCACCAGTTCTGTCCCCCTGACACTCAGAATCTAAATTCCGAGGCTGTCGATTTGTTGGTTTCCCACAGGTGCAATGAAGATTTTGAAAAGTAGTAAACTTGTAACAAAAATCACACACATAGAACTTACTTGATGGCTCAGTGTCGTCAACATTCAAGAACAGGTTTTTGCATAATGCTTCACAGGGATTCCTGGGATGCAGCAACATTTGCTTGCAGACAGGGTTGTTCCAAACATCATTTAAAGAAGTGTTTTGTACGCTTTGGTAGAGGTTGTTGATGTTGCCAAGGAATGGTGAAGACACTGAGATTTTTTGTTGGCCGTTGTTATAGGTGTCTAAAATGTGATTGATGGTGGCAAGTGTAAGAGATATAAAGCTGAAGAGAATGTTAACAAAGTCTTTGTAGAGGCTTCTGATTCTGCTAAGGAATGGTGATATCTCTGATTCTGATTTAGAATGTGGTTGTTGTTGGTGATTGTTGGTGGTTGTTAAAATGCGAACAATGGTACCAAGTGGAAGAGATAGGAAGCTGAAAAGAGTTTCAACAAAGTCTTTGGTTGCTTCCACAAAAACAATTTTGTTGCTTTGTTTGTCAACTAAGATTTTGAGAGGAATCGTTTTGAAATCTTGTTCTTGTTGTTGTTGAGAAGCCATGGCAGCAAGTTGTAGAACTCAAAATAAAAAACTCAAATTTAAATGCATTGGAATATTAGATGGCTGTCATTTAGTATTTGATTTTTCCAAAAAAAAAGTTAAACATGAACCGTCTCTAAATCTCTCAATTTTCAAAATCTACTACTACATGTCCCTATGCCATTGTTATCACTTATCACTCCGTTTTCTTATAGGAATCTCTAACAAAATTTATGTGTATTTTAATAAGTTATTAATCTAAAATGTGTATGACTATTGGTCTATAGTTAAATTCTTGCTTGTGTATTATTGCATTCATAGTTGATTTTCCATATTTTAAAATAAAATAAAATTGATAGTATTAATAATGAGAGGTATATTTAAAAAGAGTAAGGATCAGATGACACTAAGGTGTCAAACTTTTTATATGACACATACGATGATTCTTTATCGGAATCGTATTATAACATGAACCGTTTGATTGAAAGATCTTAGATCATATCTATAAAATACTCCGTATGACATTAAACGGAAATTATTTGATATGTCAATGAGATACATCAAAATTAACATCTTCCAAACTTTTACAAAATGAGTTATTTGATATGTCAATGATAATGATCATGCTAAAGATGAAATTGAACAGACTGCAAATCATATGGAGGATGATGTCCATGAATTAGGCTTGAATAATACTGTTTACTCATTTTTTTTTTTATTTCTTTTAAACTTATGATGTGAGTTTTACTGCTTAGCTTATTGCCTCTAGATGCATTGATTCATTTTCTCTAGTGTTTTGAAGAGTATAGCAATGATTGAAGTAATGGAAATAAATAAGATGCCCGATTACAACTAGCTTTTTTATAGAAGAGGAAAAGGAAGAGCAAAAATATAGAACAAGATTTCATATAAGAATTTATGGAATAGAAAAACCACAATCAAATTTAGCATTTCATCACTTTAGTCGTAAAACTAAACAGAAAATCCACAATCCAAGTAAGTAGTAGAAACAAAAGGGAAAACCACAAACTACTGCAACTTCAACAAATTGATATTCATTTTACTGCTGTCTCTGGAAAAAGGCATTACTCTATCTGATGATGCAGATTGGTTAGTTGGGTTGTCTCTGTTCTTTTTTTTTTGAAACAAGTTGTCTCTGTTCTTGGAGTTACTTTTCAAAATAGTATTTGTGAGAGGCTCATCAGAGGTTAAGGTGTACTTGAGTAGGTTTAGTATCTATACAAAATATGAAAACACAAATGGTAAGGAAGACCACCCAGTTACTAATTATTAAACAAACAGTAAATAATATAGTACAATTTAGTTTGTTTCACATGCAAGCTAGTTAAATGTGTCATATTTCTTCTTAAAGGGGTTACAAGAAATTAGCCTCGAGAATGAATCCCTAAATTCTAACCATTTTTATCCAACCTCACAGGAACAATTCAACAAACACCTAAGAAATTGTACGAGGCGGTTATGTCGAGGCCAAAAATGTGATGAAATATTACATTGATGTAGTTGCGGAGACTACGGCATCAGCAGTATTGCGCCCTGAAAACAAAAATTCATCCAATTCCAACAAATTTTTGCGCCCACTCGTGGTATCATGCACTGGGTGGCATGTGCCCCACGTGTGAGGCAGAACCTAAATTCATTTCTGAAATAAAAACTTTTAGAGACCTCCATAACCACATTGTAACTGCAATTACAGCAACATTTGACTGCAGTTTACTGCAATCCAGATTAACAGCTTATCAAAAAAAAAAAACTACAATCAAGATAAACAACAAAACCATAACCTTAACTTAAAATAATAGGTGATTGGTCATGATTCTACAGATTAAGAATGTCGCGATTTCAGTACATAAAACTAGATAGAAAAACCACATTCCAATAAAGTAGTAAAAACAGAAAGATAAACCACAAACTAGCGAAACTGCAAGATCTTCTAGCTATTGTTGAAAACACAAGCTGAAACTGCAACCGATTCATAATTCAGGCTCCTTTGAAAGATCTTCAAACTAACAAACTAGTTGGCTTTTACTTTGATGTCAAAGTTGATTCTGGCTTAGGCACTTTCAAAAAAGTTGCATCTTGTTTAGGCACATTCAAAAATTCATGTAGACCACTAGTCAAGGTAAATTTTGATGTCAAGAATGTTCCAAGGAACCTCAAAGCCTACACCACAGGTAAAAGGAATCAAAGAGGTTGAAAAAACCATAAAATAACATAAATTCAGTAACGATATAATCTATGAAGCATGGACACACACACCAGCACGAGTACTACATGTCAAAACTGATAATAATAATAATAATAATAATAATAATAATAATAATATGTGTGAGCGTTGTGTCAAGTGTCAAAGTTCGGGTTAGTGTCGAATACCAACACGCCTAATCCAAAAAATGTCAGTACTTCTTTGAAAATAATAGCCACCTTACCTCAGCTTCACCGATGCTTATCACTTTCATTTCAATATCGTCAAGGGGAAGACTTAATTCTTTCAAATATGAAAGGAATGAATTGGTAGATAGTGGTTTTATTTTGAGATCATCCCCTACACCATATAATGCTGGTCTTTTCACAAATCCACTAGCACCATCTTTTGACCTATAAGAGGATCTTGGGTCTAATCCAATCAAGGACTTTGCTTTATAAGTTGATCCCTCTGCCTTAGAAATCACTCCTCCAGATATCCTTACTACTTCACTTACATAATTTCGAGAAACAGAATTAAACACTTGCTTTTGAGTCCCTTCACCATAAAAATATGTAATACGTGGTAGTTGTAAATGAGGAATGTTGAGGGGCTGATTTAGACAACCAAACATTGGTGCTACACCAGGATTGAGTAACACGGAGCTTGACACTGTACACAATGAAGAGTCCAAGTTCTTGATATTCTTGTACAAACTACCAACACTTCCAGCAAAAATGTTTAATCCAAAAACCTTCATAATGGACCCTAATGGCATGGTAAGGAAGCTAAAAATGAAATCAATAAAATCTCCATTAGATTCTGAATAGATTAAATTTTTCTTTGATTTACTCAGCACTACCTTAACATCCATTTTACTGCTGTTACCAGTGCAAGGCATTACTCTAACTGCTGATACAGAATGGTTTAGTGGGTTTTCCTTGTTTTTGGGGCTACTTGGCAAAAAGGTATTTGTGAGAGGCTGATGAGAAGTTAAGGTATACTTGAGCAGGTTCAATATCTATACATGGAAAAGAAAATCATCAATAACAAATTGTTCTAAGGACATGGAAAATTGATAGAAATAAATAGTTGAACAAAGAGAAATTTTAATGAATAGGATTATTACACATACTCATAATATGCAGGACCAGGGTTCAAATTCTAGTACACCACATATTCACTTTATAAATGAGAAATTCTAGTACACCACATATTCAATTTTGAAAGTAATCTAATTATATGCAATATTGGTGGACATGAGAATTGAGAAAGATACAAAACAAACAAAAAACAACACAGCACCATTACCTCCTTCTTGCCAATGTTGTGTGTGACTTCCTCTAGTATAGTCAAGTTAGTATACCCCATTTCCATCAAGAGCTGGAAGTAGGTCTCAGAGGAACTTGGCAAAATTTTCATATCATCAGAAACCAGAAACAATGATCCTTTAACAAAGACCCCATTTTGGGCGTCGACACAAGTACTACTACTATTGCCTTGATCCTCAGAAACCAAATTTTTAGGCTCTCTATTAGGCGGTTTTCCACATGTGCAATCAAGGTTTTTAAAAGTTGTAAACTTGTGACAGGAATCACACACAAAAAACTTACTTGATTGCTCAGTATCATCAATATTCAAGAAAAGCTTATTGCAGAGTGACTCGCATGGATTCTTGGGATGCAACAACATTTGTTTGCAGACACTATTGTTCCAAACATCGTTTGAGTTGAGGTTTTGGACAGTTTGGTAGAGGTGTTTGATGTTGTAAAGGAATGGTGATGATTCTGATTGTAGTGTTTGTTGTTGTTGGTCATTGTTGATGGTAGATAAAAGGCGACCAATGGTTCCAAGTGGTAGAGATAGGAAGCTGAAGAGAGTGTCAACAAAGTCTTTTGTTGTTTCCACAAATACAACTTTGTTTCTTTGTTTGTCAACTAAGATTTTGAGCGGAATTGTTTTTGACTCTTGTTGTATTTTTAGAGAAGCCATGGCACTTAACAAAAATAACTGAGAGTTGAAACATGTACTAGTAATTGTAGATGACTCTGATTGATTTATACTATACTACAAAATATCAATGGCAAACAACAAAATATGAATCGTCTTGTCTTGTTCCCAAAAAAAAGGTGGTGGGTTCTTTTGCAAATCTCTCAACTTTCAAAGTCGTTACATGTCCCTATGTTATTGTGATTAATTATTTCATTGATTAATTTCTCAACTTTCCAACGTGCGATTCAAATTCCTATTTACTCACTTTGTCTTATTTATGGTGAGTTTGGCTAGACTAAGAAGATGGCTTACTAGGTAGTATTCTCTCAGTATCAATCGATGATTTACGCAACAAAACAAAGGTTTATTAATAATGAATGAAAATTATCATAATTATAATTAAAGTTAATATTAGTTGTCTCATGCATGACTTAAGTTACCAATTATATATCACAACACTTCATCAGTTACAAAGACTCCCTTTATATTTTTTTGACAATAGAAAACTTAATGCATTTCATTATTCAAATAAAAGTCAATACAACGAGGAGGATACTCAAAAACATAGCGGCGAGGCATAGAAATGGCCGCCCTTGCTAAGGAATGGGCCACCATGTTCGCTTGCCGCTTTACAAACTTGACCTCAAAGTTAGGACATAACAATAACATGGACTTAATTTGTGATATAATGGTACTAAATTCAGAACTTCCGATGTGTAAAGAGTTGATTGCTTCAACAACAACTTGTGAATCACTTTCAATCTGGACATGAGAAAATCCGTGTTGTTGAGCTTCCCGTAAAGCTTCCTTTATCGCTATGGCTTCACCCTCCACAACATCAAGCCTTCCATTGATGAGGTAAGTACCTGCAAGAATAAATCTGCCCCGGTGATCACGTATGCACCAACCTCCGCCCGTCATCCTTCTTTCATGATAGAAGCTAGCATCAACATTGCATTTCAAGAATCCAACATTTGGTGGCTGCCACTGCTGTATGCTTGCTGTTGTCCGTTGATGTGCTGCCGTGTATGGGATCTGCAGCTGCGGAAGATGCTGCTCGCCATCTGAACACAGTCCCTGGGCTGCTGCCCATTCATTCCAAGCATTTTTTGCGCGCATACCAACCTGCCTAGCTTGGAGTTTAGTATCATTCCACACACTATTGTTGCGGTTTTGCCAAATTTCCCATAGTAGCATAGCCATTCTACCTGCATTCTCTTTACTTTCATTACAACAAATATCAAAAATAAGCTCCGGCACAGAATTAAAACGTTGCATTCTTGGAAATAATAAATGTTCAAGTCCCATGAAGCTCCAAGCTTCAACACTATTCTCACAATTAAAGAAAATGTGCCAATCATCCTCCTGCTCCTCTAAACATAAGGGGCACTCTTCCGGGCATTGAACGTGACGGCTTTGTAGTCTTATTCGGGTAGGCACACAATTTCTACAGAGCCGCCATAAAAAGTGTTTAGTTTTAGGAGGTGCTTGAATTTTCCAAAGTCTTCCCCATTCTTGTCTTCCTCTCATCCCATAACTTTGTCGCCGCTCACACATGAATTTCCTATAGCCGGATTTAACCGAATAAATACCATTTCTTTCCTCTTCCCAAATCAACTTATCTTCTTGAACTTCATCTAACAACGGCACATCAATAATCCTAGAAGCCAACTCCGCTGAAAAAATGGAATTAATTTTTTGTAAGTCCCATTGTTTTATAGTAGGTAGCATAATATCCTGAACTGTCAAGTCATAAGCACCTTGCACTTGGGGAGCTTGTGCCCATCTGCCCTCCTCTCCTCTTAGCCAAGGTGCGTCCATAACTTTGATGCAACTTCCATCTCCAATTTTCCACCTACACCCAAGCAATAAAATTTGTCTCGATTTCCATATACTCCTCCAAACAAAACTTGGGTTGTTTCCAAGGTTAGCATTAATAAAAGAGGTGTTAGGAAAGTACCTAGCCTTGAAAACTCTAGCCACCAAAGAGGACGGCTTGTGTAAGAAGTTCCACCCTTGTTTAGCCACCATTGCCATATTAAACATGTGAAAATCTCGGAATCCTAATCCACCTTCCAACTTTGGGCATGATAATTTATCCCAAGCAAGCCACCGAATCCCTTTATTATTATTATTATTATTATTATTCCCACCACCCCACCAAAAACCATTAATCATTTTTTCAATATCACTAATTAAAGAGTCAGGAGAAGATATATACTCATGACATAGGCCGGAATAGCTTGTAGAATAGATTTAATCAAGATTTCCTTACCGGCTTTTGAGAGAGGTCTACTTCTCCAAGAATTGATTTTCCTCCATAACCGGTCTTTGATATAAGCAAATGTGGCTTTCTTGCTTCTTCCCACCATCGACGGTAATCCTAGATATGTACCTGTGCCCAAAACATGTCTAACTCCCATTATGTTGGAAAGATCCTCCTGAGCTGCCCGGCTTATGTTACGACTAAAAAACACTTCGGACTTAGAGAGGTTGATTTCTTGCCCGGATGCATCCTCATAAATTTTGAGAATCTCCATGAGTGTCCTAGTTTCAGAAAGGTTAGACCTGCAAAATATGAAACAATCATTAGCAAAAAGTAAGTGGGACACCGAAGGTGCCCCTCTGCATATCTTCGCCCCATGTAAGTTGTCGCGAGCCACTGCATTGTGAATAAGTGCAGTTAGACCCTCAGCCACCAAGATAAAAAGGTAAGGAGATAAGGGGTCCCCTTGTCGAAGACCTCGTCCCGGTTGAATAGGGCCTACTTTTTCAAAATTCACCAAAGCCGAGTAATTTACCGAACTTACACACAACATCATCCATTGCACCCACTTCTCCGAAAATCCCATCCTATCAAGAACACCCTTAAGGAAACTCCAATCTACTTTATCATAAGCCTTGCTTATGTCAATTTTAAGTGTCAAGGTTCCTTTACCACCTCTAGTTTTCCTCTTCAAAGCATGGATAATTTCAGTGGCGATCAAGGCATTATCAGTAATACATCTCCCTTCCACAAAAGCTGACTGCTCCTCCGAAATACACTTGTCTAGAACACATTTTAATCTGTTAGATAGACACTTAGACACCATCTTGTATAGAACATTACAAAGTGAAATAGGCCGGTAGTCTCCCATGGAACACGGATTCTCCCCTTTAGGTATAAGACAAATATTTGTCTCATTTAACGATGAGGGGAAATAGCCTCTTACAAGCCATTCATTAGCTGCAACAAAAATATCATCACCACATAAACTCCAAAAATTTTGATAGAAAGCTGGGTTGAACCCGTCAGGGCCAGGTGATTTGTCTGGATGCATTTGGAAAAGAGCACTTCTCAATTCTTCCTTGGTTAACGGTGCTTCCAATGCAATATTATCCTCCTCCAAAATTTTGGGTTGCAAAAGTGCTAGAACTGGCTCCTGATGGCCAACTCTTGGTTTAAACAAGGCTTCAAAGTATCTCCTAGCAACAATGCACATGTCTGTTTGGCTTGTAACAACATCATTGGCCTCATTTTTCAGTTTTTCAATTCTTTTCACCCTAGCTCTTGCATTCGCTGCCATATGAAAGAAACGTGTATTGAGATCTCCCTCTTTTAGCCAATGCACTTTGGCTCGTTGTCGCCAAAATAGTTCTTCTTGAACCAGAATTTTTGCGTGTTGATTATGGGCATGATTAAATCGTGTGACACTTACTTCATCATGCTTGTCTCTAAATCTTTCCATATCTGCTTCGCAAGCCAAAATCTCTTCTTTATGCCTCTTCTTCTTCCTCCGACCCCATTTTTGCAGTTTATCGGCACAATTGCTCAACCTATGCACAATATCAGAATTCAGACCATTACTCCACCCTTCCTGCACCACCGCATCAATGTCTTCCTCCTTGAGCCAACTATTCTCAAATTTTAATGCGTACCGATATTCTTGTCTAGTCACCGGATCACATTGGAGGAGAATCGGACTATGATCCGAGTGTGAAGTCAGGAGATTTAACAATCGTGCATTAGGAAATAAGAAGAGTCATTCAGTATTAGCTAAAGCTCTGTCCAGCCGCTCTTCAGTGGTACTAGCAGCCCCTCGACTCTTAATCCGAGTATATTTATGTCCTTCCAAGCAAATATCAGTTAAGTCACAGTCATTCACCGCATTTCTGAACCCTGTACAAAGCCAATTAGGATGTGGATGAAGCCCTTTTTTATCCTCTTGTGAAAGCAAGTCATTAAAGTCCCCAATCACACACCAAGGCAATGGAGACATGTCCCGTAATTCTCTGAGTAAATCCCATGCCAAACGCCGCCGGTTACGTTCCGGGTACCCATAATAACATGTCAATCGCCATTCACCTTTCTCCCCATCCTCCACAATGATATTAATGAAGTTTCTAGAGTAATTCATTACTCTACATTTAACAGTGTTCTTCCACATGATTGCAAGACCTCCACTTCTGCCCTCCACATCAATTACCATACACGCATTGAATTTCAGCATGACTCTTATGTTTTCGAGCTTATGGGACTTGGACAAAGTTTCTGATAAAAAAATAACATCCGGGTGGTGACCTTGAGCTAAGTTACGGAGGTTTGGAATTGCACTCGGGACGCTCAAACCCCGACAATTCCAACTGAGAATAATCATTGGTCCCGGCAGTCCTGGCTGCCAGGACCTGCCGATAAAAATGTTGATTGTGTGCATTGGCTTCCTCCTCTCTTCTGCGCTTTTTCTCAGACTATGTTTCCATATCAGAGTGTGCGATTCTGTTGAAAAATTGGTTCGGGTCAAGATGTGTTTGTTGCGGTTCGGGTCGGGTATTTGGGTGATTGGATCGGTTCAGAATATGGGTTGGACTATCATTGATGGGTCGGTTTAATTTGAGGTTTATTGGTTTTAGTTTGGGCCAGTTGTGTAACGGGTTAGATAGGGTAGGGATTGGCTTTAAGTTAGCGGCTGCAGCAAAGTGAAATTGAGAAACTGATGGATCGATGTCGACTGAAACGTGCGAGTTATTGGCATTGGTTTTTTGTTTGTTATTATTGTTTGTCGGCTGATGGTGATTGATTGGCAGAGACATGGTATTGAAGGCTATTGATTGCTGGTCAGTTTGGCTTGGCAGGACTGGCATAGGAGGATCAGTTTGTACAGAAGCAAGTAACGGTTGGTTGGGCAATTGATGGTTAGGTGATGGTGTAACGGCTGGGGTGATTATAGGGGAAATCATGTTGTTGTTCAGGTTGTTATTGATCTCATTAATGTCCTCATGATTGTGTGTGGTCCCACCAAAATTGTTGCCGGCAGTGTTGGTGTCTCCGCTCACAAAACTGATGTTACTCCTTCCTTCCTCCGTTAACCACCGTGACGAGGGTCGTCCTCCCCTCCTCCTCGGTTCCGCCCTCAAATCAGAAGACCACTCTCTGACCCCATCATCATTCTCTTTAGCAAATCGTATTTCACATTTACTCTCCGAGTGTCCCATAATTCCGCACACAAAGCAAAAGGCTCCCAATCGTTCATATTTGAATTTGACAATGCACCATTCACCTCCTTGATTCTTGACTTTAGCTTCTTTCTTGAGTGGTTTGCGGACATCGACTCGAACTCTTATTCTCATGTACTCCCTCCAAATACTAGTTTTGTTATTTTTATCATATTCGATAATAAAAGCGCCTATGTAGTTGGCTAAAGTCTTCCCTACTCTTTCTGTCATAAGACCCACCGGAACATGATGAACCTGAACCCAAAAGTCGGCATGGTTCAGAGGTATGTTCTCAATTTGTACTCCCAACTGGATTCTCTCCAAGATCAACATGCGGTTCTCAAACATCCATGGACCACCTTGTAGCACTCCCTCCATATCAAGTGCGTGTGCAAATTGGAACAAGAACAAACCTTTCGTTGCCTCTTTGATCTTCACCCCCTTGACTGGCCGCCAAATGTCAGCCATAGTCGTCTTCATGTAGTTGGTATGGAAGGGCCTGTCACTTAAGAATCTCCCTAGAAGGCACCAACGAAAATCAACTTGCTCTTCCCCCTCATCTTCAATGTCAAAAACAAACCCTTCCTCCTCTTCCTCCCCATGGATTGATAAACCTTCCAAATTGATACTAGCCATATGCTTTGGATGAAATTGTGTGTAAGTTTAGAAAACTAGTTCGGCAATTAGTGAATAAAGAACAAGCTTCTCAAAAGAGAAGAAAGCAAACCCTAGCAGAGACTAGGAATAGTAGAATTAGTTTCTTTTTTTTTCTTTTTTTTTTAAAGTGAAAAATAAAATATTCTGACCAAAAAATAAAATGAAAAAATACTACAATTTGGTTCAACATGTAAAAATAATACTACATCACATAAATAAATAAATGTCGTACAAAAAAAAACATAAATAAATACAGTTAAAACTCTATAAATTAATAGAGTCGGGACCAGAGAAATTTATTAATTTAGAGAGTTATTAATTTATCGGTAAATTAATAATTATTAATTTAAAGAGTTTTTAATAACTTGTAAATCAATAATGACTTTAGTAATATGCATTGGAAATCAATAATGACTTTTGATGTAAACAAGAGCAACAAATGAGTTTAATGTATTCTTAAGCAAGTTTGCCATATATAAATTACATGAATGTGATAGAATATATATTAACACCATATATCACAAGATGGTT
Organism: Trifolium dubium; assembly: GCA_951804385.1. NCBI lineage: Eukaryota > Viridiplantae > Streptophyta > Magnoliopsida > Fabales > Fabaceae > Trifolium > Trifolium dubium. The sequence continues at coordinate 36,575,717 of OX638071.1, read as the reverse complement.
TCTTATCTAAAAGGTGTTGCAAAATCAACTATGTCATATCAAATACGTAAGGAGTTCTATGAATTATTAATTTATGATTTTCTTGGGACCGTAAATTATAAAGGGATCTCTCGAAAAATTATTATCTTACTATTTTATCGAATTTTTCAATTTTTTACACTGACCCAAGTCGGGACCGGACAATTTTATTATTTTAGAGAGTTTATTAATTTACCGAGTATTAATTTAAAGAGATTCTACCGTAAATGTTGAAAGTTAAGAGATTAAACTAAAATGAAATTAAAAGTGTGGTATATAATATGAGGACAGATTTCATAATTATCCAAAAAAAACTTGAAATAAATAAAAAATGGAAATTATTAGTAATGTTTAATTTTTATATCAAAAGAGCAAAAAATATATATCAATCTTAACCAAATCATTATAATAAACATAGTCATAGAAATAATATAATATTGTCCAATATTTATTTTTCATCATTTCTCACATTAATAAAAATAAATTAGTTAATAATCCTTGCTATTTTTTTTATTTTAATTTATGCAGGGTGCGGGCTACCTGTGTAGCCCATACGAGCTAGCCCATATATCAAACATATTTTTTATGGCCGGACTAAAAAACCCTAATTAAATTCACACTAAAATTTTAAGGCTCAAACCCTAAATTTTCTAGGACTTTGCGTGTCGGCTGTAATGGGCTTGCCCGTTTGTCTACTCTATACATATGTTAATCTAAAATGTGTATGACTATTGGTCTATTGTTAAATTCTTGCTTGTGTATAAATGCATTCATAGTTGATTTTCCATCTGATCAAACTTTTTATGACACCTACGATGATTCTTTATCGGATAATCGTATTATAAAATTAACTGTTTCATTGAAAGATATTACTAGATCATATCTATAAAATATTCCATATGACATTACACGGAAATTATTTGATACGTCAGTGAGATACATCAAAATTGACGTCTTCCGAACTTTAAAAAAACGAGTTATTTGATATGTCAATGATAATGGTCATGCTAAAGATGAAATTGATCAGAATGCAAATCATATGGAGGATGATGTCCATGAATTACGCTTGAATAATACTACTATTGTTTATAAATGTTTATTGTACTACTACTACTCATTCAGCATAACAACTATATCAAGAGAAATGTTTACAATACAACCACAAAAGATGGGGCAATAATCTGATAACTGCTAAGCTTATAGATGAAGACCATTTTGTGAGTACCGCTGTTACATAAGATCAATCTTGAAATTAAATGAGCTTGGTTTAGGACTCCTTTTTTTTTTTTTTGAAAGCTCGGTATATGTTCCGTACAATCAGAGGTACATAGTTAAGAAGGTTGGAAAACTGATTTTTAATTTTTTAAACTTCAGCTGAGTTTAGCTGCTTAGCCTATTGCTTCTAGATGCATTGATTCATTTTCTCTAGTGTTTTGAAGAGTATAGCAATGATTGAAGTAATGGAAATAAATAAGATGCATGATTACAACTAGATTTTTTATAGAAGAGGAAAAGGAAGAGTAAAAATATAGAACAAGATTTCATATAAGAATTTATGGAATAGAAAAACCACAATCAAATTTAGCATTTCATCACTTTAGTCATAAAACTAAACAGAAAAACCACAATCCAAGTAAGTAGCAGAAACAAAAGGGAAAACAACAAACTACTGCAACTGCAACAAATTGATATTTCAGGCTCCTTTGAAAGATCTTCAAATTAACAAACTACTCTGTTCTTACTTTGATGTCAAAGTTAATTCTTGTTTAGGCACTTTCTTCTTCTTTTTTTGACCAAATGTTTAGGCACTTTCAAATGAGTTGATTCTTGTTTATGCACATTCAGAAAGTCTCTCAGTCCACTAGTCAAGGTAGATTTTGATGTCAAGAATGCTCTAAGGAACCTCAAAGCCTACACCACAAGTAAAGGGAAATATCAAAGACATATATTTAAAAACAGTTTTTTATTTAATATAAATTCAGTGATAAAATAATAGCCTCCTTACCTGAGTTTCACCAATGGTAATCGCCTTCAATTCAAGATCATCAATCGGAAGGTTCTGTTCTTTTAGATATGACAGGCAAAAATTAGCAGAAAGTTTTTTTAGTTTTAGATCATCTCCTACACCATATAATGTTTCTCTCTTTACAAATCCCATAACGCCTTTTGAATTGTTGACGGGTCTTTGGTCAAGTGCAATCAAGGGTTTTGCATTATAAATTGATCCCTCTGTCTTAGAAATCACTCCTCCCTCTATCTTTACTAGTGTTGTTTTATAATAATCATAATAGTCATACTCTTTCTTTGGAGTCCCTTCACCATAATAATATGTAGTGGGCTCTACATGCGGAATGTTGAGCGGCTGGTTTGGACAACCAAACTGTGGTGCTATACCAGGATTGAGTAGCACAGAAGTCGGGTCCAAGTTTTCCACACTCTTGTACAAATTACCAACGCATCCGGAAAAAGAGTTAGCTCCCAAAAGCTTTACAATGGACCCTAATGGAATGGTAAGGAAGCTAAAAATGAAGTCAACAAAATCTCCATCAGCTTCTGCAATGATGACCTTATTCTGAGATACGCTTGTAACCACCTTAATATTCATTTTACTGCTGTCACTGGAAAAAGGCATTACTCTATCTGATGATGCAGATTGGTTAGTTGGGTTGTCTCTGTTCTTTTTTTTTTTTGAAACAGGTTGTCTCTGTTCTTGGAGTTACTTTTCAAAATAGTATTTGTGAGAGGCTCATCAGAGGTTAAGGTGTACTTGAGTAGGTTTAGTATCTATACAAAATATGAAAATACAAATGGTAAGGAAGACCACCAGTTTCTAATTATTAAACAAACATTAAATAATATAGTACAATAGTTTGTTTCACATGCAAGCTAGTTAAATGTGTCATATTTCTTCTCAAAAAGTAAGATTTTTCATTACATCTGAAGTATTTTGGTATTTGGTGTTCTATAATTTTAACTTTTTGTGAGAAAATTTAAACAAACATGTCCGAAAATCATACAATGCGGTTACATAGAAGCCTAACATGTGATGAAAGATGACATCGCAATTGCAGATGCGGACTACAATTTGAAACCTTGGTGCTATGCGCACCGCAAATGAGGCAAACACCAAAAACACATTCTTTTAAAAGGGTGAAGCTTAGCTCTAGATTGTGGTCTACAATTTAACACTTTTAGAGACCTCCACAGTGACATTTTAACTACAATTACAGCCACATTTGACCGCGGTTTACCACGATAAAGATTAACAACAGAACCACAACCTTAATTTAAAATCAAAGGTAATTGCTCATGATTCTACATTTGCTAAAATTCTATGCAAGCAAACGAATGAGTCAATGTCTCAATATAATGCAGTCATGCATATTGGCCTAAGATAGAAATACATCAAACAGAAAAAACCACAACACAATTAATTACTTAATTACCTCCTGCTTGCCAATGTTGTGTGTGACTTCCTCTAGTTGAGTCAAATCTGAATACCCCATTTCCTTCAAAAGCTGCAAGGAACTCACCATGGAGCTTGGCAAAATCTTCAAATTATCAGACACCAGAAACATTGGTCCATTTTGGGCATTATTCCCCTGACCCTCAGAATCCAAATTCCTAGGCTCTCTGAAGGGTCTTCCACAGGTGCAATAAAGGGTTGGAAAAGTAGTGAGTTTGTAACAATAAATATAATCACACACAAAAAATTTAGTATCATCGATATTCAGGAACAACTCATTGCAGAGTGATTCACATGGATTCCTTGGACGCAACAACATTTGTTTGCAGATACTGTTGCTCCAAATATCGTTTGAGGTTCCGTATTGAAAGCTATATTTTTGAACAGCTATGTTTTGAACACTTTGGTAGAGGTGTTTGATATTTTCAAGGAATGGTGATGATTCTGATTGTAGTGTTTGTTGTTGTTGGTCATCGTGGTTGTTGGTCATCGTGCTTGTAGCTTATAGCTGATGGCTGATAGCTTATAGCTGATAGCTGATAGCTTATGGCTGATAGCTGATAAGCTAATTAAAGTGTTTGGTAAAATTAGCGGTTGAACTAGCTGACAAATGTAAAATGACATAAAAGGACAATTTTAATTCATCTCTTGTAAAAATATAATAAAATCTATATCAATTAATATTTAAATATTTAGAATTTAATAATTTAAATTTATTACTTTAATATAAATTTTAAATATAATTTTATTCCTTAAATTTTTTTTTTCATTTCAGTTTTTACACTTTATGAAAAAAAATTAAACATAACAATTTTTATATTAAATGCATAAATCAAAAGAAATACTTGTAACAAAAAAAAATCAATGAAGAGCTCATAAATAAAATAAAAAGGGATTGTATTGGTACATATGGATTATGGATATAGCTAGCATATACGTAAGGTAAAGGTACAGTGACGTTTAATTTTTTTGAGGTAAAGGTACAGACGTTAAAAAAAAATATGGAACACGTTAAAACAAACCGTATGCATAATACAGGGAAAAGAAATCATACTGGTTCATTTGGCTGGGATGTTTGTTTAATGTTACAAAAAAAAACACCGTATGTATAATACAGGGAAAAGAAATCATACTGAATAATAAAAAAAAAACGTAAAATCTCTCTAAACAAAAATTAAAAAAAAAAACGTAAAACAAAAAAATAGAGTGAAAGAGGTGATTTTTGTTATTATTAGCATTTAATATATTAAGGGTAGAAATGGGTTTTGGTTAAAATAATAAGGGTAGAAGTGGAAAAAAAAGTGATAAGCTATAAGCTATAAGCTAAAACGCTATATGAAATAGCGTCTTAAAAATAAGCTAAAAGTCAGTAAAATAAGCTATAAGCTAATGTTATAAAAATGTTACCAAACAGGACTTTTTTTGACAGATGAGCTTATAAGCTATAAGCTATAAGCTATAAGCTCAAAACAGGTGCTTGCCAAACAGACCCAAAGTCTTTGGTTGTTTCCACAAATATAACTTTGTTTCTTTGTTTGTCCACTAACATTTTGAGGGGAATGGTTTTGGAATCTTGTTGAGAAGCCATGAAAGAAAGTTTGAAGTGCATTGGAGTATTGGATGACTCTATTATTTATATTTTGATTTTACTATTATTAATAATCAAAATATGAACCATCTTATTGCATAAAAAAATCAAATAAAAGAAAAATGAATCGACTCAGTTTTGTACTTTTGTTTGGTTATTACTCGGTATTCTGCAGAGTGCATTCATCCATAAAGTGAAAAATGAACCGTCTCACAGTTTTCTATGTCCCTATACCATTATGATTAAATGCCATTCATAAATTTCTCAATTCTTATTTTAAAAATAACCATCCAAATTCTTTTACTACAGGTCCATGGCTTGGAGATTAAATCTACTACAGGTCCATATCAGACAAACGTTTGTATTATCCATCAAGATTTTTTATGCATATGTTAGCGCACCACACACTACACAAAGAAGATTATAAATTATAATTGTTACAGCTCAATCGAACGCCATATTCATCAATAAAGCAGGGTAAGATTAAGTTTATGGAACCAGTAAATAAGAATCAATGGAACAGAAAAACTAAATAGAAAAACAACAATTAAAATAAGAATTTCACAACTTGAGTTCATAAATATAGATAGAAAACAACAGTACAATACTCCAATTAAGTCGTTGTAAATTGTAACAAAAAGGAAATCCACAAACGACTGATATTACTACCTCCGTACCAAAATATATGTCGTTTTGACCAAATTACATAAATTAAGAAATGTAATCATTGTTGTATGGAAAAGGTAAATTATGGGTTAGTTTACAAGATTATCCTTCATTAATGGTATGTGAGAGATAAATTATAGAATTGAAAGAAGAAAGAGAAATAATTAATTAAGGGTATAAGAGGAAAATGAGCATTAAATGCTTCATTGGTAATGTAAAACGACATATATTGTGGTACAAATTTTTTTCTCAAAACGACATATATTTTGGTACGGAGGGAGTACCATCCAAGGTTCAAGATTTTCTAGCTATTCTTGTTTAGGCACATTCAAAAGGTCTCCAAATCCACTGGTCAAGGTAAATTTTGATGTAAAGAATGCTCCAAGGAACCTCAAAGCCTACACCACAAGCACAGATAATTAAAGAGGTTAAGAAACATAATTTAGTTTTATAAATTCAGTGATAAAATAATAACCACCTTACCTCAGCTTCACCAATGCTTATCACCTTCACTTCAAGATCATCAAAGGAAACGCTTAATTCTTTTAAATATGAAAGGAATGAATTAGCAGAGAGAAGCTTTACTTTTAGATCATCTCCTACACCATACAATGTTGCTCTCTTAACAAATCCCACAGCACCTTTTCTTGGGTCCAATGCAATCAATTGTTTTCTACCAAAACCTTGTGACTTAGAAATTATATCTCCATTTTTCACGAAAACACTACTACCATAATAATAAGTAGGGTGTTGTACATGAGGAATGTTAAGTAGCGCGAGTCGGTACACAATGAAGAGTCCATGTTCTCCACACTCTTGTACAAATTACCAACACATCCGACAAAAGAGTTAGGTCCCAAAAGCCTTACAATGGACCCTAATGGCACGGTAAGGAAGCTAAAAATGAAGTCAACAAAATCCCCATTGGCTTCTGTAAAGATCATCTTTTGCTGAGATTTACTTTGGACTACCTTAACATTCATTTTACGTCCGTTACTGGTGCAAGGCAGTACATTTACGGCTGTTGCAGATGGGTTAGTTGGGTTGTCTTTGTTCTTGGAGCTACTTTTCAAAATAGTATTTGTTAGAGGCTCGTGAGAGGTTAAGACATACTTGAGAAGGTTCAACATCTATACAAAATGTTAAAACACAAATGGTGAGAATAACAGTATTAGACCCACCAGCTAAGATGCATAGGTACTACTAGTACGAAATACGAAAATTTAAAAAACTTACGGTACATGCACATCAATAAAAAACATGAATTCTAGATTGTGTTCCATGGCCATAATTGCGACCATAATATAATGGTGTTAGATATCTCCACAACGATATCATAATTCATAAGCACGGTTACGGTCGCATTTATCTGTATTTTACTGCAATAAAAATTCAAAACATAAGATTGCCCTACATTTAAAATCATGAGGTGAAGGTTCATGATGCAAAAATGACTTATAAGATTCCCTACTTCAAATCCTAGTAGTAACTACATGTCCTAAAGGGTGAAGCATGCCCCAATTGCACATTTGCACCCCGGCCCTAAGCCAGGGATCTGCCTAAGCCACTTCTTGCAGCCACAATTTAATGGTTTTAGAGGTCTCCACACCGACATCATAACCAAAATTACGATCGCATTTGTCTACATTTTACCGCAACAAAGGTTAACAGTTTGAAGGGTCATGATTTAGATGGGCCTAAAACCCTATGCAAGTAAAAAAAAAAAAAATCAATGCAATTAGGGCATGGGAATTGTTAAATAGATACAGATCAAACAAAAAACAACACAGCACCATTGATTACCTCTTGCTTGCCAATATTATGTGTGACTTCCTCAAGTTGAGTCAAGTCTGAATGCCCCAACTCCATCAACAGCTGCAAGTAACTCACAGAGGAACTAGGCAAAATTTTCAAATCATCAGACACCAGAAACATTGATCCTTTTTCTCTAACAAATACCCCATTTTGGTTATTCCCATCACCCTCAGAATCCACATGCTTAGGCTGTCTATTTGCTGGTTTTCCACATGTACAATGAACATTTTGAAAAGTAGTAAACTTGCAACAAAAGTCACACACATAAAACTTACTTGATGGCTCAATATCATCAACATTCATGAACAACTTCATGCACAGTGATTCACATGGATTCTTGGGTTGCAACAACATTTGTTTGCAGAGAGGGTTGTTCCAAACATCGTTTGAGTCGTCGAGGTTTTGAACGGTTTGGTAAAGGTTGCTGATGTTGGCAAGTAATGGTGATGATTCTGATTTTGTTGGGGCTAAAAGGCGAATGATGGTGGCAAGTGGAAGAGATAGGAAGCTGAAGAGAGTGTCAACAAAATCTTTGGTTGTTTCCACAAATACAACTTTGTTGTTTTTTCTGTCTATTAAGGTTTTGAGGGAAATCGTTTTTGACTCTTCTTGTTGTTCTTCAGAAGCCATGACAAGTCCCTCAATTTTCAAAGTCCCTAGGGTTTGAAAAAGTCGGACTGGATTTGAACTATGGTTTTGTGATTTTTTTTTTGAAATAAGGTGTACGGAAAAATATAAAAATAATTTTTATTAGTGGTTGTTTATTGAGAAAAAGAGAGAGAGAAAGAAAAAAAAATTAAATTTGTATTTAATTTTATAAGAATAAATAAATAAAAAATTCCCTTATAATTTAGACCAAAAAAATGTTATTTTTCTTTATAATTTGGGACGGAGGGAATATAATTTAAAAATTTTAGTGTTTTTTTGAGATCACTATCACTGCCCTTCTCATTTGAATAAAAAATATGTTGGTTTATATCAATTATAATTTGAACAAAAAATAACCTAAAGGTGCGATTGAACGGTTGAGGTTCATTCTCCCTTTATCAAGGGTCGAACGTTAATTTGCTGAATTTAAAAGGAATTATTTGTTCCCTACAACTAGAGGTACATATTTGCTTGCTATCATTTATCTTGACTTATCTGAGAAGGTAGGACAACTGGTTTTTAATATTTAACCTTTTGATGTGAGTTTTATTGCTTAATTTATTGCTGATTTTGATCTGTGTCAAATGCATAGATTCATTTTTAGAGATTATAGGAATAATTCAAATAATGGAAATAAATAAGGTGCTTTGAAAGATGTTGCAAAGGAAATAGGATAATAATATAACAGAAGATTATAATTGTTACTCTTCAAAAAGCATTGTTCTACATCGGAAACCTATCGATAATATAGAACAAGACACAACTTCATATAAGAATCCATGGAATAGAAAAACCATAATAAAAGTAAGTAGCAATTGAAAAACCACAATCTAATTAAGTAGTAGAAACAGAAAGGAAAACCGGTAACCACTGAAACTGCATGATCTTCTAGCTATTCTTGAAAACACAGTCTGAAACTGCAACAGACTAACAATTTAGGCTCCTTTAAAGTTTGAAAGATGTTAGGGTTAAGATTCTTGTTTAGGCACTTTCAGAGGAGTTGATTCTTGTATAGGCACATTCAAAAAGTCTCAGTCCACTAGTCAAGGTAAATTTTGATGTTAAGAATGCTCTAAGGAACCTCAAAGCCTAAACCACAAGCAAAGAGAATCAAATACAAATTTAAAAACAGTTTTTTACAAATATAAATTCGATGATAAAATAATAGCCACCTTACCTCATATTCACCAAAACTAATCACCTTCACTTCAACGTCATTAATAGGAAGGTTCAGTTCTCTCAGATACGAAAGGCAAAAGTTAGCAGAAAGTGGTTTTACTTTTAGATCATCTTCTACGCCATATAATGTTGCTCTCCTCACAAATCCCACAATACCTTCATTTGGCCTATTAAGAGCTCTTGGATCTAGTGCAATCAAGGGTTTTTCGGAAACATATTTTATCAATGTCTCAGAAATCTTACCACAGCTGTAATAATAAGTAGGGACTTCTAAATGAGGAATGTTTAGGGGCTGGTTTGGACAACCAAACTGTGCTGCTATACCCGGGTTGAGCAACACAGAGTGTGAGTCCAAGTTCTCCACACTCTTGTACAAATTGCCAACACATCCGGCAAATGAGTTAGCTCCCAAAAGCTTTACAATGGACCCTAATGGCATGGTAAGGATGCTAAAAATGAATTCAACAAAATCTTCATTGGCTTCTGCAACAACCATCTTTTTCTGAGATTTACTTAGCACTACCTTAATATCAATTTTACGGCGGTCACTGGTGCAAGGCATTGCTCTACCTGATGCTGCAGATGGGTTAGTCGGGCTGTCTTTGTTCTTGGAGCTACTTTTCAAAATAGTATTTGTAAGAGGCTCATGAGAGGTTAAGGTATACTTGAGTAGGTTCAGTATCTATACAAAATGTTAAAACACAAATGGTGAGAAAGACCAACAAGTAATCAATCACAGCTTCAAGAATGATAGTTCTAAATTACTTCTCAGTTATAGTGGTTGATCTATAATATAAACTAGATGTATCACTTATAGTATTTGGAGGGAGCTACCGTAGATTGCATAAAATATACGCCAAAGGTTTAACCTTTACTGAAGTTTCTTACATTTGACATGCAAGCTAGTAAAATGTGTCCTATTTCTTTTAATTATACATAATATCATCCTTTAACTACTTAATTTCGTTAACTATAACTAATATCAATTCTAGTATAAGTTATAAACCATGCACACTTTTTTATCAAACAGTGCCTATATCTTTTCATTTTAATGAAAAAAGATAGAAACACATCAAACAAAAACAACACAACATTATTAATTACCTCCTCCTTGCCAATGTTGTATGTAACTTCCTCTAGTTGAGTAAAGTCTGAACAACCCAATTCAACCAACAACATTAAGGAACTCGCCATGGAACTTGGCAAAATCTTCAAATTATCAGACACTAGAAACCTTTGTCCAGTTCCTCTAATAAAAACCCCATTTATTGATATATTCAACATACGCTTAGAATTCAAATTCCTCGGATGTCTATATAAGGGTCTTCCACAGGGACAAACAAAATATTGAAAAGTAGTAAACTTGTTACAATAACCACACACAAAAACTTCACTTGGTGGTTCAGTATCGTCAATATTCAAAAACAACTCCTTGCCCAGTGATTCACAAGGATTCCTAGGACGCAACAACATTTGTTTGCACATAGGGTTGTTCCAAACATCATCTGAGGTTATGTTTTGAACACTTTGGTAGAGTTTCTTCATATTTCCAAGGAATGGTGATGATACTGATTGTTGTTGTTGGTCATCATTGTTGGTGATTGTAGCTAAAAGGCGAACAATTGTGGCAAGTGGAAGAGATAGGAAGCTGAAGACAGTGTCAACAAAGTCTTCAGTTGCTTCCACAAAAACAACTTTGTTATTTTGTTTGTCCACCAAGACTTTGAGGGGAATTGTTTTTGTCTCATTTTTTGGTTGAGCATAAGCCATGGCAGCACGTGTGTAGTAACTCTAAATTAAAGTCTTTGAATTGAGAAACTCTTAGAATTGGAATATTTGATTTGGATGACTCTTATTTATAGAAATCAAAATAACCAATTTCCAACAAAAAAATAAAAATATGAACCGTTTCAGCTTTCTAGTAGTAGTACATGAGTACATGTCCCTATGCCATTGTGATTAATTACCATTCATTATTACGTAATTTCTCAATTCTCCATTCAATTACTAACTCACACGAATAACAGAGAAGAATAAGAACACAACCATTGGTACTTAGTACTAGTAGTAGTACAAGAATTAATCTTCAATTTTAATTCTATTATTTTCACGAATCTCTTCATGTAACCAAGAGACTCAATAATTTAAACTATCCAAAGTGATTCAATGATTTTTTTGCTTAACTCTAGAGTTTAACAATCAACAACGTTGACGAACTCTTTTGTGCCGTCTCTATACCGTAGTTTAATTTATTTCCTTGTGAAAATTACCTCAAAGAATCCTTACAACTAACAGAATCTACAGCTTTTATAAAACCTGTGGCGTTGGACATCTCATGCCCAAGCATAGACGCGTCACATGGGAGACAAAAACATGCTCTGAATTCTGAAATATTCACTAATTCGCTAAGCAAATTTTGCCTTGTATAACAAATTTTCACTTTTCTGCCACTTATAAAAAATAACTCATAAACACTTTTTAGTTTTGATGCATCTTTTACAATTTTTTGAGTTGTAGACAAGAGAGAAAGAGCGACTAGAGGATGAGAACAACCAAGACTGAATAAATATCATTTATCATTCCATATCTTCATGATCATAAAAATTAACTCAATAGTTTGTTTTGCTTTGATGTTGAAGTTGATTCTTTTTTTAGCACATTCATTAGGGTAAATTTTGATGTCAAGGAAGCTACAAAGAGGGCTGATGGAATTATGGATGAGGTTTAATGGAATTAAATTATACTCCCTCTGTCCCAAAATGTAAGCAAATATGACTTTTTAGGTACATTTGACTATTGATGTATCTAGCTCATATTATGGACCAAATACATCAATAGTCAAATGTACCTAAAAAGTCAAATTTGCTTACATTTTGGGACGGAGGGAGTATAGTATAAGGTGCTTAATTACACCAGATATAATAAACCAGTAGTAAATGCAAAAACCAAGATCCAATTACGTACTCCACCACTTGAGTTCATAAAACTATATAGAAAATCAAAAACCACAACCCAAAGTAGAAAGCGATTGGAAAATCATAAATTGCTGATATAACAAACCAAGTTCCAAGGCAACACAAGCTAAAAATAAAATACAACCGATAGATAACTCAGCCAGTCAGCTTCATTTGAAAGATCATCAAATAACAAACTACTGCAGTTTGTTTTTAACTTGATGACAAAGTTTATACTACTTGTTAAGGCACCTTCAAAATGTCTTGTAATCCAGCAGTCATGGTAAATTTTGATGTCAAGAATGCTCCAAGAAAGCTCAAAGCCTACACCACAAGTAAAGTGAATCAAAGAGGTTAAAAAACTGTTTTTTTTTTCCAAAATTCAATGATAAAATAATAGCTACCTTACCTCAGCTTCACCAAAACTAATCATCTTCACTTCAAGATCATCCAGAGGAAGGCTTAGTACTTGTAAATATGAATGGAAAGAATTAGCAGCAAGTGGTTTTACATTTAAATCATCTTCTATACCATATAATGTTGCTCTCTTCACAAATTCCACAACCCGTTCTTTTGACATGTTCACGAATCTTGGGTCCGCTAAAGTCAAGAAACATGGATCAACAAAAGATTCAGGTGTCTTAGAAATCCCTATTGTACCGCAATGATACCTATTGTAGTAATACCTAGTAGATGCGGGTTGTACACGAGGAATGTTGAGGGGCTGGTTTGGACAACTAAACTGTAGTACTATACCAGGATTAAGTAACACAGATGCGGGGTCCAAATTCTTTACACTCTCGTACAAATTACCAACACATCCGGAAAAAGAGTTACCTCCCAAAAGCTTTACAATGGACCCTAATGGCATCGTGAGAAAGCTTAAAATGAAGTCAACAAAATCTCCATCGGCTTCTGCAATGACGATCTTTTTCTGAGATTTACTTTGCACTACCTTAATCTCCATTTTTCCGCAGTCACTGGTACGAGGCATTACTCTAACTGCTGCTGCAGATGGGTTAGTTGGGTTTTCTTTGTTCTTGGAGCTACTTTTCAAAATAGTATTTGTTAGAGGCTCATGAGAGGTTAAGCTATCCTTGAGTAGGTTCAGTATCTATACAAAATGTTAAAACACAAATGGTAAGAAAGATCCACAAATAATCAATCTTCCATCATTACTTTAAGAATGATAGATATCTGAATTACTGCTGCTGATTGTATAGAATATACTCCCTTCGTCCAAAAATAAGTGACACTTGACCAGTTTACGTTTACGAACGCACAACTTTGATCGCTAATATCTTTAATTATATATTGTTTAAAATTATAAAAATTGTATATCTTAAAAATACTCATCAAAAAAATCAAACAATATATTAAATGCTAATATTTACATTTATATATTAGTAAAAAAAAATTCAATCTAAGTAGATTATGTGAATAGTGCAAAATGGTCAACTGTAACATTTATTTTAAGACGGAAGGAGTACTTGATATAGATGCAAAATAAGTTATACTATTGATAATAACTTCTCATGGGACAGTTACAAATAAAAAATTAAAATATGAAGTGATGTGTGTGTGACTTCCTCTAGTTGAATCAAATATGAAATTTATTCTCTTATTCTTGTCAAAAATAAAATCCTATGATTGGAACAAACTCTTAGTATTGAAAATTTGAAATATGGATACTGGTTGGTGAAAAAAAATCAAATAAAAAACAAAACAATACCATTACCTCCTGCTTGCCAACGTTTAGTGTGACTTCCTCTAGTTGAGTCAAGTCTGAACATCCCAATTCGAGCAACATCCTTAAGGAATTCACAACAGAATTCGGCAATATCTTCAAATCATCAGACACCAGAAACAGTGGTTCACTTTCTCTAACAAAGGCACCATTTTGGGCATTATTAACCAGATCCTCAGAATCTAAATTTTTAGCCCGTCTAATTAAGGGTTTTCCACATAAACAATCAAGGTTTTGAAAAATTGTATACTTGTAACAAGAATCTCACACAAAAATTTCAGTTGCTGATGATTCAGTATCATCAATATTTAGGAACAACTCATTACACAGTGGTTCACATGGATTTTTTGGACGCAACAACATTTGTTTGCAGGCAGGGTTGCTCCAAATATCATTTGAGGTAATGTTTTCAACGATTTGGTAAAGGTGTTTGATATTTCCAAGGAATGGTGATGATTCTGATTGTTGGTCATTGTGGTTAATGTTGGTGGTGGTTAAAAGGCGAACAATGGTGGCAAGAGGAATAGATAGGAAGCTGAAGAGAGTGTCAACAAAGTCCTTTGTTGCTTCTACAAAAACAACCTTGTTTCTCTGTTTGTCAACTAAGATTTTTAGAGGAATCGTTTTGGACTCTTGTTGTTGTTCAGAAGCCATGAAAACAAGTTGTAGAACTTAAAAGAAAAGACTTGAAAATGAATGCATTGGAATATTGGAGGACTCTATGTGATGTTATATATACTCCCTCCATTCCAAAATAAATAGTATTGAATGCAACGGTTCAGTGTTGTTTAGTTCTTTTGGAAAATCTCGCAATTTTCTAAGTCCTACTACTACATTTCCCTATGCTATTATGATGAATTGCCATTCATTAATTTCTCAACTCTTCATTCAACAATAAGGCCACAAGGACAATAGTTTGATCTTTGAAAAAATTTCCCTCTCACCCTTACATTTAATGTTTCACCCCTACAAACTATTCAATATTGCAAGTTTATCCCTTTTGTTAAAAAAAATTTTACACTTCATTTACAAATTTGTGCCCCTACAAGATTTTTACCTACACATTTTATACATTTAGTGAGAGTTTTGTCTGTCATTATAAGTCAAATTCCTTCAAAATGAAGTGTTAAACCGAAATTTGAAAAAGAATTTCCGGTAAGAAGATTCAAACCGGAATATTTTGGAAAATATTTTCGGTACCTATCAAAATGAGCTCTCGGTACACATTTAAGACTTTTAGTGATTGTTTTGTTTGTCATTAAAAATCAAAGTTCTTTAAGTGATAAATCGGACTTAAAAAAAGTTGTTCCGGTAAAATAATCTAAACCATAAATTTGAATAAAGTATTCCAGTACATATAGATCAAACTTGTTTTAGTGTTCCGCTAAGAAGATCCAACCGGAAGATCTAAGACATTTAGTGACAGTTTTGTCCGTCACTATAAATCAAATTTGTTTTAACTAATTCAACAAAATTGGAACGATAGTTTTGTCCTCTTTATGCATGGAACTGGAAGATCCCCTTATGCTCAACAAAATAAAGTTTGAACATGATTGTTTTATCCTTTGCAAATTAAAATTGTCAAACCATTGTTGCTCTTGAATCTTAACTTTTGAAATAACGAACAACATAGAATTATTCATGACTGAAAATTGAAGTAGATAATTATTATACCACAACATTATCAACTGATTATAATCTTAAGATTTAATGTTTGTCACATTGTAAGCACAATTTTCCACCATGTGATGATTTATAGTGATGATATATAGTGATGAAAAAATTGTCACTAAAATTGTTAAAGGTGTACTATGAAAAATTATCAAAATATTCCAATTCAGATCTTCTTAACGGAACACCTTTTTTTTATTGTCCGGTTTATTATTTGAGTTTAAAGAACTTTTACTTGTAGTGACAGAAAACACTGTCACTAAAAACCTAAAATAATGTACAAAGAGCTCGTTTTGACAGGTACCGAAAATATTTTTTATAATGTTCCGGTTTGTATCTTCTTATCCAAAAATTGTTTCTCAAATTCAGGTATATGACTTAATTTTGAAGTTATTTGACTTATAGTGATAGGCGAAACTGTCACTAAACATATAAGGGGTTATTCAATTAAGATTTAATGGATTTTAAAAGACTTTTTTGTGGTATTCAATCAAGACTTCGATAAAAAGTATGAAAATCTTGTGGTATTGAATCAAGACTTTTATAAAAAGTAACCAAAAGTCTTTTAAAAAAAATCTCTCAAAATCTCACATAATCAATATAATCCAACAAAGTCTTTCAAATCTTCAAAAAAGTCTTTTAAAATCCATTTAAATCCCAATTGAATAACCCCCTAAGATTTGTAGGTAAAAATCTGGTGGGCTCCACAAGTAAATCTGTAGATAAATATTTTGTTTTAAAAAAAATTATCAACAAAAAAAGATTTTTTATAAAAATTAATAATAATTGTATAATAATTTTATTTTATTTTTCTTGACAAAATTTTAAATTTGATTTTATCCAACCCTAATCTAAATTGTATAATTAAGGATTGTTTCCTAACAAACGAACTGTTTTTTTTTTTTATGAAATCCTAACAAATTTAAACTAATTTAATTTTAATTCAACTTTCAATTAAATTCTAGTTTCTTGTCAAAAAAAATTAAATTCTAGTTAATCTACTTTTTTTGTCAAAAAAAAAAAAAGGTAATCTACTTTTAAAAATAAATATCAGATTTTTTATTCAATATCAGATATTCTATTATCAACCGATCGGTATCTTTCATAAAGCAAAAATCAATCGATATCTAATATACTTCCATGACTCATACAGTATTGAAAAAATATCCCTACAAATCTTTTTAATTCAAAATCAAAACAAATCTAAAAATAAAACTTGCTTGCCACGGTCAAAAAAAAAAAAATTGCTTGCCACACCCACACGGAAATTCAGTCAAGTTAGTTGCAATCTAATATCTCTATAAATATAACTCAAGCCCATTGTTTTTTTTCCACTCACTCACTACTTTCAACTTCCAAATTTAGGGCTTAGGAATTTAAGTTCTTCAAATCATGTCAACAACAAGAAAGATCACTCTCAAGAGTTGCGATGGTGAGACCTTTGAAATCGATGAGGCAGTGGCGTTGGAATCACAAACAATCAAGCACTTAATTGAGGACGATTGTGCCGACTCTACGGGAATCCCCGTTCCGAATGTAACTGGAAATATTTTGGCAAAGGTTATTGAGTATTGTAAAAAACATGTTGAAGTTGCGAGTTCTAAAGAAGAAGAAGAAAAATCTCGTAATGAGGATGATCTTAAGACTTGGGACCTTGATTTCGTTAAGGTTGATCAGCCTACGCTCTTCTACTTCATTCTGGCTGCAAATTATTTGAACATCAAGAGCTTGTTGGATCTTACATGTCAGGCTGCAGCAGAATCGATCAAGGATAAGTCACCGGAAGAAGTTCGCAAGATTTTTAACATTGAGAATGACTTCAGTCCCGAGGAAGAGGAGGAAGTTCGTAATGAAAACAAATGGGCTTTTGAATGATTATAATTTAAACATCTCACAGTCTCAGTCATGTGAATTCTTTTTTATTTTTTATGCTATGCCTTGTTTGTTTTTTTTCGTTTTTTTAATATTTTTTATTTGACATTCAACATAATATATGCTTAGTTCTATTAATATTCTTTTCGGTTTCTATGTATTTTTCTTTGGTTAAATTAACATGCTTACATATTGGTCATGAATATGCATATCAACATATAAGTATTCAAATCCATCGGTAAAACAAAATTAATGGTAACAACACATTGTAACCTTCTTTTTATCCCACCAAAGTAAATTCATATAGTCATTAAACAAAGATATGGAACTCTTTTCAATTAAACAAATTCTAAATCTTAATCTTAATCTACTTTATTAAAAAAATCAGAGATATCTATATGTTACAATCGATATCTTGTTACTAAAAAAATCAAATGGTATCTTTTTTAATTTCAAAATAAAATCTAAAGATATAACTTGCTGGCCACGTAAGTACGTGACATACGAGACCCTTGTTATTAGTTACATTCCAGCAGCATTATAGATAGAACTCGTGCACATTGTTTGACTCATTCACCACGCTCACTACTCTTCTAACTTTCAAAAAGAATCAACAAATTAAGGTGTAAGGGATATTAGTTTACAAAATTCAAAATCCAATAATCATGTCTTCAACAAAAAGATCATTCTCAAGAGTTTCGATGGTTAAATATTTGAAATCGAGGAGGCAGTGGCATTGAAATCGCAATCAATCAAGCACTTGATCGAGGACAATTGTGCCGACACTGAAATCCCTATTTCGAATGTAACTGGCAAAATTTTGGCGAAGGTTATTGAGTATTGTAAGACGCATGTTGAAGCTGCGAGTTCCGAAGAAAAACCTTTTGATGAAGATGCTCTTAAGGCTTGGGACTCTGAATTTGTCCAAGTTGATCAGGGTACCCTCTTTGATCTCAGCTTGGCCGCAAACTATTTAGACATTCAGAGTTTGTTGGATCTTACATGGACGGCCGTAGCTGACATGATAAAGGGTAAGACACAGGAGGAAATTCGCAAGACTTTCAACATTGTCAATGATTTTAGTCCGGAGGAAGAGGAGGAAATTTATCGCGAAAATCAATGGGCTTATAAATGATTCTAAAACAAATTATTACATAGTTTAAAGATGATTAGAGATAAAGTGATAGTTTAGAGACCAAATTGATTCACAAAGATATTAATTTTTTATTTAATTTTTTTGGTACTTGATTTTTGATTTACTGTTTCTCTGATATGCATATTCCTTATTCTGGTTGAAATTAATAATATTGACACAGTTGGTGTGTGAATCTTTTCTTGTTCTGTTTTCAATTTTCATTTGAAGTTGTGCTATCACTTTAATTATGATAATTTAGAAACTTCAACATGCAATAAAATAACATGAGAAAGAGAAGTTGTAGACAATTAGTTTGTTATAATGCAATTTATGAATAGTGTAGATAGACTGCTCTGTTTGTGCTCTGTTTTTCTCTATTTTTTGGTAGAAACTCTCTTTTCCCCTTTCAGAGTTTAATTTATAAATAGTTTCTTCTATATGAATTTCTCCTTTTACTTTCATTCCCTCTTTATTCATATTGTTTTGGAATTTAGCCACTATTATGATGCAATATTTCTCATTGTTCATTGATAAAAGAATATATAGTAAAGTCTAGAAGTCTTAACTCAACGGATACAAAATGTTACAATTGTTAGGTCGGATATTCATAACTTGAGTTTAATTTCGCTCTACCATTTTGTGTGTGTGGGTGAGAGTTTTTAATGATTTTAATAAAAAGTAACTATAGACTATATAAAAAAGTATCAAGTGTAGTATATCAAAAAAAGGTATAAGTGTCTATAATTCTGTTTTGTTACTTTAGCATGAGTTTGATCTGTAAAAATTAAGGGATATGACAACTTCAGTTGTAATGTGTTTTATTTGAAAATTGTAATTGGGTCTGGAGACTACGGTTTACGTGACAACTTTTTGTTCTCATCACAAGTTTTCTAAATCACAAAAATAATATTTTCTCCACCAAATATCATAGAAGACAAATTTTGTTTAATTGCTTAAATGTTATTCTGTCTTGTATTATCTTATATTTTTATGTGCAATACTCTTATTTTGCTGATCAAATAGATTTTAATTGTCTTTCATATGTATACCATCATTAAAAAAATTAGTATGTGTGTAGAGGAAATGATAAGCCTTTAGAAATTCACAAACATAAAATGACATGATTGGATTTCGAATCTCGATCATACGCGTTTAGCTTAACAATTTTGATATTTTTTGTCAATTAACTAGGATTTGTAAATATCATTACAATAAATGTTACTTTCTCCGTCTTTAATTTATTTAAATATTACTGTCAAAAAAATTATTTAAATATTTTGCTCTTTTCTGGCTTTAATTCATGATCCTTTTATCTTTTAGGCTTAAATGCAGTTTTAGCCATCCTATTTTGACGGATTCGGATTTTCAACCCTTCTATTTTAAAACTCGGAATTTCACCCCCTCTATTTTAGATTTTTTTTTAAAAATTCACCCCAATCATATTTGGCTTATTTTTGCTTATGTGGCAATAGTGATGTGTACATTTATTTTGACACATGTGTATTATCTTTATCCACCTAATTATTTTCTTTAAAAAATTACTAGAAAATTCTTAAAAGTGCATTAAAAATTAATGAAAAAAATTATAAATAAATAAATAAAAATATGTAAATAAATTACTATATAAAATAATTATAAAATCAAGAAAAATATCATAAAAAATAATTGTTTATCATATGACAACTTCACACCCTATTTTTCAATGGCTAAAACAATCAACCCCTTCACTTTTATTTAAGGAGTATGTCGGAGTGTATTCACAAATTTTTTAACAAGCAAATTTGTCAAACAATTTTTTCAATATATTTAAATGTCTTTTTTATGGTATTTTTCTTGTTTTTCTAGTATTTATCTTGATTTTTTATAGTAATTTATTTTATAGATTTTATAATTTTTTCCCTAATTTTATGGCATTTTTTAGAATTTTCTAGTAATTTTTAAAGGAAATAATGGATAAAGATAATACACATGTGTCAAATAAAATAAAATAATATACACATCACCATTGCCACATAAGCAAAAATAAGCCAAATGTGATTGGGGTGAATTTTTTTTTGAAAAAGTCAAAATAGAGGGGGTGAAATTCCGAGTTTTGAAATAGAGGGGTTAAAAATCTGAATCTATCAAAATAGGATGGCTAAAACTGCATTTAAGCCTATCTTTTAATTTTTCTCCAACTTTTTTGACTCAATTATAAGGTCAAGATATAATTCATGATAATTTTCTTTTGTGAATGAATTAATGATAAAAATGTCTAAATTTTCCCTCTATCTTGAAATATAAGGTATAATTAATCAACCAAATTAATGTATTTAGTCTAACTTTTTAACGAAATACTGTTTTTTTTAATCAATTTTCTTTATATTTTAGGACAGAGTGGGTATAATGAATTTATGATATTAATTTTTATATTTTTTTTTTTTTGACTAACATTTTTTTTTTATATTTATTGAATATTATTGTTTAATATTAGAGTATTATCCATTGTCTTAATTAATGTTTTGGTCAAAAAAAGTCTTTATTTGAAAAACCAAATATAAAAAATGAAACTTTTGACTAATCACTTTTGACCATTCATAATTTATTTCCATTTGCATAACTTGTGTGCAATATAAATAAGTGACCGATTAAGAATAACTCTCACAATCGTGATTTCTGAAGCTTGAAAATATAATAGCATACAATATATATAAGCACAATGAGATTTCAATCTCTTGCTCTTTTCCTCCTTGTTTTGTTGGTGTCTATGGCCAAAAATCAAGCTATACCAGGTGGTTATAGCCCCATCAAGGACCTCAATGATCCATATGTGATCGAAATTGCCCATTTCGCCATTAATGAGCACAACAAGCAAGTAGGGACAAAACTCGAGTTCAAGGAGGTGATCAAGGGTGAATCGCAGGTTGTTGAAGGGATCAACTACCGCCTCACTATTTCTACCAACAGCGGTTCTATTCCAGACAAGTATGTAGCCGTTGTGTACGACGCGCCACTCAAGCACATTAGGAAGCTCACTTCCTTTATACCCATTAATGCTTAAATTGTTAAATATTATTTATTACTTATATGTGATCTTATAAGCTATAACATCATTCTCATGTATTTTTTTTTTAGGTTTTACCATATCAATAAATAAAAGGGTATGCTTTTTATATCAAAATTGATTGTGGGTCTAATTCTATGATATTTTGTCTAATATAATTAACCATGGGCAAAACTTCCTTATTATGATTTTATCAAAAATTCATACGGTTTCGTCCTGATGAGCTTAGCTCAATTGGTAAAGGACATTGCACATTTGTGCAGGGACCGGGGTTCGAACCCGGTATACCCACTTATTTACTTTTAAAAGGTGAATTTCAAGCCACTAGGCTACCTGACCAAAAAAAAAAATTCATATGGTTTCTTTTGCACCTTTTTAAGTACTAATATAATGAGAAAAAAAATATATCATGCTTAAGTATTAACTATAGACTTATGTTTTATCAAAGCTTCGTCCAGTAAATCATAGATTCATCCACTGTGTGTGAATGCTCCAGAGTTTACTTGTTTCATTATCGTTATTTATTTATGAAGATAAAAAATTATTTATGAAAAAATAAATTGAGTGAAGAAATTTTCTCAATTTTGCATTTCACAAAAATAAATAAATTAAGTCTTTTTGTCAAAAAAAATATAAGTCACTCACACATGTAATCGCACCACTTTAATAATATTCAAACCCTTTTTTTTTTATTATTATCAAAAAATAAAAACTATTTTTTTGGGATCACCACCAATTTAATCACTTTATTAACTTCTTTGGATTTTTTTTACAAATGAGACTACAAATTTTTATTATACTAATACTAATTGTTATATTTATTGAATATTAAAAGTGTTATATTAAATCCTTTAAAAAAAAGTGTTATATTAAATATTAGATATAATAGATAGTCTTCATTTTTTGGTCAAAAAATAAAACTTCATTTGCTAAAAAAAAATTAAATGAAGCTGTTGACTAAAATTGATTAATTTTTATTTATAAAAGATATAAAAAAAATTGTTGACTAAAATTGTTGACCAAATATTAGTTCAGTGGTGATTGATGCTAAAATTAATAGGGAGGACAATGGTTCATTCCCCAACAACTACGTTTGAGAGGGAGATTGAAACTACTTGATATCAAAACTCGTCGCGAATTCTAAACTATTTAATGTCAGAACTCGTCGTCTCTAATATGCATATTCCTTATTCTGGTTAAAATTAATAATATTAACACAGTTGGTGTGTGAATCTTTTCTTGTTCTGTTTTCAATTTTCATTTGAAATTGTGCTATCACTTTATGATAATTTAGAAACTTCAACATGCAATAAAATAACATGAGAAAGAGAAGTTGTAGACAATTAGTTTGTTTTGATGCAATTTATGAATAGTGTAGATAGACTACTCTGTTTGTGCTCTGTTTTTCTCTATTTTTTGGTAGAAACTCTCTATAAGCTTTTCTCCTTTTACTTTCATTCCCTCTTTATTCATATTGTTTTGGAATTTAGCCACTATTATGATGCAATATTTCTCATTTTTCATTGATAAACGAATAGTAAAGTCTAGACGTCTCCTGTACCAAAAAAAAAATGTCTAAAATTTTAACTCAATTGATACAAAATATTGAAATTATTGGGTCGGATATCCATAACTTGAGTTTAATTCCGCTCCACTATTTTGTGTATGTGTGAATTATTAATGATTTTAATAAAAAAGTAAATATAGACTATATAAAAAAGTATCAAGTGTAGTATACCAAAAAAAAATGTATCAAGTGTCTATAATTTTGTTTGTTACTGTAGCGTGCGTTTGATTTGTAAAAATTAAAGGACATGATAATTTTAGTTGTAATGTGTTTGATTTGAAAATTGACATTGGGTCTGAAGACTACGGGACAACTTTTTGTCCTCAGTACAAATTTTTTAAATTACAAAATAACATTTTCTCCACCAAATATTATAGAAGACAAATTTTGTTTAATTGCTTAAACATTTTTCATGTGTTATTCTATCTTGTATTATCTTATATTGTTATGTGTCGTGCTTTTATTTTGCTGATCAAACGGGCTTTAATTGTCTTTCATATGTATACCATCATTAAAAAAATTAGTACGTGTGTAGAGGAAATAATAAGCCTTTAGAAATTCACAAACATAAAATGACATGATTGAATTTCGAATCTCGGTCATACGTGTTTAGCCTAACAATTTCAATATTTTCTGTCAATTAAACTAAGATTTGTAAATATCATTAAGTCAAAAAAAATTATTTAAATATTTTGGTCTTTAATTGATAATCCTTTTATCTTTTAATTTTTGTCCAACTTTTTTGACTCAATTATCAGGTTAAAATATAATTCATGATAATTTTCTTTTGTGAATGAATTAATGATGAAAATGTTTAAATTTTCCTTCTATCTTGAAATATAATGTAAAATTAATCAACCAAACTAATATATTTAGTCTAACTGTTTAATAAAATACTGTCTTTTTTTAATCAATTTTCTTTATATTTTAGAACATAATGGGTATAATGATTTTATGAATTTATGATATTAATTTTTATATTTATTGAATATTAATGTTTAATATTAGAGTAGTATACATTGTCTTTATTAATATTTTGGTCAAAAAAGTCTTTACTTGAAAAACCAAATATAAAAAATGAAACTTTTGACTAATCTTGATTTATATCCATTTCCATTTGAAACTTTTGACTAATCACTTTTGATCAATCATGATTTATTTCCATTTGCATAACTTGTGTGCAATATAAATAAGTGACCAACTAAGAATAATTGACTTTTTAGATATATTGAAATTGAATAACTAATGTATCTACACAATAATGTAGTCTAGATACATTAATTATTTAATGTATCTAAAAAGTGACTTTTGCTTATAAGTTATAATAAAAACAAGAGGGAGTATTATACATTGTCCTTTTTTTTAGAACAACATTGTCTTAATTAATGTTTTGGTCAAAAAAGTCTTTATTTGAAAAACCAAATATAAAAAGTCAAACTTTTGACTAATCATGATATATTTCCATTTGCAAAAAAAAGTCACCAATGTGGCATAACTTGTGTGCAATATAAATAAGTGAGGACTAAGAATAACTCTCACAATCTTGATTTCTAAAGCTTGAAAATATAATAGCATACAATATATATAAACATAATGAAATTTCAATCTCTTGCACTTTTCCTCCTTGTTTTGTTGGTGTCTATTGCCAGAAATCAAGCTAAATCTATATATACTGGTTATAGCCCCATCAGGTTCATCAATGATCCATATGTGACCGAAATGGCTCATTTCGCCATTAATGAGCACAACAAGCAAGCAGGGGAAAAACTCGAGTTCAAGAAGGTAATCAAGGGTGAAGAACAGTATCTTGCATGGATCAACTACCGCCTCACCATTTCTGCCAGCAACGGTTCTATTTCACGTAATTATGTAGCTGTTGTGTACGTGTACGAGACTCCATCCTATCACGTTAGGAAGCTCACTTCCTTTGAACCCGTTCATGCTTAAATTATTAAACATTATATATTAGTTATATGTGATCTTATAACATCACTCTCGTATTTTTACCATATCAATAAAAGTGTATGCTTTTTATATCAATTTTTTCTTAACAGCAAACAAATTATATTATATTATATATAAATGGATGAAAGGATAATGGATAAAAATTGATTCGTCTAATTAACTATGAGCCTTTGAAAGGGAAGATTATTAACATTCTTGGATTGAATATAGTGAGAAAAAAATATCATGCTTAAGTCTTAACTATGGACTTATGTTTTATCAAGCTTGGTCTAGTAATAAATCATAGATTCATCCGCAAAGTGTGAATACTCCAGAGTTTTGTGAAAAAAAATAAATTGTATGAAGAAATTTTCTCAATTTTTGCATTTCACAAAAATAAATAAGGCTTAAATACATTTTTGGTCCTCTAACTATTTTTAAGATTTCACTTTGGTCCTCTAATTATTTTTCGTTCCGAAATGGTCCTTTAACTTTTCTTCCGTTAACTAAATTAGTTCTAGCCGTTAAAAAAAATAAAAGTCACTCACACATGTAATTGCATCACTTTACTAATATTCAAACCCTTTTTTTTATTATCAAAAAGTAAAACTTTTTTTTTGGATTCATCACCAATTTAATCACTTTATCTATCCTACTCATCGAGGTGCCTCCAATCTAACGAGGGATTAGTCATAGCGTTCAGCGGTAGAAATTTGTGTTGTTGTTATGATCAATATATATCAGATATGATATGTACATTTCGTTAATCATTCATTTTATATAGTATGGGCTAAGTTTGTTGAAATCTATCTTAATTCTTCATGTTAATCCGTCTCCTTGTTGGACAGACCAACTTTTTGACTCTGTAATTTGTTGTTGGTTGTGAATGTATGTGGTCTTCATAGATGGGTTTACTTTGTTAGATGGTAGGTCATTCTTGCATTTTGTTGAAAATGTCCTTAGTTAGAATGTAAGATTAAGTTTTTTTTTTCCAATTTAAATAACAGTAGTTAATATAATTAAAAGTTAAAAATATATGCTTCGGTAATACTCTTTTCGCCCCAAAACATAAACAAAAATGAGTTAATAAAAGTTAATGTATATGGTCTAAATTTTGCACCAAATTCTTTAAATTTAGTCGACTAATTTTTATTTATATTTTAATAAAGAGTGAGTATATACTCTCTCTCTCTAATTTCAAACGTAAAGAGATAAGTTTTGAATTGAATTTCTTTCATTTATGTATATAAGATTCAGTGTGTATATATATATATATATATATATATATATGGGGAATGCTAACATTGACCCAAAGGGATTTTGGGGGGGGGCGCGCATGGGGGGGGCGCAGAGAAGGGGGGCGCGCGGAGAAGGGAGTGGGGGGCGCGCGGAGTAATTATGGGTGGTGGGGGGCGCGCGGAGTAAAAACATGGGGGGGGGGGGGCGTGTAGCAATTCCTTTGGGTCATAGTTGCTAACCTTGACCTACATAGGTCAATGTTAGAATTCCCCTATATATATATATATATAATTTGCTATTTCAAGAAAAAGAAAAAAGTTCTAACTAACTTGTTACTGTGTTTTGTATTTAAAATTGATTGATTGATTTTTACCACATAATACAAGAGAGATCATACATTACCCTTAAGATAATTTTTGGCTCAAAAAGGAATGCAAGGGTCATGAAGGCCCACTATTTAGTCAACATGCCCCATCATCTATGTGATTATTGTGGTTGAATTATTTTTGTCATTTTTGTTTTGTTATTTATTTTGCTCTTTATCCAACGATTTATAATAGAAAAAAAGGTTAATTAGCTTTTATCTCTCTGTAATATACACCAAAATTGTTTTACCCCCCTGTAAATTTTGTTGTTGTTTTACCCCCTTGTAATATCAGATTTTGTGTTTTACCCCCCTGGACTCAGTCAACCATAATATAATTTGCGGCGGTTTTGTTTTGCGGCGGTTCAAAATCGCCGCTAAGTTTTTTATTTTGCGGTGGTTTTTTGCGTCGCTAAGTCATATTTTGCGGCGGTTTTTTTGCGTCAGTTAAAAATCCTCGCTAAATTATATTTTGCAGCAGTTTTATTTGAGGCGGTTTTTTTAGCGGCGGTTATAGTATAGTTGACTTGAGTCCAGGGGGGTAAAACACAAAATCTGATATTACAGGGGGTAAAGTAACAAAAAAAAATTACAGGGGGGTAAAGCAATTTTGGTGTATATTACAGGGGGTAAAACCTAATTAACCCTAGAAAAAATAATTTTAAAGAGAGAGAATATGAATGAATGATTGAGATTTTTCAGCCATTATCTCATCTTTTGAGGTGCCTCAAATCTAGCGAGGGATTAGTCACTGAATTCGGTGGTGAATACCATATTCTCGACAAAAAAAATGAATGATTAAGATGATGACTACACAAAACAGATGATGTAAATCCAGAAGATGTAAGATATATGTAGAGCTGTCAAAAATAGACCGGTTTGATGGGTCGACCCTGTTGAGTTTTTGTATATTGGCTATATTTTGCAAAAACAACTACTAGCCATATGCTGAGACAAATGTTGTAGCATGTGGAACAACATTGTGTGATTTGTTTGTTGCGCGCCAACACGCGCTATATTTATGTGCAAGATCTTCTGGAGATTCTATGAAGTTTTATATTTAACCTAGCGTGCACAACAAGACGCGCAGGTTGAATGAGTTGTACAGGCTCTCAAGCCTTTGTGTATTTTCATAATTAATATTGATATATTTTTGGAAACAATATTCTTGCTCATGAAGAATTGTTAGTTGGACCTGACAACGTCCAAGCTATGTTTTGAAGCCCAAACCCGTGCTTGCTCAATACTATATATGTATGAAGACAAGCCCTAGTTTTGGGTGTGGAAAACCGTGTGTGTACTAAAGCGTGTGTTTTAGGTTTTCTTGTTAGTTGTGAGTCTTGCTTGTATCTGCTGATTCAAGTCAAGTACTCTGTGTTTGAGTTGTAGTTGTGTACTGCTCCTAAGCTGTGAAGTACGGAGTTAGTTGTGTCTTTAGAGTATGACTCTTGAAACAAACAAACGAAAAAGAACAAGTGATAACAATGCTGGTTGTACTGTTTGGTAGGAATTGAGACGGGGTCTCATATCTAGGAGTTCCTAGGTAGAGCAGCACGGGATAGGGTCTAGGTGCATAACCAAGTAGTGAGGCTACGTTGGTGTATTTCACTAGAACTATTATAGTGAGTTCATTCCTGAATTGGTATCCCCCAGACTATGGCAGTTGCGCCGAATTGGGTTAACAAACTCATTGTGTTCTTTACTATTCTGTCACGCTTATTTTACTCTGCTACGCTGCGTTATTTTATTATTGTGTGACAAATACTCGGACACTTGTGTTAACGTTGTGCACAACATTTATCTGTCTGATTGCCAGAATTTCAGACCCATTGGCCCACAAGCTTGGGCAGGCTAAGCTTAAAAAAGCGAGCCCAAATATTTCGGCTTTTTTGACATAAGTCCACGAAGCACTCCAGAGGATTGAGCTGGGCCGGGCTAATCCATCAAACTTTGGGTCAACCCATTATCTGAAAATTCATGTCGTTTTTGTAAAAATTATATCAATAAATATATAGAATATTATCATCTAATTAAAAAATTATTAAAAAAATATAGTTTAATGTGTAAGTTCAATAAAAATGATTATATTTACCGTAAATTTTAATAAAAAATATTTTATAATTTATTATTACATATTTATTAATGATGTAAAAATTATTTACCCTTGCATACAATTATATCTCAATAATATTAATAATTATGAAGAACTAGTAGTCTAGATGACACTTTAAAAAAAATCTAAAAAATTGAAATAAAATAAAATAAATTAGGTCGGCAAAGCCCATTAGCCCATCGGGCCAGGGCGGGCTCATGCAGGGCCGAGTCACCCCGTAAAGCATGATCCAGTAAGAAATAGGCCGAGCTAGTCTGGCTCATGTATGGTGCAAAGCTCTGCGGGCTAGGCCGGACCGGACCGACCCATTTGATAACTCTAAATATATTCTTTGGTCAAGACCGGGGTATCCGCCGCCGAACACAGTGACTAATCCTTCGCTAGATTGGAGGCACCTCGATGGGTGTGATAGCTGACCCAAAAATTTAAAGTTGTTCCGTATCATGGTGAGGATCGAATCCTCGACCCTTAGTTAAAGGAGGATGAACACTTACCGCTCAACCATACTCCTTTGACAACTCTAAATATATGTGAACTCTAAAAGATTATTCCACCGATCTTAAAAGTACACCTATATTAACCCAAAAAAAAAAGTACATCTATATATGTTAGATATATATATATATTTTTGCTACATCGAATTATTTTTTATTATATGTGAGTTTTATATGATTGGTCTATGTTTAATTATTTTCTTACATTATTCTTGAGTTATACAAATTAAAATAATATAAAAATAATACTATTTTGTTTAACTTAATTCCAAAGAAAAAATATATATATTTTGCCTCTTAAAAAAAAATTCAAATTTCGAAATTATAGAAATTCAATTTTCCTATTCAAAATTCCAGCGCTTCCTCTTAAAAAAACTCCCAAAAATAACCCAACCGTTACACCAAAAAAATCCCAAACATTTTCTCCTTCTCTATATAAACCCAAACCCTTTTCCTTACACTTCTCTCTCCCTCTCTCTCTCACTCACCCTAGAAAACCCTTTTCAACACATTTTCATTTCTAGGTCAAGTTTTCAACTTCAATTTCTTCCCAAAATCCCCAAAAATGCGTCAAATCCTTCACATCCAAGGTGGCCAATGCGGTAACCAAATCGGTGCCAAATTCTGGGAAGTTGTTTGTGCCGAACATGGAATCGATCCAACCGGACGTTACGTCGGTGACTCAGATCTTCAACTTGAACGGATCGATGTTTACTACAACGAAGCAAGTGGTGGTAGATTTGTTCCGAGAGCGGTTCTTATGGATCTTGAACCGGGTACTATGGATAGTATCCGGTCTGGACCGTACGGTCAGATCTTTAGACCGGATAACTTTGTGTTTGGTCAGAGTGGTGCTGGGAATAATTGGGCTAAAGGTCATTATACTGAAGGCGCTGAACTCATTGATTCTGTTCTTGATGTTGTTCGTAAAGAAGCTGAGAACTGTGATTGCTTGCAGGGTATGGTTTTTTCTTTTTACTTGTTTTTGATATTTAGGGTTTTGTAGATTTTGTAGTTTTGATGGATTTGTTAGTGTTTGTTTGTTTTTGTTTAGTAGAAATGAAGTGTTGATGTGTTTTTGTTTTTATATACAGATTTGTATGTGATTTAGGGTTTTGTGATTTTGTAACTGTTGATTTAGGGTTTTGTGAAATTTTTGAAATGTTGGATTTGTTAGCTTTGTTTGTTTGTTTTCTTGGAAGAAATGAAGTTGTAGTTGAAGTGTTTGATGTGTTTCTGTAGAGATTTGTTGATTTAGGCAAAGTTTGATCTATGTGTGCTTTGTGACTGATTGTGAAATGAGATCTATGTTGCTTTGTGGAGAGTTTTGTGAATGTTTCTTGAATAAATTTGTTGATTGTTCATGTATGAATGCTTTTTCTAGAACGAGTTTTGTTGTTGATGTTTATTGAGTATTTGATTGATTGTGTTTGTGTAAGTGTTACTTCATTTTTTCGGATTTAAGTTTTGGGGTTCATAATGTGTGTTTATTTTATGGTTTATGTACGATGTAAATGCTTTGTTGTTGTTGTGTGGCTGATTATAAAAATGTTGTGGTGTGTTTGATGGTTGTGTGCAGGTTTTCAAGTGTGCCATTCTCTTGGTGGTGGAACTGGATCTGGAATGGGAACCCTTCTCATCTCAAAGATCAGGGAAGAATACCCTGACAGGATGATGCTTACTTTCTCTGTTTTCCCATCTCCTAAGGTTTCTGACACTGTGGTTGAGCCCTACAATGCTACTCTATCTGTTCACCAGCTTGTTGAAAATGCAGATGAAGTCATGGTTCTTGACAATGAAGCTCTGTATGACATTTGCTTCCGCATTCTGAAGCTCAGCAACCCAAGCTGTAAGCAAGATAGCTATTGCATGCTTTTCATATTGAGTTTTTGTTTAGACTTGTCATTTCTTGTGTTTTTTTTTACTTTGGAGTGTTTGTTTAGTAATGTGTTTGATTATCTTTGGTGATGCAGTTGGTGATCTGAATCATTTGATATCAGCAACTATGTCTGGTGTCACATGCTGTTTGAGGTTCCCTGGTCAGCTTAACTCTGATCTTAGGAAGCTTGCTGTGAATCTCATTCCATTCCCCCGTCTTCACTTTTTCATGGTGGGATTTGCACCTCTGACCTCACGTGGCTCTCAGCAGTACAGGACTCTCAGTGTTCCAGAGCTCACCCAACAAATGTGGGATGCCAAGAACATGATGTGTGCTGCTGATCCTAGGCATGGACGTTACCTCACTGCCTCAGCCATGTTCAGAGGCAAGATGAGTACCAAGGAGGTTGATGAACAAATGATGAATGTTCAGAACAAGAACTCCTCCTACTTTGTGGAATGGATTCCAAACAACGTCAAGTCTACTGTCTGTGACATTCCCCCAACTGGGTTGAAAATGGCTTCTACATTCATTGGAAACTCCACATCCATTCAAGAAATGTTCCGCAGGGTGAGTGAACAGTTCACTGCTATGTTCAGGAGAAAGGCTTTCTTGCATTGGTACACTGGTGAAGGCATGGATGAGATGGAATTCACTGAGGCCGAGAGCAACATGAATGATCTGGTTGCTGAGTATCAACAGTACCAAGATGCAACTGCTGATGAGGAAGAGTATGGAGATGAAGAGGGTGAAGAGGAAGAGTATGATCAACATGACATTTGATTTTGAATGAAGGTCGGATATTATAATGTGCTGCAACTTCATGTTGCTGTTTCAAGCTAAGACTAGTTTCTTTATATTTCAATTACTATTGCTGTAAAATTGTTTTTGGTTTATTTGGTTTTATGTGATTTGTTGGTAGTCGAGAAAGACAGCTTAGTATATTTTTCTGAATTCTCACTTGTCAATGATTTGTTTAAATTTGGATGCTAAATTGAATTTTCGGATACTCATGCTTCCTAGTATATTTTTCTGAATTCTTTCACTTGTCAATGATTTGTTTCTCTAAGGCTTGGCCAATTTTGGTTTTTAACTTCTGAAAGGTTGTGAGTGTTGCTTCCTGATTTTTTTTTCCCAATGTTCTATCCTAATTCTTTGAATGGATTGAATGTGGTCATAAAAGGAACACAAATCTTATTGTATTGTTTCTCCTTTTATATTGAGAAAAGGATGTGAGCTTTTTGACTTTTATTGCTGCAAACTCTTCTTGAGGGGACAATGTCCAATTGTGTAGATGTTGATGTGGAGTTGAGATTCTCTCTACTCTTGTGACTTGAACTCTTCTTGAGAGGACAAGATCCTATATAGATGTTGGTGAGAGGGTTCTTTTGTGTTTCCAATGATATGCAACTAGCTTCCTATGGGTCAATCTATATGATTCTTAGTATAGTTAGATGATACGACTTGGTGTCTTTGTGTGCAAATAGTATGAGGTTTCACCTTGGTATTGCCCATACCATAGCTATTAACCTATTAATAGTACTATGAGAGTAATACTTTTAAGCAATCAATTTATCAATTTATATATCTTATAGAGATAAAACTATAGAGAAATCTTATACTACCTCTTAAGAAGGCGGTTAGGACTTAAGAGTATAATTTTTGGCCCTATGAAAAAAATCAGTTGAAGAGAATAATTCATTTTGTATATTCTACAAATACTCACACACATGCATGGGCCACCCCTTATTATTAGTATGTCTGGATGAAGGGTAACGGGAAGGGTAGATGAGAGTCTCTTATTCTTTCTTTTTTAAATTAAAGAAGTTAAAAAAATAAATTAATTGAATTAAAATTGTCCTATAATAATCTATCACATTATTTTTTAATATTTTTGAAATCTCAAATATATCTTAAAATATAGACTTAGATCTACAAAAAATTATTTTATTTTTGGAAAACCAAAACTCATCATCTAATTATACGGTGTCACAGTCACCACACTAATTTTTTTTGACAGAGCCACTACACTGGTTATTAGAAAATTATTGAATGATTGTTGAATCAACTCTCCCATGTGAGTAAGAAAACCAAGCACTTTGGAATTTTTGTTTCTTGTTCAAAAAAAAGAAAACTAAGCATTTGTAATGGTCTAACCAGAATAAAATAAGAAAAATAGGGGCAACAAGCTTAAAATGTAGGAATAAATAAATAGAAGTCTTCGCAAGACATTTCCTTTTCAAAGCATGCTGTTGTGGTCATTTTCTCTTATATGCCAAAACGATGTACAATTTGCATCTAATCCGATTTATGAAAAATCTAAATGGTGGACCATATGAATATGGAATCTCTTCAAACTAGTACAGTGACAATGAAGACAGAATTAATAAATAAAATCACATGACTCCCATGTTGTTCCTGCTGAAATGTTTTCAGCTCTACCCCAATGATTATAACTTAAAAGATATTTTATTTTGGCTAGCATATATTGAAACAAAAAGAAAAAGTTTATTAGTTATTTAGATCAATTTTTCTTTGAAACTAGAAAAAATCATGTATATTCACACGGATCCGATGATTTGTAGTTGATAAAATGTTGAACATTTTTTTGATAAAAGGCCAAAGTACTTTTTCATTTATATTTTTCACTTAAATAAATTCTAAATTAAATCTAAAGTTTTTGATGAGTTTTCTTGTAATTTCACAATTAATCTTGGTAGATACTTACTTGGGGGCTAATTTAGCTACCGGTAGATCTACTAGTGGGCATTTTAAACACATAGTCCAAAAAAATCCAAAATAAATTTAGTGCATGGAAGCAACAATGTTTTGAGTCTTGCAAAGGAGAATAAATCTATTTCATATTATCTCATATGAAGTATGCAAAGATTCCCAAAACTATTTGTGACGAGTTCGAGAAATTTTAGCATGGTTTCTTACGAGGGACACTGAGGAAGGACGTAAAACACTTCTGGTCAATTAGAAATTAGAATGTGCATTGTCAACCTAAGTTTGATGGTTGTTTAGGCTTTAAGAGACCACATCATATGAATGAGGTTTTCCTTATGAAGATTTTGTGGAACCTTATCAACAAACTAGGTGAGTTTTAAAGCCAAAGTATGGTAGAAAAAAAATGATCTCATGGTGTCTTCTGTCTTGTAAATCTAGAAAAAAAAACCATCCTAAAACTCATTGATATTTGATACAACTCTTTCTATGAGTGATCTCCTAAATCTAGAGGGGAATTGGAATCACAAATTTATTATTCAGAGTGCTTACATTTATCAGCATGGGAAGATCCCTATATAGGAGGGAGATTAATGGTCCTTGTAGAATTGGAAAGTACCTCACCATATTCAAACTTTAGTAGAAGCAAGTGGGGAGCACCCGTTGTGTTATTTTTTTTTTCAAATGATAAATTTTATTAAAACGCAATTCAAGAACAAGACGTACAAGAGAAATATTAACCAACCAACAACAAAAGCCACACCCAACACCATTAGTCGCGGGATAGACATTTTTCTGGATCCCATCTCCACTCATAAAACAAGCACCGGGGCATCTTGAGCTTAGCCAAACTCCACTTCTAACTCAAAACTTTAATAGCTTCAACTACTACATTCGGATCAAAAAGGATATTTGTAAATATAGAATCATTTCTAGCCCTCCATATACACCAAATAGCCGAATGCCAAACCATTAAATAACCTTTTCGGACCTTCATATTCCTAGACTCGCCACACAACATTTCAAATAGTACAAAGAGATTATGAGGAGCACTCGTTGGGTTGATTGATTTGCTAACTTTAGCTTCTCTACATATACTTTAGTTTGTGCTAGAATGAAGAAGACTCCTTCTAGTAAGCTCAATAAATCTATTTTCGATAATATTTATGTGGTTTATATGCCTAGAAAATGCATCATTAACTTCTTAGTTTCTTATTGGGCCCATGACTGTATTTTGTACCCAAAAAAAGAAGAAAGATGTATAAAGTTGTACACAAAATAGATAATAAGTGGATGTCTTAGTATACAAATAATCTTAGTTCAATTGATAATAAATGTCAAAACTATTAAATTAAATGTCTATAATTAAAAGTTTAAACTCAAATACTTCATTTTATGTATATAAATTTTTAATAACTTATCATTTCATACACATAAAAAAACAAAAATAAGTGGAGAGGTCTCATGTCAAACTATTAATAAGAAGTGGATGCCTACCAATATCACGAAAATGTGTTCTCTGACAAGTCGTGGGGTCAATGTTTTGTTTTGAATAATTAGCCAAAATTTCAGTGTCCCATTCCATAAGCTACCAAAATAAAGTAAGTCAATAAATTAGGAGGAGGGGTCGACATAAAACCGCGTATAATTCAATAAAAATAACGTTTTTCAGCAACTAAACATAGCTTTCTTTTTCATTCTTTTCTGACAAAACATCATTGTAGAAAAAATCAAGCCATGACTTTATGAGTTTTAATATTATGACATAGTTTACTTTGAATGGTGCAATATCTCATGGTTCATGGGTCTGGAACCTTATGATCTCACCATTTTTTCCTTCATTTCTTCTTCTATCTTATTTGATTGTAATTAACAGTATAGATCAATGAGAATTTCATTGGTTTCATTTCTTTCTTTTATTTTCTGTTATTACTGCATATATCTAAGTTTCCAAGTCACTGTTATCTCAGCCAAATGTCTTGAGGATCAACAATCATTGCTACTCCAATTAAAGAGTAGTCTCATGTTCAAGCCAGAAAGTTCTACAAAACTGAAGTTATGGAATTCAAGCATAGATTGTTGTGATTGGAATGGTGTAAATTGTCACAGTAAGGGATTTGTTATTGGTCTTGATCTGAGTGAAGAATCAATCTCTGGTGGATTTGATAATGCAAGTAGTCTTTTTGGTCTGCAACAACTTCAGAAATTGAACTTAGCTGGTAACAATTTCAATTCTTCTATTCCATCAGGATTCAACAAGTTGATGATGTTGAATTATCTGAATTTGTCATATGCTAACTTTGTGGGGCAGATACCTATAGAGATTTCTCGGCTTACAAGGTTGGTAACTCTTGATATCTCTTCTCTTAGTTATTTAATAGGACAAGGGCTGAAACTTGAGAACCCAAATCTACAAAACCTTGTTCAAAATCTCACCAGTATTAGGCAGTTGTACCTGGATGGTGTAATTATA
The DNA here is from genome assembly GCA_951804385.1 of Trifolium dubium. Lineage (NCBI taxonomy): Eukaryota > Viridiplantae > Streptophyta > Magnoliopsida > Fabales > Fabaceae > Trifolium > Trifolium dubium. Next base: position 36,539,115 of record OX638071.1, on the reverse strand, counting down.
ACAGCAAAAGGGCATGAATGGAGCAATGCTTTGTTGTCGTTGCGTGGTCTTGAGGAACTGACCATGTCATATTGCAATTTAACAGGACCTCTTGATTCATCTCTGTCAAGACTAGAGAATCTATCGGTGATTATTCTTGATGGAAACAATTTTTCATCCCCAGTGCCTGAAACATTTTCCAGTTTCAGAAATTTGACTACCCTTAGTCTTGCATCTTGTGGATTGACTGGTACATTTCCGCAGAAGATCTTCCAAATAAGAACATTGTCATTTATTGACTTATCCTTCAACTACAATCTCCATGGTTCATTTCCAGAAGTTCTGCCGAGTGGATCTCTCCATACCTTAAGGGTAAGTAACACAAGCTTCTCTGGAACATTTCCATACACCATTGGTAACATGAGACACTTATCTGAATTGGATCTTTCTAATTGTAAATTTAACGGAACACTTCCGAACTCACAGTTGAACCTCACAGAACTTAGATACATAGATTTGTCATCTAATAGTTTCACAGGTCCAATGCCATCACTTGGCGTGGCAAAAAACCTTATCCACCTAGACCTTTCTCATAATCGTTTAAGTGGTCCAATTCCTTCATCTTCTCACTTTGAAGGACTGCACAATCTTGTAAGCATTGACTTGGGTTTTAATTCTATCAGTGGGAGCATTCCTTCATCCCTTTTCAAACTCGCATTACTACAGAAGATTCGACTTTCATTCAATCGGTTTAGTAAATTTGACGAATTGAATAATGTGTCTTCCTCTGTACTCAACACCCTTGATCTAAGTAGCAATAAACTATCAGGGCCTTTTCCAATGCGTATCTTACAGCTCCGTTCACTCTCTATCATCAAGCTTTCCTCTAACAGGTTAAATGGGTCACTGCAGCTAGATGAGCTTTCGGAGCTTAGAAATATAACTGCCCTAGACCTTTCATACAACAACATATCAGTCAACGTGAATGCTGCAAATGCTGATCATACTTTCTTTCCCAATATTAGCACTCTAAATTTGGCATCCTGCAACCTCAAAACTTTCCCTAGTTTCTTGAGAAACAAATCCAAATTAGCCATTCTAGACCTTTCAAATAATCAAATTCAAGGAAAAGTACCCAACTGGATTTGGAAGCTACAAAATCTTCAAAGCCTTAATATTTCTCACAATATGCTCACTGATTTGGAAGGACCATTGGAAAAGATCTCTTCCAACTTGATAGCCCTTGACGTTCATAACAACCAATTGAGAGGTCCAATTCCTGTTTTCCCTAAATATGCTTCTTACTTGGATTATTCAATGAACAAATTTGATTCTGTTATCCCAAAAGATATCGGTGACTACCTGACTTTCACAATTTTTCTCTCTCTTTCAAGTAATACTTTACAAGGCAGTATTCCTAATTCCCTCTGCAATGCTTCAAATCTTCAAGTGCTTGATATTTCCATTAATAACATTTCTGGAACAATTCCCTCGTGTCTAATGAAAATGACTCAAACCCTTGTGGTATTAAATCTGAGGATGAACAATCTCACTGGTACTATCCCAGACGCGTTTCCACCTTCTTGTGCTCTAAGGACTCTTGATCTCCAAAAGAATAACTTTGATGGACAGATTCCCAAATCTCTTGCGAAGTGCTCAGCACTAGAAGTGTTAGACCTTGCAAATAACAACATGACTGGTAAATTTCCATGTCTGTTCAAGAATATATCCACAATCCGTGTAATAGTCTTGCGCAAAAACAAGTTCTATGGTCCCATTGGATGTCCAAATACCAATGGCACTTGGCACATGCTTCAGATAGTTGATATAGCCTTTAACAACTTCAGTGGAAAACTACCTGGTAAATGCTTCACAACGTGGGAGGCAATGATGTCTGATGAAAACCAAGCTGATTCTAAAATAAAACACGTCCAATTTCAGGTTCTTCAATATAGTCAGATATATTATCAGGATTCGGTGACAGTTACAAGCAAAGGTCAACAACTGGAGCTCGTTAAAATTCTAACAGTTTTCACTACCATCGACTTCTCGTCCAACCATTTTGAAGGCGAAATACCGAAACAGTTATTTGATTTTAAAGCGCTCTATGCACTCAACTTGTCAAACAATGCATTTTCTGGCCAAATTTCATCCTCCATTGGAAAACTAAAGCAGCTTGAGTCCTTAGATCTATCACACAACTTACTTGAAGGAGAAATTCCCCAAGAGCTTTCAACTCTTAATTTCCTATCATTCCTGAACCTCTCTTTCAATCATCTTTCTGGAATAATCCCTACAGGGTCACAAATTCAAACATTTCAAGAAACTTCATTCATTGGTAATGAAAAACTATGTGGCTCTCCTTTGACAAATAAATGCAGCAGCAAAATTCCAAGTGCACCAACAGAAGAATCTGTCATGAAATTTGACTGGCAGTATATATCCAGTGGAGTTGGTTTTGGAGTTGGAGCCGGACTAGTTTTTGCGCCATTGATGATTTGGGAGAGAGGTAGAAAATGGAACAATGGCATCATTGACAAAATTCTCATGGTGGTTTTTCCATTATTTGGATTGGTTTATACTCCAATTGGTGATGATGACGATGATGATGAAGATGACACAAAAGAGGAATTAAATATGGCAGATGACAGTGGATACAATGAAGATGAAGGTAATTGGAGTACTCCAAGGTTGTATTGTGTGTTTTGTTCCAAATTTGACAACAATAAGAAAAAAGTCATTCATGATCCTAATTGCACATGCTTTCACTCATCAGCAGGTTCAGATTCAACCAACTACTCAGATTCATATTCTTCGTAGTCACATTTAAAAGATGAAAACTTGATATTTTGTTTTTGCTTTTCTTTATTCTTTTTCTCTGAATGCATACATGTACATGTATATGTATTTTATTGTATATATACACACACAAAATCATTCAAAGCATGGCAATCTATGAAGCATCGACACCTGATAAGGCTCTAACACATAATGTAGAAACTGATAAAAGTTTGAAAAAATATGTGATTGAATGTAACTACACCACGTGATAGTGTCGCGTCAGCGTCCGACATCAACACGTGTCGGACACGACCGCACAGGTCACGCCTTTAATGTGAAGTGGGTTGGTGCTACATAAGTGGCAACCAACTGACTAAGCAATGAGAAATCAAAGAGTAATAATCTACACCATGATGTTGTAAAAAAGGTTAAGAACTAAAGAGATTGTTCAATCAGGATTTTCATCAAACACTTAGTAGGCATATCAATAATTTTACTAAGACTAGAATTTGTGGCATAACAGTTAAGAAATTTGAAGACTCTCAAATCACATATGAGAAATTTGAATTGAAAGGAAACGATATTTGTTCTTTGGCATTTTAGTGACTTGTGATACAAGAAAGCGTTTGAGCAAATTGTGATTGGAGACACCTGCAAAATAGTCTTTGAAGGGGATAGTTATTTTTTTAGGATTTCTATTTGCACCTACTTTTCACTTATATAGACACACCCTTTTATTTTGCTAAAATATCTTTGGCCTTTTTCTCACTTTCGGTTTATACTTTATTTTTTTGGTAGTAAAAGAGGTCTACCGCCTACAAAGTGAAAAAAGAACTACAAAGTTACATGAATATGAATATTGTTAGACATGTAAATTTTGAAAATGTCATACGAAAAGATTAATCATCTTATTAGGAGGAGTTTTCATAACATAAAAGTTTAGTTGATCTAAAATTCAGCGTATATACAGAAAATATTTAAGTCTATATTTTATACTTCGAGTCTTTGAGTGATTCATTTTGATCCTTTAATTATTAAAAGTTTCGTTTTTGTCCATTAATTTATATTTTGGTTTCATTTTAGTCTCTTAACTATCTTTTAACTTTTTTTCCGTCAACCACTTTAATCTTTTTTTATGAGACCAAAATGAAACCAAAAAAAAGTTAAGGGGCTAAACGACACCAAAAATACAAGTCAAGAGACCAAAACAAGACATTTAATAGTTAACATATCAAACGAAACTAAAAAATAAGTTAAAAAATTAAAACAAACTTTAAATAATTAAGAGATCAAAACAAAACTAAAAAATAAATTAAGAGACTAAAAAAATAGTTAAGCCAATAAGATAAGATAACTTACAAAAATAGTTTCACCTTTCACTTTCAAGCATGTTCAAGCTACCTAGATTGTCTCTCTTTTCCATTTGTTTGGATATTTACAACTTACAAGATCCTTGAATTTCGTCCAGAGCTAAAACACCCCAAATCCTCCACGTATAGAAACACATGTCACAGTTTCTAAAACATTCCTCATATTAATTTTCTCAACATGCCACGACACACTTTACTACATGTCACACACTTAACCATTGTTCGTTCCCGAAAATTCCACACCTCATGAATCACCTGTCTCAATTCTCACTTCTTCTTCCTATAATAACGCAAAATCACACAACACAATCATCACACAAAAACAATAACAAGATCAAACAATCAAAACAAAAAAGAAATAAACACACACAAAAAATATCAACAATATGGCTAGTGATGGAAGTGAAGAATTTAGGTTGGTGTCACGTTCAATATCAAACGAAGGAAAACTACCAAGACAATTCACGGATGAAGGACAAGGATCAAAGAAAAACATATCTCCACCGTTAGAATGGTACAACTTACCACAGGGGACAAAAACTCTTGCAATTGTGGTGGAGGATATTGATGCACCCGACCCAGATAGTCCACTTGTTCCATGGACACACTGGGTCGTGGTGAATATTCCTTCCACAGTGAAGGGATTGCCGGAGGGATTCTCCGGCAAAGAGGAGGAGATGGGTGGTGATTATGCTGGGATTAAAGAAGGGAATAATGATTGGAAACAACCTGGTTGGCGTTGTTCTAAGTTGCCCACACATGGTCATAGGTTGCAGTTTAAACTCTATGCTTTGGCTGATGAGCTTCACCTTGGTAACAAGGTATATCTATTTTTGTTAATTTTTATGTTGTCTTTTATTTGTTTGTTGAAATTGTTTTGTTCTTTTTTTTTTTGTTGATGGGGGGTAAACATGTTTGGATTTTCATTAAAAAAGTTTTTTTTGAACAAGATTTTCATTAAAAAAAGTTATTTAGATGATATGTGAGAAATCCCTCTTAAAAAAGATCTTATGTTAAATCAATTTTTATTTTTGATAAATCAATTATTTTAAAGATCATATTCATATATGAAATCACATTTTTTTTTATATTGCAAGATCAATTATTTTATTAACATAAGTGAATTCAATTTTAATATACATGGGCCATTGTCTTTTAAAAATTAAAATTAAAATTAAAAAATAATGGAAAGTTTATGTAATTTTTTTGATATATAGATGAAATGACAAAGTCATCATAAACTCACACACACAAAGTGGAGGAACTGTTGAAACTCCGTCATGGATGTTTGATCTAGTAATTTCGATATTTTTTGTCAGTTGAGTTAGAACTTTTAGATGAGAGTTTATATAATTAAGAGGTGAATTTTATACTTCTTGAGAAAAAAAATTGATAAAAAGAAAGAGAAGCTATGTGCCTACACTAGCATGTTTTAAAAACATAAATGTGACAACTTAGCATTGAAATCAATATTGAAGACCTTTGTCAATATAGTGGTTCATGTATGATGTATATCATGACATGCTTTTTTTTTCTTCAGATGTTTGGATGCATAGAGAGTTATTTCGAAATTGATTATTTTTCTTACTTTCATTTGGTGAATTAATTGTAGGTGACTAAGGAAAAAACTTTGGAGGCCATAGAAGGGCATGTGCTAGGAGAAGCGACCTTAATAGCTATATTCTAATTAATATTGTGATGTAAAAACTTAAACTACATTATGTATGTACCCAAAAAAACTTACACTACTACTAGTATACAATGTATTTGGTTTATGTACTATTTTGAAATGTGAAATCCAATGAGAGAAGGACTTTATCAAATCCTACTACAATTTCTTGCTTGAAATTTTGGAAGATTCACAAGTACATATATAACTCACAAATAACTTATTTGTGAATGATGTTATCATAGATTTGTCTTGTTATTTATATTGCTCCAATTATCAAGTTGAATGTGTTGCTCATTTTTACTCTATGCTTTTGATTAATTGTTTTAATGATGTTATATGTTTATTATTGGTTGTTGATTTCCCCTCATATGGTTTTACATATTTGAGCTTGAGTTAAAACTTGTTTTATAAATTCAAGGGATAAAATGCATGTTTTGTGATGATTTAACATCTCATTAGTACAAGAGGTTATTTCAATAGTAATTTGAATTGTTAGATTCATGATAATTGCTTAGAATTAGATTCAATCAAGTTAATTGTAGATCAAGTGTTTGATAAATTGCTTCAAACATAATTTCAACAAGTTACAAATTAAGGGTGTGTTTGTTTGAGATTAAAATAAAATAGATCTTTTGAAAAAAATCTATTTTTAAAAAATAGATTTATTCTTAAAAAGTGATTTTTTTCACAAACAAACGCACCCTAAATCTCCTCCATATAAGTATAGTGATTTGAATTGCTTTGTAAAGCAATTTTGATTGAGATTGTTTTTGTCTTAAAGGTGCAATTTATCTAAGTGATCAACATGGTATTTGTTCATAAGTAAAATAACTACTCAATTAATTTATTGAAGTAGTATTTGCTGTGGTACATTGTCATTGCTTATTTTAAGTCTAATCGGTACTTTAGAGCTTTTAGAGGTTTCTACACTCCACACTTGAATTCTTTCATCACATAATCTAGCCAAATAGCTTGACATGAAGCAAATGTTTCATACAAAGCAGACAATACATCGGAATGTGGTGTGACATACTTGAAGGTGGAACAAAACAGGTTGGAATATGCCGCACTTTGACTTCTTGCTTCAAACTCTCTTGCTCTTATGTATTTTGAATCTCCTTATTTTTTCGTTTGCTACTATACTCTTTTTTTGAAAACACTAATATTTTGAAAGTTGAAATTTTACGTATAACAGAGTTATGTTGAATATATAGGAGGTATTATGTCTCAAATTCTATGTCAATGATACCATTTATCACACAAGGCCCTATCAGAATTTTTGGTCAGTCAAAGTATGACTTTATAGATCATGGATCATGCTGTTCAACGAAATTTCCCTTAAACTATTGATCCATTTAAATAACGTACAGGTCTACTTTTATATATTATTAGGTTTACTTTCAAATGATGCAATGCTTAGTTGACTTTGCAGTAGCTTCATAGATCATGTAACGAAATTTCCGTTAAACTATTGACCCGTCGACATGGAAAACACCGGGCAGGTTGTGTCTGCACTCTGCAACATTATAACACAACCATTTGTGTTGTGGTTGTCACAAAGAAAGAGTAATCAACAATGAGAATTACATTAGTTTCATTGTTTTCCTTCCTTCTCTTCATTTATATCAGTTTCCAAATCACCATTGCCTCGGCCAAATGTCTTGAGGATCAACAATCATTGCTACTCCAATTAAAGAACAGTCTCATGTTCAAGCCAGAAAGTTCAAGAAAACTGAAGTTGTGGAATCAAAACATTGCATGCTCCAATTGGAGTGGTGTAACTTGTGATAGTGAAGGACAAGTTATTAGCCTTGACCTGAGTGAAGAGAATATCGATGGTGGATTTGATAATTCAAGTAGTCTTTTTAGTCTACAACATCTAAAGAAACTGAACTTGGCTTATAACAATTTCAATGCTCTCATTCCATCAGGATTCAGCAAGTTGGAGAAATTAACATATCTGAATTTGTCACATGCTAGCTTTGCGGGACAGATTCCTATCGAGATTTCTCAGCTTACAAGGTTGGTTACTCTTGATATCTCTTCTTAGTTATTTATCAGGACAGGAGCTGAAACTTGAGAAACCAAATCTTAAGAAATTTGTGCAAAATCTGACCAGTCTTAGGCATCTGATTCTAGATGGTGTAAGTATAAAAGCTCAGGGACAAGAATGGCAGAATGCTTTGTTGCCGCTGCATGACCTCCAAGTATTGAGCATGGCTTATTGTGATCTATCAGGGCCTTTTGCGAAGCCTATCATTCAGCTCCATTCACTTTCTGTCCTTGATCTTTCCTCTAACAGGTTGAACGGGTCGCTGCAGTTAGATGAGCTATCGGAGCTTAGAAATTTAACTACACTAGACCTTTCATACAACAACATATCAATCAACGTGAATGTTGCGAATGCTGATCATACTTTCTTTCCCAATATTAGCACTCTAAATTTGGCATCCTGCAACCTCAAAACTTTCCCTAGTTTCTTGAGAATCAAATCCAAATTATCCATCCTAGACCTTTCAAATAATCAAATTCAAGGAAAAGTTCCCAACTGGATTTGGAAGCTAAAAAATCTTCAAAGCCTTAATATTTCTCATAATATTCTCACTGATTTGGAAGAACCATTGCCAAACTTCACTTCCAACATGGTAACCCTTGACCTTCATGACAACCAATTGAAAGGCCCCATTCCTGTTTTCCCTAAATATGCTTCTTATTTGGATTACTCAATGAACAAATTTGAAGCCCCAATACCAGAGGTGCTGATGGACTTTAAAGCACTTCATGTTCTCAACTTCTCAAACAATCATTTCTATGGTGAAATCCCATCTTCAATAGGGAAGCTGAAACACTTAGAGTGTTTAGACCTCTCAAATAACTCTTTGATTGGTGAAATTCCTGTGCAGCTAGCAGGCTTGTCCTTCCTTACTTATTTGGATCTTTCCTTCAATCATTTTGTGGGGAAGATCCCTACAGGTAATCAATTTCAAACATTTTCAGGTTCTCCTTTTGAAGGAAATGATGGCCTCTATGGATTTCCATTGACTGAAATACCAGATGATAGAAGGCAGGATGAGGATGAGCTACCTCCTCAACTTGCATGTGGAGGGCTAGCTTGTTCAGTTGATTGGAATTTTTTAAGTGTAGAATTGGGATTTATTTTCGGCCTCGGAATTGTCATTGGTCCTATCTTGTTTTGGAAGCAGTGGAGGATAAAGTATTGGAAGCTTGTGAATAAAATTCTTTGCTGGATCTTTTCAAGGTTGCATCTTCAATATGTAACTCATAGAGGACAAACATACATAGTTTTAAGATGGCATTAGGGACTATGAGTGTAATAATTCGCAATGTAGTATTTTCTATTTTCAACTCTGTTGTTTTATAAATCCTTCATTTTAATGAACTTCTAAGTATGATTATTATTTGTGTATAAGCTATCACTAATACTCCCAAAATGACACAATTTTATTTTAACTTAATAGAATGTATCTTCAAAGTTCCAATACATATTATCACAAAGAAGTAAACACAAAGAACATCATAAATGAAAATTCAAAACATTATTTTACTAATTATCACAATGACTAGCACTAATGTTATCACCACCTTAAAACTGTGTATGTTTGTCCTCCATCAGTTGAACAACCTGGTATTCCATTTGCTGGTTGCGGATGCAAGTCGTGCCTATTACCATGTGGTTTTTCAGTCAATGGAGAACCATATAGCCCATCATTTCCCTCAAAGGAAGATGCTTCAAATGATTGAAGTTTAGTACTTGTTGGGATCATCCCCACCAAATGATTAAAGGAGATGTTCAAACAAGAAAGGAAGGACAAGCTTGCAATCTGCACAGGAATTTCACCAACCAAAGAATTATTTTTGTCCCCAGTGCCAGAAACATCTGCCAATTTTAAAAATCTAACCACCCTCAGTCTTTCATCTTGTGGATTGAATGATACATTTCCACACTAGATCTTTCAAATTTAAACATTGTCAATAATTGATTTATTGTTCAGCTACATCTCCATGGTTCATTTTCAGAATTTCCATTGAGCGGATCTATCTAGACTTTAACAGTAAGTAACACAGGCTTCTCCGTAGCACTTCCACACACTATTGGTAACTTGAGACGTACACTTATCTGAATTGGATTTTTTTTCAAATTGTCAATTTAATCGAACATTTCCTAATTCACTATTGAAGGATTGAATTTTTGAATAAATTAAACTTTGGTTTAATGATTAGTTGGAATTTTAGATTATTGATGCATTTATAGAATTATATAAGTATATATGTCATATACAGTATAAAATAATTTTAATATGATATAAATTCGACGTATCAAATTTATGTGTCAAATCTAGCTAAGCCAAACAAATCTATTTAAATTCTCGAATTTGACAACCTTGCATTTGAGGATGTATTTCGTCAAGGATTGCTCATGCTGTTACTTTCTTTCGAAAGATGAATAGATCTCTCTCGTATTTGGTTTAGGTAATCAAGATACTAAAAAGCAAGACAATTATGTGTATTTGAGGCATTGATGCAGAAAAAAGAAACACATGTAACATATAACAATAGCTTTAAACAATTGTAGATAAGTACATCACACAAACAACAAGAAAAAAGGAACTTAACATTTGAGTTTTGAGACTCCACATCAAGTTTCAATCAAATTCATCAATAAAGAGGAAAAGTTGGAAAACATGTGCGCATAACCTTCCCAATGTAATAAAACCAGGCCATGCGCCAACGTGCATTGATGCACAACACTGTTATGAAGGCCAATAGTATTGTTATATATGATCCCGCGAAACTCCAATAAAATGATACCATGTCCACTTGTGTTTCCTTTTCTCCACTGTCATCGGATTGTGATGAAGGTGGAGGCGCAACACCTTCACACTTTCGGTTGAGGAGTGGTCCACAAAGAGCAGAATTACCTCTATAGTTTTCCTCATCAAAGTTTCCAAATTGTCCTGTACTAGGTGGTGTTCCAGAAAGATTGTTGTATGATACATTGAAGGTTGATAAAAAGTGCAACTGGGCTAGCTCATAAGGTACCTTACCACTCAAGTTATTGTATGATAAGTCCAGGCTCTCTATTTGGGTAAGATTTGAAAACGTACTTGGAATATGACCTGACAAATAATTATGTGATAGATTCAAGGCTCTAATTTGTTGCAGGTCTCCAATTTGAGAAGGGATGATACCTGTTAGTCTATTGCATGATAAATCCAATCCGGTCATGTTCTCTAAGATTTTACCTTTGAAAGGGTAATCATAGTGCTTTGTTCTGAACTCCACTTCCAATTGTAGATTGCTAACAAAGTTATGAAGTAAAGGAATTTCAAATAGGAGGGTGGAATTAATGAAGAGAGAACTATCATTTGAGATGACGGGGCCATACCCGTCCCACATTGAGATATCAAAAATAGGATCAACATCATTTTGTCCTCCTATTCCAAATGACAAATTTTGGAAGCAAGATGGTATCGAACCAACGAGCATGTTCCTTGATAAGTCCATTATGTTTATCTTTTTTAAGTGACACAATTGAATTGGAATTTCTCCTTCCAAATTGTTCCCTCCTAGTAAAACAGCACGTAACTTTGAGAGATTATCCATCCAGTTTGGAATTTTACCTGAAAATTTGTTGTCCCTCAAGTCTAGAAGTTCTAGCTGTGAGTTTTTAGACAATTCAAATGGTATAGATCCAGATAATTCATTCTTTTTCAAATACAAGAATCTTAGACTACTGAACTCTGGGACTGATCCAGTTAACTTGTTTTGAGAAAGATCCATAATGTCAAGATAATACAAGTTGGAAATTTCAATAGGGATCTCACCTTCTAATAAATTTTCAGCCATAAGAAGGATTCGTGTGTTAGAAAACATCCCAATTGAACTAGGAATTGTGCCTGAGATTGAATTATTGGATATGTCTAGCACTTCTAGTGATGTATTGTTTCCCAATACATCTTCAAATGTTCCACTAAAGTTGTTATTATTGAGAAATAAGGTTTTCAAACTAGAAAATTTTGGAAGATTCCCTTGTAGAAGGTTGTTGGAGAGCTTCAAGTATCCTAACTCATTGCAGTTTGTGGCCAATTGTTTAGGTAACTCACCTGAGAAATGATTATAAGACAAGTCCAAATACGCAAGTGTTTTCATCTTACCAATTGATGAAGGTATATTTCCTTCAAATCCATTCCATGAAAAGTTCAAAAATGTTACACTAGGAAGGAATATACCAATATCTTTTGGAAGCAAACCACTTAAATTGTTCTTTGATATATCCAAATATTGTATGCCATCATTCTGTTTCAACCCACTTGGAAATGAGCCTACTAGTTTGTTTCTCGAGAGGTCTATCAGTATCAAATTATATTGATGTGAAAGAAAACTAGGAATGACATTTCCTTTGTCCTTGTTTAGGTTGCAATTTCTAAGAATGAGTGACTTCAATTGAAATTTAGGAAACCACTTTGTTGTTTCAGTTTCAATGTGTGCACCAATGCTCTCTGATGAAATATATAAAACCTGAAGATTGGAGTGATTAGCAAAAGTGCTTAATGAAAATGATCCATTCATGTGATTTCCATATAGTGATAAGTATATCAGGGATGTGAGATTGGTAGTGAAGGATGGAAAACTGCCACTGAATGAGTTATAAGAAACGTCCAGAACTTTGAGATTTGTTAAGTTGCTCAAACATTCAGGAAGTTTACCACTAAACATGTTATTGCTGATATCTAGCTCTTCCAAATCCTTCAATTTGCATAATCCTGTACTAATTAATTAATTAATTAATATGTCAAATTTATACTTTGTATTTTAAGTCCATCTTTTTAAAGATAGATATAACTTGACACCAAATCTCATACATTCATTTTATGTTTGGCCTCACGGTGAGAGTGTCAGAATCACACTGACCAACAATGATTTTATAAAAACTATAAGTTTCTACAAAATCACGGTGATTCACTGTGATTCTGACACATCCACTGTAATACTAAACATGTCCTTCTAATATCTAAACATTCCTCTCTTTCCTTAAAACAAAAAAAACATCTTCTTCTTCACTCCAAGTTTATTAGCTATCAAATCCTAAGAAACTTCTGAATGATTAGGTATAATCGCCATAAAAATTGTGCATGACATATTCTTGGTTTACAATTAGTCAAAAAAAAATCATGTTATAAATTGATCTCTAAATCTCCCTCTACCCCAACTCACCTTTGATTAAAAGAAATAGACGGTTGAGATTTAGTATCACTGTAATAAAGTTTGACACTTGATGTCAACAGATCTTAACTCATATAATAATAGACAAGTTATCCACTAGACTACTAATTGACCAAAAATAAAAAAGATAAGTTATAGAATTTGAACATACCTTGATGGGAGAATTTATCTATCCTATTCATAGAGAGGTTCAAAGTTGTTAGAGAAGTTAATCCATTCAAATTTGACAAAATGCTATAATTTAGACGATTCCATGATAGGTCCAAAGTCTCTAACTTCTTTAGGCTATGAGAACCTTCAAAAGAAACATAGAAATAAAAACTCAAGAAAAACGAAAAAAAAATAAAAACAAAAGTGAATGTCTGATTATTTTCTAAAGACAAAATCTAATAAAAACTAAACTGAAAATGTCACTATTTTATATAGACCAAAAACATATTTAATCCTGACAAAGGTAGTACCTTCATTGCCGATCAAACCATCAATGTGGTTGTAGGTCAAACCGAGGAAGCGTAATTCTTCAAATGGACGAAAGAGAGAAACATTTATAAGGATTGGTAATGGTGAGTATAGTAAATCATGGAGGGATAGCTCAGTTATGTGTCCATAAGAGATGTTAGAGCACTTGACTCCATTCCAAGAACAACAATTGCTATCTCTATCATCAACCCATGAAGCCAAATTATAGTAAGCGTAATCTCCCCCGTTTCGTGACATGACGAAGTCTTTGAACTCTAGAAGGCCTATTCTCTCATTCTCTAAACAACCGTTACATGATCCTTCATTTTGCATTAACATTATAATCACAAGATAAACCCAACTAACTATCAAACCCAACTTCATTTTGGAGAAATATTGTATGTATATATATTCACTTACTTTTGGTTTTGCGCCTTATCATGTTCTATATAATATAATCACTAACAGATGATTCTTTTTCTATTGCAAGAAACTTCATAGAAGCACAACCAAGACTTGGAGTTGACTAATGATGACATCTGTGAACATTATTAGGCACATACATCTTTATGGGGCCTCATGCACCTCCTTTTAGAGATTCTTTTTAGGTTATTGGGTTAATACCCCGTAAAATACTCAAGTTTTGCAATATCCTCTTTAAAAAAAAATTGAGGATTTTTCGTTAGATTTTTTGCAATATTCTCTTACACTCAGTCAACCATAATATAATTATCGTAAAACAAAACCGCCACAAAAAATTGCCGCAAAAAATAATTTTAACGAGGGTTCTAAACCGCCGCAAAATATTATTTTAACGAGGGTTCTAAACTGCCGTAAAATATGAATTTTGTGCGAAGGTTATATTATGGTTGACTGAGTCCATAATGTATTGCAAAAATTCTAACATTATGGGGGAAGATTGTAAGAAAAACAGAAGGTATGGCAAAGTGGTGGAGAAGAGTTAAAGAGAAACTAAGGAAGTAGAAAGACAATAAGGTTTTAGAGAAAATAGTTTTACTAATGCTTGATTGATTACAAAGTACATTGAGAGTTCCTTTTTATAGGAGAAAGGACCCTACATTGTTTACATGCATGAAGACAAGTGGCAAGAGTAAATCAAGCTACATGACAAGTGGTAAAGTACATAAATGCAACTAGACAAGTGTGATACATGCAAGACCATATGTGTCTCATGCTCTAAGCCAAGTGTAAACAAAATACAAGCAAGATGTTCATGGATGGAACCAACATTGAATGAGCTTGGATCACAATGGATATGGGTTTAAGAAAAAGATCAACTTCTAATACTCCTCCTTGAGGTTTTTCTTGAATACTCCAAGCATTGATCTCATTTCTTCAAAATTTCCCTTGGAAAGAGCTTTAGTCATTATATCAGCAATTTGATTTTCTGAATTGCAATGCTCCAAGCTGAATTCATTTGACTTTTCAGCTTCTCTAATTGCATGATATTTAACCTTGATGTGCTTGGTTCTTCCATGCTGGACTGGATTCTTTGCTATGGCAATAGCAGATTTGTTGTCCACCCATATGACAGTAGCTTTGCTTTGAAATTGTCCCACATCTGATAAAATCTTCCTCAGCCAAATAGTTTGATTTGTTGCAGCAGCAGCAGAAATATACTCAGCTTCAGCTGATGATTGGGCGACCACTTCTTGCTTCTTTGAATTCCATGAGAACACGACACTGCCAAATGAGAAAACATAACCAGAGGTGCTTTTAGCATCATCTACACTTCCAGCCCAGTCACTATCTGAATATCCTTGGAGGTCTCCACTTTCATTTTTCAAAAAATACAACCCATAATCAGTTGTACCCTTTATGTACCTCAAAACTCTCTTGGCTGCACCAAGATGAACTTGACTTGGAGAATGCATGAACCTGGAAAGTAAGCTAGCAGCAAACATTATATCAGGTCTGGTCACTGAAAGGTACAACAAATTTCCAATTATACTTCTATAAATAGAAGCATCTGCACTATTATTGCCGTCATCCTTTGATAACTTTTCATTCACAACAAGTGGTGTGGAAACAGGCTTGCATTTCTCCATATGAAATTTCTTTAAAACCTCCGTAGCATATTTCTTTTGGGAAATGAAGATTCCAACATTTGATTGAAAGATCTCCATTCCAAGAAAATATTTCATTTCACCTAAATCTGTCATCTCAAATTCATTTTCCATGGTTTGCTTGAATTGACTTAGAGCATTGGATTCATTCCCTATAACCAACAAATCATCAACATATAAGGAAACTATTAGTTGCACTTCACTTTTTGACCACTTCACATACAAAGTAGCCTCATTTTCACTTCTTTTAAAACCACTTTATAGAAGGTAGCCATCAATTCTGCTGTACCAAGCTCTTGGTGCTTGTTTTAAGCCATAAAGAGCCTTGTGAAGCTTGTAAACTTTATTTTCACACCCAGCAACCTTAAAACCTCCAGGTTGGTCAACATAAATGTCTTCATCAAGCAGCCCATTTAAAAAAGCTGATTTGACATCAAAATGATAAATTTTCCAACCCAATTTTGCTGCTAACGCAACCAACAATCTAATTGTATCATGTCTTGCAACAGGTGCAAAAGTATCTGAAAAATCAACACCATGTTGTTGGAAATAACCTTTTACCACCAATCTGGCCTTTAGTTCTATAAACCCACTTAACACCAATAATCTTTTGATTTTTTGGTTTGTCAACAAGTTGCCATGTTTGATTTTTCTCTATCATCTTCATCTCCTTCTGCATGGCAGCTTTCCATCCTTCAACATTAGCAGCTTCAGCATAGTGTGTAGGTTCTAATGTAGCTATATTGCACCTAGCATAAATGTCATCCAAGGTTCTAGTACCTCGGACTGGAAAATCATCATAATTTTCTCCTTCATCTTCTGAATTTTGATCTTCCAAACTATCTTCAATAGGCAATACCTTACTTGAACCTTCAATTTGATTTTTCTCCCAATTCCATTTAGAGAACTCATCAAACTTCACATCTCTGCTAACCAAAATCTTTTTAGTCTCCAAATTAAAAATTCGATACCCTTTGGAGTTACTGTTGTACCCCAAAAATATACCAACCAAAGACTTGGTTTCTAGTTTATCTCTTTTCACATTTGGAACATGAACATAGCACACACATCCAAATATTTTTAAATGCTCAACAGATGACTTTCTTTTATACCAAGCTTCAAAGGGTGTTTTTCCCTTCAAGGCTTTGGTAGGCAACAAATTTAGCAAGTACACTGAGGTGTTTACTGCCTCAGCCTAAAAGGTTTTAGGAATACCTTTCTCAAAAAGCAAACATCGAGCCATCTCCATAATTGTCCTGTTCTTCCTTTCACTTACTCCATTTTGTTGAGGAGTGTAAGGAACAGTAAATTGTTGTTGAATTCCAGCTTGCTCACAAAATGTTTTAAGTTCACCTGCTGTATACTCAGTTCCATTATCAGATCTGAGCTTTTTAATTTGACAATCAGCCTCTTTTTCAACCACGAGTTTGAAACTCTGAAATGCAGCTAACACATCTGACTTCTGCTTTAGAAAATATACCCAGCTCATCCTTGTAAAATCGTCTATAAATAGCAGAAAATATTTGCTGCCATTTAAAGACGTTGTTGGAATCGGACCACACACATCAGTGTGTATGAGCTGTAATTTTTCAGAAGCTCTCGAGGTTGACGCAGCAGGAAATGGTAATCTACTTTGTTTTCCAAATTGGCATACATCACACATATCAACAACATCATCAATGATTGGTAGATTTTCAACTAAATCATGAGAACTCATTTGTTTTAAGGTGGAGTAACTAAAGTGACCCAACCTTTTATGCCACAAGGAAGATTCATCAATACTACTTGGAAAAGCATGCATGGTTGTTTGCTTCCACTCTACAGGAAAACATTTTCCTTTCATTTCAACAGTCATTAACTTAGATCCAGAAGGATCTAAAATAGTGCAGCTCATGTCTTTGAAATACAAAGAGTAGTTCTTCTCCATCATTTGCCCCACACTTAAAAGACTTTGATTTATGTCAGGTACAAATAGAACATCTGAAATATATTTGATACCTGAGGGAGTATCAACAGCTACAACACCTTTTCCTTTGACATCAACATGTTCTCCATTGCCTATAGTAACTTTAGAGTGAAAGGACTCATCAAGCTCCTTGAAAAAGCTAATATTATGAGTCATGTGATTGGTGCACCCACTATCAATTAGCCATGTCTTTTTGCTACTGCTTGTTGAATAGCAAGAAGCCATGAATAATTGCTCCTCTTGTTGGTGGTGTTCAGCGACCTGGGCTTGTTGTCCTTGTTGGTTTGCTTTGTTTTTGCAAACCTTCTCCACATGACCGAGTTGATTACAAGCTCTACATTTAACTCCTGGCCTGTACCAACAAAACTTCTCTAAATGAGTAGCTTTTTTGCAATGGGGACAAGTTGGAAACTTCTTTTTCAAGCTCTCTCCTTTGCCATTGTCTTCCTCCTTTTTTCCTTTTCCTTTTTTCTCACGAAAAGGCTTTTTACCAAAACTATTGTAGCTTTGGTTTTTGCCTTTGGTGCTGGCCACAAAAGCACCTTCAACATTGTCTTCCAACCTTAATGATCTTCTTTGCTCAGTAGTTTGCAAAGCATTAACAAGCTCTGCAAGTGTGATTTGAGAAAAGTCTCTATTTTCTTCAAGAGAGGAAATTTTTGCTTCAAACCTCTCTGGAAGACACACCAAAATCTTTTCCACATCTCTTTGATCGCTGAGCTCCTCTCCTAGCAATCTGATTTGTGAAACAACCTTCGAAACTTTGTTAGAAAATTCTCTAACAATTTCGGTTTCTTTCATTTTTAGTGCTTCAAACTCTCTTCTCAAGTTCAACACTTGCATCTTCTTTGCTCTTTCACTCCCTTGGAACTCCTCCTTCAGCTTGTCCCAAGCTTCTTTTGCGGTCTCAAGATTCAAGATCTTGATAAATATATCGTCATGTAGTGCTGCATGTATTATGGCAAGTGCTCTTCCTTCTTTTGCCACTTCCTCATTGTGATTTCTTATTTGAGCTACTGTTGGGTTATTTGGAAGAGGTGGTGGGTTGTTACCATTTTCCACAACATCCCATAAACTTTGAGCTCTCAAATAAGTTTTCATTTTTGCAGCCCACAAGTGATAGTTTTCTCCTACAAACATAGGAGGTGGAGGTAAAGAACTAGTGTTGGAAGCCATTTATGGTGTTGGAAGATTTTTTGTGAATAATTTCTTGTTGGTTTTCTTTTCCTCACAGACCCGTTAAGATCAATGAAGCTCTTGATACCATGTAAGAAAAACAGAAGGTATGGCAAAGTGGTGGAGAAGAGTTAAAGAGAAACTAAGGAAGTAGAAAGACAATAAGGTTTTAGAGGAAATGGTTTTACTAATGCTTGATTGATTACAAAGTACATTGAGAGTTCCTTTTTATAGGAGAAAGGACCCTACATTGTTTACATGCATGAAGACAAGTGGCAAGAGTAAATCAAGCTACATGACAAATGGTAAAGTACATAAATGCAACTAGACAAGTGTGATACATGCAAGACCATATGTGTCTCATGCTCTAAGCCAAGTATAAACAAAATACAAGCAAGATGTTCATGGATGGAACCAACATTGAATGGGCTTGGATCACAATGGATATGGGTTTAAGAAAAAGATCAACTTCTAATAAAGATTCTCAAAATTTACAGGGTTATTGCACCATGTTCAGTTTTCAAACTCGCTCACGTTTTTGCATCTCCTATTACCTCTTCAAATTTCTAATCAGTAAGTTTTACTTCTTTGAATTATTCTTCTAATTGTTCTTAAATTTCAATTCTAACTGTTCTTTAACCACTTGAATCATGATGCATATTATATGGAAAGCATAATTGTGATGTTTAGTTACAATGTCCTGTAAAAATTTAGTGAAAGGATTAGGATAATTATATTCTTAAAGTGTGGAGATGAAGCTCATAGTATCTTATCTTTTATATAATTTGTTGATATTGTGATTTGTAATTTACTTTGCAAGGTGACCTACTTCATTTTTTTGGTAGGGAGACGAAATAACAAGTCATTAAAAATTAACATATATAAAATGGAGGGATCGAAGTTTAATAAATATCAAGCATGAACATCTAAACTAATAATTTCGACATTTCGTCCCTCTTAGCTCAACTGGCAGAAAATGTTGAAATCGTTAGGCCGGACATTTATGGTCGGGGTTTGATCCTCGGTCCCTCCACTTTGTGTGTGTGAGCTTATGATGACTTTGTCATCTCATCTATGTATAAAAAAAATTCGACATTTTGCAAATATATGAATATATTGAATCATTTTAAGCTATCCAAACTTTTCAAGTTTTAGTTTCTCAAATTTGTTGCATCAAAATGATAGGCCGTAATAAACTATTTTAACCAAATTGTTGGGTTCACGTGGTTAACGAGTTTCAGTTAAGGTCAAATTGATTGGATGTGTCCAAGTTTGATAGAACAATCGTTAATCATATTTCACTTACCTATAGCCGAACTCGAAATTATCAAGACTTATTTCATATGAGAATAGACTGCTGGGACCAAAAATATTCTTACACTATTTTAACACAGGCATAGCTAAGCAAGGTGATACTAATTTTCATGACGAAAAAAAATCATATGCTCAATTATAGAATCTTGATTATAAAAAGATATTTTTTATCAATCAGAAGTATGAATGAACGACTTGGAAGTCATCCCTATCACATCGTAGGGTCATTGTTTAGATTTGTGTGATCCAGAATTGTGAAGAGAGTCAAGCTACCAAACAAGGATTCTATATAGTCAAGCTTTATAGGCTATGAAGCCCAGATACTTGATACGATACGGACACGATACGATACAGATACGGTGATACGGAATTTTTTTAAAATTTAAGATACGATACGGCTAGGATACTTCAATAAAAAATTAAATATATAAATACAAAATATATAAAACATAACTAAAATTGATAATAAAGAAATATTTACATTATTAAAATTACAAAACAAGTAAATTATATATCTTAAATACTATCCAAAAAGCGAATCATGCGCATCTCCACTAATGACCTATAATTTTGTCGCTCCTTTCATATATTCTTCATCTTTCTTTGACAAAAGTTGAAAATTTGTATGCACATTAACCAAATCATTAGCTCTTTTGGATCCATTTTATTTCTTTTCAAAGAATGGATAAAATATAAACACTAGATACTTCTCTGATACGCATCGGGAAGTATCTGACAAGTATCATAGAAGTGTCGGATTTTTTTTATTTAATTTAATAATTGGATACTTCCCCGATACGTATAAGGAAGTATCGGGAAGTATCTGACGCGTATCGGTATCGGATACGGTATCTGACACGATACTTGATCAATTTTGGAGTATCGGGCTTCATAGTTTATAGGTATTGTTCAACTAAACTTCTAATTTGGTTTCTACAAGTAATTCCATTCCTTGCAAAATAACACAGACCACAAGAATCAGTAGTTTTCATGTGACTTCTGTTAAGTGTTAACTGTTATCAAACAACTACAACTTTTTAAGACCTGTTTCTCACAAGTCATAATTATAACTTAAAATGTTAGTTTTAGTACATGATTTGTCACTAGGATACATTTATAATTTTCTACGAGAATTTAACCAATATCAAATCTAAAATTACATTCAGCTGCAACTTTTACAATGCACTGGTGATGCTTAATAGATTATTATTTGTGTATAAGCTATCACTATTCACTACTACTCCCAAAATGACACTATTTTATTTTAACTCAATAGAATGTATCTTCATTCTTCAAAGTTCCAATACATATTATCACAAAGAAGTAAACGCAAAGAACATCATGAATGAAAATTCAAAACATTATTTTACTAATTATCACAATGGCTAGCACAAATGTTATCACGATTCACCACCTTAAAACTGTGTATGTTTGTCCTCCATCAGTTGCATATTCAAGATACATTCTTGAAAAGATACAACAAATAGTTTTGTCCACAAGTTTCCAATACCTTACCCTCCATTTCTTCCAAAACATGATAGGACCAATGATGACTCCAAGCCCAAAAACAAATCCCAACTCCGCGCTTAAAAAACTCCAGTCATTTGAACAACCTGATATTCCATTTGCTGGTTGCGGATGCAAGTCCTGCCTATTACCATTTGGTTTTTCAGTCAATGGAGAACCATAAAGCCCATCATTTCCCTCAAAGGAAGATGCTTCAAATGATTGAAGTTGAGTACTTGTTGGGATCATCCCCACCAAATGATTAAAGGAGAGGTTCAAACAAGAAAGGAAGGACAAGCTTGCAATCTGCGCAGGAATTTCACCAACCAAAGAATTATTTGAGAGGTCCAATGACTCTAACTGTTTCAGGTTCCCAATAGTTGACGGAATTTCACCATAGAGAGCATTGTTTGAAAAGTTGAGAATATGGATTGCTTTGAAGTCCATCAGCACCTCTGGTATTGGTCCTTCAAAATGATTGGATGAGAAATCAATGACTGTGAAAGTTTTTAGAATTTTAACCAACTTCACTTGTTGACGTTTAGTAGAAACTGTCACACTATCATGATAATATGTGTTGCCTTCCAAATCCCCTATGTAAGTAGCATATGATACGAAATGGCTTTCATCATGTATCATTCTGTCCCATGTAGTGAAATATTTCTCAGGTAGTTTTCCATTGAAATTGTTGTAAGCAATGTCCACAATTTGCATACTTTTCCAATGCTGATTTTCTTGTGAATTTGAACATTCTATGGAACCGTGAAATTTGTTGTTCCTCATAACCAAGACACTAAGTGTTGGTATGTTCTGCAAGAAGCATGGAAAGCCACCAACAATTTGATTTGTTCCGATATCAAATACCTCTAAGAATGAGCAGTCAGAGAGAGACTGCGGAATCAAACCACCTAAGAGATTTCCATGGAAGTTCAAAGTCCTTACAACACAATCAGTTGGGAACATATCTGGTATTGGGCCAGTGAGATTGTTATTTCCCAAATTCAATACTTCAAGGGTTCCAGTCATGTAAATCAAACATGGAGAAATTGTTCCAGAAAAGTTGTTGAGGGAAATATCAAGTACTCGAAGGTTTGAAGCATTGCAGAGGGAGTTAGGGAAGCTTCCCTGTAAATTATTATTTGAAAGTGAGAGGAAACTTGTGGAATTCAGGTAATTACCAATATCTTGCGGGACAACAGAGAAATTGTTGTCATGAAGGTCAAGAATACTCAAATAGGAACTGAGATTTTGCAAAGGTCCTTCTAAATCAGAGATAAAATTGTGAGAAAGTCTTAGAAGGTATAGATTTTGTTGTTTCCAAATCCAGTTTGGTATTTTTCCATGAATTTGGTTATCTGAAAGGTCTAGCGATAGCAAATTTGATTGATTTGTCAAGAAGATAGGGAAAGATTTCAAGTTGCAGGATGCCAATCTTAAATGATCAATATTGGGAAAGGAGGTCTGATTAACATTTGCATCATTCACATTGATTGATATGTTGTTGTATGAAAGGTTTAGTGCAGTTAAATTTCTAAGCTTCAATAGGTCATCTAGCTGCAGTGACCCATTCAACCTGTTAGAGGAAAGATCAAGAACAGAAAGTGAATGGAGCTGAAGGATAGACATTGGAAAAGGACCAGATAGATCATTGTAACCTAAATAAAGTTTTTTCATAAAAGAGTGGGACACATTAATGAGTTCATCAAGTTTATTAAACTGGTTGGATTCAAGGGAAATCGTCTCCATTGATGGAAGTGTAAAAAGGTAGGAAGGAATTGCACCACTAAAATCATTATATGAAAGGTCTAGGGTAGTAAGATGTGTGAGGTTTGACAATGAATCGGGAAGTGTGCCATAAAGTTGACAGCTAAAAAGGTCAAGGTGAGTAACATGTCCCTCATTGTCACAAATTACACCAATCCAGTTGCAGCAATCAGTGCTATTATTCCAGAGATTTAGACTGGTAAAAATTTCAGGTTCAGGATCAAGTAATTTAAAATTGTTTTTGAATTGGAGCAACACTGATCGTTGATCCGGAAGACATTTGGCAGATGCGTGAAGAGTTATATATATGCAGTAGTAGTAACAGAGAAGGAGTGAAACTAATATTGTGATTTTCATTGCTCTCTCAAATTACTTACTCTTGGACACAATTTTGGTTTGATAATATAGTAACTGTATTAAGAGAAGTTTAGTTGAAGAGCATTGTGGAATAGGATGACTTCCAAAGTCAGTCTTCCATTCAGTTTTGACAGGTTGTGTCACCTTTGCCATTCAATTTTTAGGGAACCTTATCAATAATACATGGTAGCAAATTAACAATTTATTATTGATGATGCAACCACAAATTTTATGAGACATGATATGTCAATCAAAAATCAAAACATTGTTTCTACTTTCTCTCTTTCTGCAACAGTAAAAATGAGTAGTCCTATTTTTGTGAGCATATCCAAGGATTCAAAATCTTTTAATATATACTTTAAGATGATCGTATTTTTCTTGAAAACATTTATTGTTGGGTTCATGTGGTTAACGAGTTTTAATTAAGGTCAAATTGATTGGGCGTATCCAAATTTGATAGAACAATCATTATTCCGAATACTAAATTACCAATACTTATTTCATATGAGAATAGATTGCTGAGACCAAAAATATTGTTACACTATTTTAACAAAGGCGTAGCTAAGTAATCGAAGATCAATCCCATTTGGACAGAACTGAATACTGAATAGTATATGGTGATACTAATTTTCATACGGAAAAATCATTTGTTCAATTATAGTCTAGTGATTATAACAAGATATTTTTATTAATCAGAATACATTGAAGTGTGAAGGAAGACTTGGAAGTCATCCCTATCACATTGTAGGGTCATTGTTTAGGTTTGTGTGACCCAAAATATGAAGAGAGTTAAGCTACCAAACAAGGATTCATATTCAATATATAGTAGTCAGGTTTTATGTGTCTTGTTCAACTAAACTTCTAATTTGGTTTCTATATGACCAATTCCATTCCTTGCAAAATAACATAGACCATGTGACAGTGTTAACTGTTATCGAAGAACTACAACTTGTTAAGACCTGTTTCTCACAAGTCAATGGTTATAACTTAAAATGTTAATTTTGGTACATGACTGGTTCAACTTTCATATACTATTATGGTGGCTAAACTTCTACCTCTAAATCTTGCATCAGTGAGATTATTTTTTAGATCTATTAGTATTTTTTATACAAGTCCCTATCAGATGTATGGTTCAAACAATGACTTTATGATAAGGTGTACTTTGAAATTATGTAATACTTAATTGATTATGCTACTGCTTCATAGATCATGTTCGACGAAATTTCCCTTAAAACTATTGACCCGTTCCACACTGGAAGACACAGGGCAGATTGCCCACTGCAACTTTATAATTATAACACAACCATTTGTGTTGTGGTTATCACAAAGAAAGAGTAGACAATAATGAGAATTACATTAGTTTCATTGTTTTCTTTCCTTCTCTTCATTTATATCAGTTTCCAAATCACCTTTTCCTCAGCCAAATGTCTTGAGGATCAACAATCATTACTACTCCAATTAAAGAACAATCTCACTTTCAGTCCAAAATGGTCTACCAAACTAAAGTTGTGGAATTCAAGCATAGATTGCTGTGATTGGAATGGTGTAAATTGTGACATTGAGGGATTTGTTATTGGTCTTGATCTGAGTGAAGAATCAATATCTGGTGGATTTGATAGTGCAAGTAGTCTTTTTGGTTTGCATCAACTTCAGAAATTGAACTTGGCTGGTAACAATTTCAATTCTTCCATTCCATCAGGATTCAGCAAGTTGGAGAAATTGACATATCTGAATTTGTCATATGCTATCTTTAAGGGACAGATTCCTATAGAGATTTCTCAGCTTACAAGGTTGATTACTCTTGATATCTCTACTGATAGTTATTTAACAGGACAAGAGCTGAAACTTAAACACAATCTAAAAAAATTTGTCCAAAATCTGACCAGTCTTAGGCAACTGTATCTAGATGGTGTAAGTATAAAAGCTCAGGGACAGGAATGGTGCAATGCTTTGTTGCCGCTGCGTGACCTGCAAGTATTGATCATGTCTAACTGTGATCTATCAGGACCCCTTGATTCTTCCCTTACAAGACTAGAGAACTTATCAGTCATTATTCTTGATGGGAACAGTTTTTTGTCCCCAGTTCCAGAAACATTTGCCAATTTTAAAAATCTAACCACCCTCAGTCTTGCATCTTGTGGATTGACTAGTACATTTCCACTGAAGATCTTCCAAATAAGAACATTGTCATTTATTGACTTATCCTTCAACTACAATCTCATTGGTTCATTTTCAGAATTTTCATTGAGCGAATCTATCCATACTTTAAGGGTAAGTAACACAAGCTTCTCAGGAGCACTTCCACACACCATTGGTAACATGAGGCACTTATCTGAATTGGATCTTTATAATTGTCTATTTAATGGAACACTTCCCAATTCACTATCAAAACTCACAGAACTAATATACATGGATTTGTCGATTAATAGTTTCACTGGTCTAATACCATCATTTGCCATGGTCAAAAACCTTACCCACCTAGACCTTTCTCATAATCGTTTAAGTGGTGAAATATCTTCTCAATTTGAAGGACTGCACAATCTTGACATCATTGATTTGCATGATAATTCTATCAATGGGAGCATTGCATCATCCCTTTTTGCACTCAAGTCACTGAAGAGGATTCAACTATCATTCAACCAGTTTAGTAAATTTGACGAATTGATAAATGTGTCTTCCTCAGTACTGAACACCATTGATTTAAGTAGCAATAATCTATCAGGGCCTTTTCCAACATTTATCTTCCAGCTTGGTTCACTTTCTGTTCTCAAACTTTCCTCTAACAGGTTGAATGGGTCGCTGCAGCTAGATGAGCTTACAAATTTAACGACACTAGACCTTTCGTACAACAACATATCAATTAATGTGAATCTTGCAAATTCTGATCATACGTCCTTTCCCAATATTAGTATTCTAAATTTGGCATCCTGCAACCTGAAAATTTTCCCTAGTTTCTTGAGAAACAAATCTTTCTTAAGCGCTGTAGACCTTTCACATAATCAAATTCAAGGAAAAGTGCCCAACTGGATTTGGAAGCTACAAAATCTTCAAAGCCTTAATGTTTCTCATAATATGCTTACTGATTTGGAAGGACCATTGCAAAACCTCACTTCCAACTTGATATCCCTTGACCTTCATAACAACCAATTGAGAGGTCCAATTCCTGTTTTCCCTAAATATGCTTCTTACTTGGATTATTCAATGAACAAATTTGATTCTTTTATCCCACAAGATATTGGTAACTACCTGTCTTTCACAATTTTTCTCTCTCTTTCAAGTAATACTTTACAAGGTAGTATTCCTAATTCCCTCTGCAGTGCTTCAAATCTTCAAGTGCTTGATATTTCCATTAATAACATTTCTGGAACAATTCCCTCATGTCTAATGAACAATTCCCTTGTGGTATTAAATATGAGGATGAATAATCTCATTGGTACTATTCCAGATGTGTTCCCACCTTCTTGTGCTCTAAGGACTCTTGATCTCCAAAAGAATAACTTAGATGGACAGATTCCAAAATCTCTTGTGAAGTGCTCAGCACTAGAAGTGCTAGACCTTGCAAACAACAATATCATTGGCAGGTTTCCATGTTTGTTGAAGAATATATCCACCATCCGTGTCATAGTACTGCGGAAGAACAAATTATATGGTCCCATTGATTGTCCCGCGACCGATGTCACTTGGCATGTGCTTCAGATGATTGATCTAGCCTTTAATAACTTCAGTGGTAAACTACCAGGAAAATTCTTCACAAGGTGGGAGGCAATGATGTATGATCAAAACCAAATTGATTCGAAGGTAAATCACATCCAATTTCAGGTTCTTCAATATGACCAAATATATTATCAAGATTCAGTGACAGTTACTAGCAAAGGTCAACAATTGGAGTTGGTTAAAATTGTAACAACATTCACAACCATTGATTTCTCATCCAATCATTTTGAAGGACCAATACCAGAGATGCTGATGGACTTCAAAGCACTTTATGCTCTCAACATTTCAAACAATCATTTCTTAGGTGAAATCCCATCTTCAATAGGGAACTTGAAACAATTAGAGTCCTTAGATTTCTCAAATAACTCTTTTGTTGGGGAAATCCCTAAGCAGCTAGAAAGCTTGTCATTCCTTTCTTATTTGAATCTTTCCTTCAACCATTTCGCCGGGAAGATCCCAACTGGGACTCAACTTCAGTCATTTTCAGCTTCTTCTTTTGAAGGAAATGATGGGCTATATGGACCTCCACTGACTGAAATACCAGATGATAGAAGCCAAGATGAGCTACCTCCTCAACTTGCATGTGGGAGGCTAGCATGTTCAGTTGATTGGAATTTTTTAAGCGTAGAATTGGGATTTGTTTTTGGTCTCGGAATTGTCATTGGTCCTATCATGTTTTGGAAGCAGTGGAGGATAAAGTATTTGAAACTTGTGGATAAAATTCTTTGTTGGATCTTTTCAAGAATGCATCTTGAATATGAAAATCACAGAGGACAAACATACATAGTTTTAAGGAGACATTAGTCACTAATGAGTGTACTAATTCGCAATGTAGTATTTTCTATTTCCAATTCTGTTGTTTTATAAGTTTGAAGACATTGTATTAAATAAAATAGACTCACAAGGAGTTTTTGTGATATCTTTTCATTTGACTTAAAAGGGATGAGTTAATTTATGGAAAGCCTTATAGCCATGGCATTAATGATGAGAATGAAACACTGTCACTACTACTCCCAAAATGACACTATTTTATTTAAACTTAATACAATGTATCTTCAGAGTTCCAATACATATCATCACAAAAGATAAACACTAACAACAACATAAATTAAAATTCAAAACATTATATTACTAATTATCACAATGACTAACACTAATGTTATCGCCACCTTAAAACTGTGTATGTTTGTCCTCTATGAGTTGCATGTTCAAGATACATTCTTGAAAAGATCCAACAAAGAATTTTGTCCACAAGTTTCCAATACCTTACACTCCATTGCTTCCAAAACAGTATAGGACCAACGATGATTCCAAGCCCAAAAACAATTCCCAACTCCACACTCAAAAAACTCCAGTCAACTGAACAACCTGGTATTCCATTTGCTGGTTGTGGATCCAAGTCACCATGTCCATGTGGGTTTTCAGTCAATGGAGAACCATATAACCCATCATTTCCTTCGAACGAAGACGCTTCAAATGACTGAAGTTGGGTACCTGTTGGAATCTTCCCGACGAAATGATTGAAGGAAAGATTCAAATAAGAAAGGAAAGACAAGCTTGCAATCTGCATAGGAATTTCACCAACCAAACAATTATTTGAGAGATCCAATGACTCTAACTGTTTCATATTTCCAACAGTTGATGGAATTTCACCAGAGAGAGCATTGTTTGAAAAGTTGAGAACATGGATTGCTTTGAAGTCCATCAGCACCTTTGGTATTGCTCCTTCAAAATGATTGGATGAGAAATCAATAGCTGTGAATATATTTTGAATTTTAACCAACTCCAACTGTTGACCTTTAGTAGAAACTGTCACACTATCTCTATAAGTATAGAACATGTTCCCTATTGTAATGAATCCTGATCCATGATCTTCATCATGCATCATTTTTTCCCATGTTGTGAAGAATTTTTCTGGTATTTTTCCATTGAAATTATTGAACGCAATGTCCGCAATTTGAATCATTTTCCAAGGCTTACTTTCTAGTGAATGTGAACAATTTATGGAACCATGTAATCTGTTGTTCCGAAAAACCAAAACGCTGAGTGTCGGTATGTTTTTCAATAAGCATGGAAAGCCACCGGAAATTTGATTTGATCCCACGTTTAATACCTCTAATGATGAGCAGTGAGAGAGAGACTGCGGAATCGGACCATTTAAGAGATTTCCGTGGAAGTTCAAAGAGCTCAAGGCACAAGAAGTCGGAAACGTATCAGGTATAATACCATTGAGATTGTTATTCATTAAATTTATTTCAATGAGCTTACTAGTCATTTTGATTAAAGATGGAGAAATTGTTCCATAAATATTGTTGAAAGAAAGATCAAAAACTCTCAAGTCGGAACTGAGATTTTGCAAAGGTCCTTCCAACTTAGAGAGAAAATTGTGAGAAATATTAAGGATTTCAAGATATTGTAATTTCCAAATCCAGTTTGGTATTTTTCCTTGAATTTGGTTATCTGCAAGGTTTAGAAAGAACAATGATGATTGATTTTGCAAGAAGCTAGGGAAAGTTTTCAAGTTGCAAGATGCCAAATTAAGAAACTTAAAATTAGGAGTGGAAGTTGTAACATTCATATTGATTGATATGTTGTTGTATGAAAGGTCTAGTGCTGATAAATTTCTAAGCTCCGAAATCGAATTTAGTTGTAGTGAATCGTTTAACCTGTTAGAAGATAGATTGATGATAGAAAGTGAACGGAGCTGAGAGATAGGCGTTGGAAAAGGTCCTGATAATTGATTGTGGCTTAAAATAAGCATGTTTAATACAGAGGATGACACATTTATGAGTTTGTCAAATTTACTAAACTGGTTGAATTCGAGCCAAATCTCTTTTAAGGATGGGAGTGTAAAAAGGGACGAAGGAATTGCGCCACTTAAATAATTACATGAAAGTCTTAGAAAGGTAAGGTGTGTGAGATTTGAGATTGAATTGGGAACAGTTCCATAAAAATGACAGAAAGAAAGATCCAATTCAATTAAGTTTCTCATATTACCAATCGTGTGTGGAATTTCTCCCGAGAAGCCTGTGAAACTTGTGAACAAAGTACGGATATTTCCACTCAAAGGAAATGAACCGTCGAGATTTTGGTTGAAAGTTACGTCAAGAGTAGACAGTGTTTCAATCTGAAAGATCTTTTGTGGAAATGTTCCGATCAATCCACATTCGGAAAGACTAAGGATGGTAAGGTTTTTAAAATTTGCAAAAGTTTCTGGAATTACCGATGAAAAATTGTTCCCATCAAGAATAATGACCGAAAGGTTCTCTAGTTTTGTTAAGGAAGAATCAAGGGGTCCTAACAAACCACAATTATACATGCTCAGTTCTTGCAGGTCACGCAATGGCAACAAAGCCTTGCTCCATTCATGTCCGTGACACGTTATACTTATATCATCCATATAAAGTTGTCTAATTTTGGTCAAATTTTGGACGAACTTTTGAAAATTTGGGATTTGAGGTTTTGTCGAGTAGGAGGCGAAAGAGAGATCAAGAGTAACCAACCTCGTAAGCTGTGAAATCTCGATTGGAATTTTCCCCGCAAAGCCAGCCTTTGACAAACTCAGATATGTCAACTTCTCCAACTTGTTGAATCCTGATGGAATAGAAGAATTGAAATAGTTATCAGCCAAGTTAAGTTTTTGAAGATGTTGGAGACTAAAAAGACTACTTGAATTGTTAAATCCACCAAGGATATTTTCTCCACTAAGGTCAAGACCAATAACATGTCCCTTATTGTCACATGTAACACCACTCCAATTGCAGCAATCAATGGTTTTATGCCACAATTTTAGTTTGGTGGAACTTTGAGGATCATGTAGTGTAAGATTGTTTTTGAATTGGAGCAACAATGATTGTTGATCCTCAAGACATTTGGTAGATGCATGAGTGATATATATGCAGTAGTAGCATAGAAGAAAAGAGAGTAATGTAATTCTCATTGCTCTCTCTAATTACTCTCTAATTGTGTTTTAATTAGTCTGATATGTATATGCAGGTATTATATATAGTTGCAAACATACTTCTGCCAAAATGCATGCTGGCAATAGGAGGGGCATTCATTCTTCCATTGAATTGAATATAATTTGCAATAATTAATAATATGGTTGCATGCAAGTTTCATTGAAGAGGTTGGGACATTCTTCTATTCAATTTTGTGAAGCAGTCTCACCTTAGCCATTAAGTTTTAGGGACCCTTAGCTATAAATAGTATATATACTGGTGCTGACTGGTGAGTGAGGTTTGAAATATTATATGACTTTCAACAACAACAAAAAAATTATATGACTTATAGGGACATTGATATACTTGCCGAAAAATCATTATTTACTACTGTCATTGATTTGTAATGCAACAAGTTATAGGGACAACAAAAGTAAATGGAAGTTCTTAATTCTTAACAAACTAAATGAGAGATAAGAAAATTTCTTATTCTCAACAAAACTATTTTTTTATGCCTTTTGAAGTACTCACTAATTATTTTACTCCCTTTAATGAAATGCTTGTTAATTAATTTTCATAAGATATATGATCAAACAAAAAGCTCATTAAGAACCAAACAGTTAGTTGGTTCAAATGGTGATTGGCGTTGGATTTGGTAGGAAGGATCATGTTTCGATTCCCTCAACTATGTTTGGGAGGGGACTGGAACTGGAACCATTTAATACCAGAACTCTAGACTACTAGGGCCTCTTCCCTAGGAACCAGGGTGCAATATGCTGGCAATATTTATATATGCAGTATTTATATATAGTTGCAAACATACTCTACCAAGGTGCAATATGCTGGCTATAGTAGGGACATTTCATTCTTCCATTGAATTGAATATTTATGCAATAATAAATAATATAGTTGCATGCAAGTTTCGTCGAAGAGGTTGGGACATTCTTCTATTCAATTTTTAGAGCTAGTCTCACCTTAGCCATTCAATTTTAGGGACCCTTGCCTATAAATGATACTCACTGGTGACTGGTTTAGTGATTGTCATTTCCTTCTAGATGTAATATTTATTTGATAACGGTCAACTAAAAAGAGAAACATCGAATCTATGCTTTTGACTGATTAGAAGAAAAACAAACATTATCATAACTCCTATTTAGACCATGCATGTTGTGTTATTGAAATTTGAAATTCATTATGCAGAATTACCAGTTTGATAGATCATGCAGACACCAAAAAATGATAAAAAAAGATTATGCAGTAAAAGAGAAAAGCAAAAATAAGAAAGAAAAATGAGAAGAGAGCATACTAGGAAGCTACACTATTTGGTCACCACCAGTTCCATATCCAAGATGCACCATTTCCATTGTG
Source organism: Trifolium dubium (assembly GCA_951804385.1). Lineage (NCBI taxonomy): Eukaryota > Viridiplantae > Streptophyta > Magnoliopsida > Fabales > Fabaceae > Trifolium > Trifolium dubium. The sequence continues at coordinate 36,506,416 of OX638071.1, read as the reverse complement.
GAGTAGGATGACTTTCAAGTCTTCCACTCATGTTCACTAAATGACCAGTAGTTTGTAGATTTTTAAGACGATACTTGTTGGATACTATTGAGGTTTAATTGGGATATTATATTTTTTTCTTTTCTTAAATTTTATAATGATGTTGGAAGTTTTTTCATATGATAGGGACTATAATGTTTCATTTTAATTATTATCAAAAGACTAAATTCAATCATATATTTTTTTATTTCATTTAATATCTATAAATCAGTTAATGTAAGTTATAAGTTAATTAATAAACAATAAATTCATCCGTTATAAACTAATTTATAAATCAGTATTTGTTATTTCTTTCGAACATAGCCTAAAAGAAATATAATGGAGTAGGGTTGAGTTTAAATGAAATAATTACGGGTTTTATCAATTTGCCGATTTTCGATCCGAACCCGACCTAACCTCACCTTACAAATATGGTAAGTGGTTGAAAAGTTGATGACGTGGATGAACTCTCTCGGTAAAACCAACCAACCGGTGGGTGCCTTGTGTCCATCTCATTCCAGTATTCCACACTGACCGTATATATAACAAAACCAAAACCCATTCATTATTTCCCCTTTCTTCACGAAACGCACCGTTTTACTCAACCGCCTCCTCATTTCATGAACACCGTCACAGACACCGCCGGCCTCTCGCCGCCGCCACAATCAGTTGAGATCTCGCCGGAAACGAAATCCGAGAGCGACAGAGTTGGTGGACCCACAATCAAGCTCAACGTTTATTACGGTTCATCTATTCACGAGATCCACCTTCCATCCCAATCAACTTTCGGTCCGTTTTTCAATCCACCAATTTCTCTTCGAATTCGATTGTTTCAAACTTTAATTTCCGTTTTATTACTGTATTGGATGATGTACTTGAGTATGGTGTGTTTTTTCTGTTTATCTTGTGTTCATGTTAAAAGAATGAATGATTTTTATACTAAGAAGAAATACATTTTGATTTTTGAATATAAGATTATAAATTGTTGGAATTGTAGTGGAAATTGGAATGAAGAGTTGTTAGTTATGGGTTACTTCAATGTTTTAGGCAACCAAACAGAACATGTTTTAAACTGCTCGAATCGAGATGAAATGTTATCAAACTGTTCTAATAATCAAACGGTAGATAATGTTGATTCGTAGTTTGATTGTGTTCATTTTTAAAAACATTGGCTAAATCATGACGTGAATATTATGAGTAGGGATTAAGAGAACTTGATTTGAGTTTGTCTTATATTATGATGAAGTGTGGTTCAAGTTACTTAAACATTGATATTTGTTGCCAATTGTCATAGCTAGAATGTTAGATATTGTTAGATGTTGCAATGCCCCACTTTCGATGTGTGTAGGTTGTTACTATGTGAACCTACGTCATACTTTTCACACTCCTTGCCCCTGTGCACAATTGTTACTAGTTTCAATGTTGTGTGTTCATTCTTAATAGGACCCTCAATAAAGAGAATGTTAATAAATTGCTTGCTCATAAAAACTCTCGGGCTTTCGCCCTCTTTCAATGCAAAAAAAACTGTTTTAGTGTCTGAACTCTGAAGAGCACTGACCCTTGGAAAGAAAATATGTGAATCCGCCCTTAGTAGTGTGCATGACTTGTAGACTTATTTTAGCATAGTTTTCAAATTCTTTACCGGATTAGTGTAGTTTCTAAATGTTGTATTAGGAGATTATGGGAAATGGGAAGTGTCTGGTGGGGATCATAGTTCAAAGGGACAAAACTTCTGCATTGTCATTTTGTAGTATTAGTTTTAAGTTTTAATTGTTGCATCTTATAGTCACAACTTACTGTTTCTTTAAACAAAGTTACATCTTGGCATTGATATGTATGTTTATCTTTTTTGTGTTTTCAATAACAGGAGATTTAAAAAAATTGCTTGTACATAAGACTGGTTTAGAGCCTGAACGACAACGACTTTTCTTCAGAGGAATAGATAAGGATGATAAAGAGAAATTGCACCTGGAAGGTGTGAAGGACAAGTCAAAGATTTTGCTGAAGGAGCGTGCTGCTACCGAAGAGAAGAAACTGGAGGAAACCACAAAACCCAATAAGATGTCCAAAGCTACTGAAGCTATTAATGTAGTCAAAGCTGATGTGGACAAGCTCTCTGATAAGGTGATCATATTTTGAAATTAACTTTTCGACTCATATACTATAAACATATTAACTGGGAAATGATCATATTGATTATTGTAATTTTTCAGGTGGCTGCCTTGGAAGCGGCTATCAATGCAGGAAACAAGAATTCTGAGAAAGAGTTTCTTGTGTTGACCGAGTTGCTTATGAGTCAATTGCTGAAACTAGATGGCATTGAGGCTGAAGGTGAAGAAAAGTTGCAGAGAAAAGCTGAGGTAGTTTTTATGCCATTGAAATTGTTTAGTTCAAGTGTAAATAATTTTTCTATCATTGTTTCTTCTCTCTTTCTAATTTTGTGCAATCTCTTATGTTTGTTGGTTAGTCATGTCCAATAGCTGAAGTGAATGAAGTCTTTTCCCAAAAGAAGTTTCTTTTAAAATAATAAGCTTATAAGTTATGAGTTATGACACAGATTTGTAGAAATTAGATCACTGATAAAGTTGTCAATCATCTAACTGGTGAAGTATATCTTTGTCATTGATCAATTGTCTAACTTATGACATTGTTCCAGTTTTTCTCCAGCTCCTTTTTAGTTTCTCTTTTCTCCAATAAATGTTGAATATTTATGTGGGTTTGATATGTTCACAAAGTTCATGACAACAGTCCGGGAAGCTTTTGAAAATGTCGATGAACATTTGTAGGTCCAATTAAATGATTTTTTTTCTTCTAGGATGGTGTGGGAAAGAAAACAGTAGCTGGCCATGTTAATGTGTCTCTTAGGAATGATAGTACTGCACTCCTGATTTTACCTTTAGGATACCTTTTTTTTTGTGTGTGTCTATATATATAAAAAAAAATTAAAATACGATAGAAGTGCCAAGTATAAAGCCCACTAGGATAACTAGCCGTTGCATTCATTTTCCACTTAACATATTAAAATACTTTTGCTCACTTCACCCCGAAAAAAATTATTTTTGCATGCTTGTAAGCGTTATATATCAATAAGTGGTCGGTCATCCAGTCTGACCAAAAGCTTATTAATGCTGGCAACAGTGTTCTTTTATTTCAACAGTTACGATCTTTAACCTTCAAACTTAATTAAAATACCATGTAATATTTTAGATCTTTGGAAAGTTCATTTGTATATATTTTCTTAATTTTTTGTCATGTCATCATAGGTTTTTCCTTGTTTCTACCATGTCCAGTTTTTTTTAACTACAAATGTTATTATTTATCTCTTTACCACTTTACTCCTTAACTCCTCCAACCCCCCTAATATGAAGCTAACCTTATGCCCCTCCTATTCATGTCTAGTGTATGCCTGATCACTCACCAATGTCACAATGGTCTTCCTCTTTCCACCTCTTTTATGACCTAGATCAGACTAACTAGTGCAAGTTTAACAGTTGTTTTTGTATGTTGGTTACATTGTAAATGAGCTGACTTTGCTACCAAATATCGACTTGGTTAGCATATAATGAAAAATAGCTCTACTTTAGATTGAAAAATGTAGGGTCTGTATGGGAGGAGGATTCTGTAGGATTATTACTAGCTAGAGTTAAAATATTGTCCACAGGCATGGGTTACTCATTTTTGGCAATCATCTGAAGCAAAACATTGCAGCATCTGTTCACACACTGCTTCTTAAAATTGCAAATTTATGTTAGTTTTGTGACAAAAATGGATTATGGAGATTTAATATTGATTCTGAACACAAGCTATTCCATCCTTCTACAGGTGCGACGGGTGCAGAGCATAGTGGATAAGTTAGATTCCCTAAAGGCCAGAAACTCCAACCCTTTTATCCAAAGTGGAAATGCTGCCACAGAAACAACCCCTTGGGAAACCTTTGATACTGGAAAGGAAGGCTCGAGCGACGACCCATCCACAACCACAACATCATCTTCAACAAAAATATCTCAAGATTGGGAGCGGTTCGATTAGTTTAAAGTTGCTGTGAAATATCAACTTATTGTACAATACCATATTGGCCTTCATCCACGGTTGAAAATGTGATTTTTATACCAATTAATTTAGTGATTGTTTTTAGAGATTTTAATGTAACCCTTAAATATTTAGGACTTCAAAATTCAACACACACACACACCCCAACCATTTATTATTCCATGTTAAATACTAAAAAAATCTACCTATTTACATGTGCATGTGCATTACATTTACATTGCCCCCATAACACTACACTATATACCAAATTATGTCTATGTGAATCATAAATTTAGGGTTACACCTCTTCAGTCTTGCCCCAATAACATAGGGTGATATTGATACTGCAGTTCCATCTTTTGACGGCAATTCATGCTTAGTTGCATCATGCATTTCTCAATCTCCTGTGAGTGCATAAGCTTCATCGCCATGCAATGTTTTAAGAACCGGATTGCTCATCTAAGGTATTGAGTCATTGATTTTTTGGTCGAATCATTGTGTCATTGGTTGAACTGCGTGATTAAATACGATAAAGCCGAATAACTCGATTGAATAAATCGGTCCATATAATAAAACTATATAGGTATTAAACCAGTTGAATCTGTGACTCAGTTTCGAAAAAAATCATGACACTTAAAAAAATGTGAAAATCTTAAAATATTGTAATTTTACAAGTTACCATTTTGAATCATCTTCAAAATGGTTTTGACTTTTGAGATCAAATAAGTAACCATTTTGAATCATCTTCAAAGTAGGGGGAACGAGTTTAGGGTTTAGGGTTTTTATCAAATAAGTCTGATTTTATTTATTTTAGTTTTAATGAGGTGTAGTGTTTTAAATTTTAATTGGTTGTGTGCAAGATTGATGTGTTCAGAGAATTTCCAAACAAGAATTAATAAATAAAAAATTAAATGTATATAATTATGTAGAGATTAAAATATGTTTAACTCTTCTATAAAAAAAAAAAAAAACAAACATAATTTTACGTAATATGGTTGGTTTACTCTTTTTAAACCTATTACTACGTATTATTAGAAGTGTTAGGGGGGGGAATTTTCAGTTTCAAAGCCCTACAACCTGCCATGGCTTCTGAACAACAACAACAAGCACAAGAAGAGCCAAAAACGGTTCCTCTCAAAGTCTTAATAGACAGACAAAACAACAAAGTTGTCGCTGTTGAAGCAACAAAAGACTTTGTTGACACTCTCTTCAGTTTCCTATCTCTTCCACTTGCCACCATCATTCGTCTTCTAACAAATGATCAACAACAACAACCATCATTCCTTGGAAACATCAAAAACCTCTACCAAAGTGTACAAGCCCTCACCCCAGACGATGTTTGGAACCCTTTCTGCAAACAAATGTTGTTGAATCCTGGGAATCCATGTGAGTTACTGTGCAATAAGCTTTTCTTGAATATTGATGATACTTTGCAATCACGTAAGCTTTTTGTATGTGATTCTTGTAACAAGGTTACAGCTTTTCAGAATCTTTATTGTACTTGTGGTAAACCCACTAATAGACAACCTAAGAATTTGGATTCTGAGGGTCAAGGGAATGGTGGTAACCTAAATGGGGTTTTTGTTAAAGATAATGGGTCTATGTTTTTGGTGTTTGATGATTTGAAGATTGTGCCTAGTTCTTTGATGATCTCCGCAGCGCATTTGATGGAATTGGGGTATTCTGATTTAAGTAAATTAGACCAAGTCACGCACAACATTGGAAAACAAGAGGTAACGGTGTTTTATACTTTTATTATATTTAATTTGAAAAAGGTTGTTGAAAATTTGATATTGCAGGTAAATATGGCTGATTCAGCTGCAATTGTGGTTGTGATGTTGTTGTGGAGACCTCTAAAACTGTTATATTGCTGCCGCAAATGCAGTTGCAGAGTGCAATTTAGAATTATGTTGTCAATCATCGCTCATTTTAGTCTATGGTTAGTTAGAACTTAGAAGTCAGGTCTTGAAATTTTAGTGTAAGGTTAATTAAAACATCGGTGTTAATTATGAGTATCAAAATACCTACTCAAATGGTAGTCTCTGGATCAAAATAAGTGATGAATTATGGTTTTTTGAGGCCTTTTCTGAATTGGTCTGGTTTTGGGGACTATTTGAACTTGCATTGGATCTTTAGACTGTTCTAGAGTTACGAACCTTCATCCTATGACTTGCTTTTAGGGTAGTTTTTATTTCGCATAGTATCGAACCTGATAAGAGAGCATTCATTAAGATGTTCTATGTGAGAAAGAATAGAATGGAAAGTAAGGAGGGAAATGGAGAGGTTGTAAAATGGAAAGCTATAATCTAGCTAATTCCTCTAATTGTTCCTAATTGATATCGACTCTTACTAACTACTCTTAACCATTCCTTTCCCTTTTAAACAGTATCATAAGCTGGATGATTCATTGGTCAACAGTTCAATCATTGTTACCCTTATTATTCTGATAAATATTGAATTTCAAGTTTTCAAAACACAAGTAACTTGTACCTTAGCCTTATCCATGCTTCCGCATAAATTTTCTTGGTGTACCTTAAATTAAAAGTGCAAACTGCAAACATTAGTTAATAAACATTCACAATTTTGGTTAGTTCTTTATGTTATGATGGTTAACTTAGTGACTAGTTGTTATATTTTGTGCATTTTTGGTTGTGTGGTAGATTCGTATTTGCTTGTGTCCCAAAACATATTCGACCTAGAAGCTATCTCTTGGAGCTTCTACTCCACCCGTGCGTTTATATTTTTCTGGCGCAAAAACAAACATATTCTTAGTGTGTTTGTGAATTTCCTTTAAGATCATTAGACACGTTTCCTCCAACTCTCCTAGAGTAGCTCTGGTGTCAAACGTGCAGTGGAATGTGAGCTAACACACACTGTTATTTTTATCGTATGGTTTTAACATATTGTATTTATGTCAGGTAATGCGTACTTGCTTGTGAAAGGTTTTTAAAAAAGTCTGTATTGGTGTCGTTTTAGTCTGTGTTATCTTGGTTAAAAAAGTTTTTCCACATCCTTTTGATGTACAGATATTGAACCTTCTCAAGTACTCCTTAACCTCTCACGAGCCTTTGACAAATACAATTTTGAAAAGTAGCTCCAAGAACAAAGAAAGTCCACCAAACCAATTTGCATCAGCAGTTAGAGTAAGACCTTGCACCAGCAACGTTAAAATGGATGTTAAGCTATCGCGAAGTAAATCTCAGAAAAAAATAATCTTTGCAGAAGCAAATGAAAATTTTGTTGACTTCATGTTTAGCTTCCTTACAATACCATTGGGGTCCATTGTAAAGCTTTTGGATGGTAACTCTTTCATTGGATGTGTTGATAATTTGTACAAGAGTGTTGAGACCTTGGACTCTTCATGGTGCACGGATTCGCGCTCCGTGTTACTCAATCCTGGCCTATCACCACAGTGTCAGTATGGTTCTCCAAAACTGCTCCTCAACATTCCTGATGCACAACCACCACCACAACCACCAATTACTTATTATTATGGTACTGGAACACCAAAGGTAGAGTATAGTACTTATCATGGTAGTCTTCGAATCATAGAAGAAAAGATAGAGGGAGGAGTGATTTCTACAACAAGGGAATCAATTTATAATGCAAAAATCTTGACTGCACTGGATCCAAGATCCCACAACGGGTTGAAAGAAGGTGTAGGATTTGTGAAGAGACCAGCATTATATGGTATAGGAGATGATCTAAAAGTAAAACCACTTTCTGCTAACTCTTGTCTTTCATATTTGAAAGAATTAAGTCTTCCCCTTGATGATCTTGAAATGAAGGTGATAAGCATTGGTGAAGCTGAGGTAAAGTGACTACTATTAGTCCCTAAATGTGTGAGGGAGTGTGTTACTATAGTCCTGAATGTATTGAATTTATAAAAACATTCTTGAATGCGTCTTTTGTTAGTAGTTTTACGAACCAAACTAACTAATAGAAGACACATATGAAGATCAAACTAATCAAAGAATGACATGTGTACATACGGAGACCAAATTGACATAACAAAAGAAAAAGTAATGCATGTTCTTGTAAATATTGATAAATTCAGGGACTATAGTGACAACAACACACATTCAAGGACCAAAATGATTTATTATATACTCTTTTCTTTGTTGTTGATACCCTTCCTTTATGGTTTTCAATTTGCAGGCTTTGAGTCTCCTTGCAGCTTCTCTGACATCAAAATTTACGCTGTCTAGTGGACTAGAAGATTTTTTTAATGTGCCAAAACAAGAATCAAATTTGACATCAAAGTATATAAAAACTAGCAGACTTGATGAACTTGCAAAGGAGCCTATACCAGAAGCCTGAATTATTATTCAGTTTCAGTTTCAACTTTTGTTTTGAACAATAGCTAGAAGATGTTGGACCTTGGTTTAGTAATATCAGTAGTTTATGGTTTCCATTTACCTATTACCACAGCTACTTTTTTGGTTTCTATATTTAGGTTTTTATAGTGAAGTACTTCACAAGTAGAGTTATATAAATATGAGTATTATTTTCAAATTATATTATCATTTAGATACCATTTTTTAATTTCCTTATCATTGTTGGTTTAAACTTCTTGAATCTTGAGTATAGAAAAGTCAATTACAATTCAATTTGTGTTGTTACCCTCATCCTAATATTGTAGCATATGCAAATGCAATGCTTATACTACCCAAATAAAATAAGGTGATTGCTCATCTTCACCCCTTATATGCTAAAATCTGTCAAAATATACTAAATTTTTTATGTTAGTTTTGTGACAAAATCTAACTTACTATCTATTATTTGATTGACTAATCAATCCTTTATATTGAAATGGATGAAGAGTCAAATGGATTGACAATTTTTTGCTGGAGATTATTCAAGAGAACTTTGAATCAGAGTTCTAGATTTTTGTTTATCATGTTATAATAATATCTTGAGGTTTGCATCGATAACACAGTATATCTACTATATGTCAACCATTAACACACATACTTGTGTATTACATTTCCTTTGCTGCCATAATACTACATTACTATAGAGACCAAACTATCTTTATGTAGCTCATAATCATCATAAATTTACAGTTACACCTCTTGCCACAATGACAAAGGGGTGATTCTGATATTTCATCTGCTTTTGATGAGGAGAGGATCCATGAAATTGACATGTACATGTGTTGTTGATTGAAGATGTTGTTAGATGATGAACATTTAGTGATGGAGGATGTGGAGAGTGGGGACCCTTCAAGTAAATAAGCAAATGTGTTTTGTTGATTAAGGATGGAGGAAGAAGGTAAACATAATTTGAGAACAAGTTTTGTGAGTATTGATCATAAAGACCTTGAGATGCTATTTTAATAGTGTTTAATAAAGCAATATAATTAAAACGAAGACTATAGACAAACAAGAAAAATATCAAAGTCGAATAAATTATAATTAGAATCTTCGATTTAATTTAGATTTATCTTACTCACTTTTAAGCAAATACATCCAAATACAAATCACTTTATATTTTATTTATTTTTAACTAAACTCAATTTTACAAAATCCATTTACTCAAAATTAATTTTTGTTACAGTTATATACCATACATAACTGAGGATGGTTGAGTTGGAATCTAATGTAAGTAAGGAAGGACCATTTTTTTGGGTACAAATTAATGTAAGTGCAATTCTTTTTCTCTTTTGTGTACAAATGTAAGTACAATTCTACCATTCCCTAATGTTAAATTCAAGGAACATGATAGGTTTTGTCAAAATATATGGAACATGATAGCAACCAATAAAAGGTGTCACATGGCTTACTAAAAATATTCTTACCAACATAGTAGTAGATTTTTTTTTGTTCTAAATATGATTTTTATCATGCAATTATAGTGTTTTTGGTTTCAGTTTTATAAGTTTTCTAAAATTATATTTTAGTTTAAAAACACAATTACAAAATTCCAAATTTAAATTCAATGGAAAGTTTCTTCCCAACAATATGAACATTATCTTTGAGTTAACTCTTACCTACTTGTTTTTGTCAATATCAAGATATTTACCGCCGAACGCAGTGATTGTTCTTCTCGCAAGATTAGAGGCATCTCAAAGGATGAAATATCAGGTTCAGAGATATAAAATTGTTCCGTACTCAAGACAATGATCGAATCCTCAACCCATAATTAAAAGAAGATGAATATCAACCGCTCAAACACTCCCTCTAAATTCAAGTTTAACCCGTAAATTTGTTTTTTTTTTTTGACAGACCTACTAATTTGTTGTTGTAATTATAAACAAAATAAAAACACTTTTATTTTATAGTATTGAACATCTTTGTGTGGCACAACAAAACACAACAACAATAGTGTGTGTCTCTGTGTTTATTTTGGATTTTGGAAGAGAAAATGAACACTTCCCTTTCTCCTTCACCGTCTCCAACAACCTTTGTTTCTCCAAGGTTTTCCAAAACCTATGCTTCATTCTCTCCTTTATTTTCTATCCTTGTTCCTTCTTCATCCAAACCTATATGCATTCAACTTCCTAACAAAAGGGGTTTCCAAACCACTGGAATTCGCTGCAACAGTAGCTTCTTCCCTGGTGGTAAACAATTTTGTTTCCTTTATCTCTGTTTTGTTGGTTATAATATTAATTTATATGTTCTTCAATTGCATGAAGGTTGACTTAGTTATTATGTTTTCACTGTTTCTAGTTCTTAAATTGTTATAATTGTTTTTGGTGATGGAATTGATTAGATTATTTCACATTTGCTGAATTTATTTTGCCAAATTTGTAATTTTTTATTGTGTTAACCCTCTGGTTTCCGGGGAAGAGTCATAGTCATACGGAATTTGGCCGGTAGGTAAGTAAAGTCTGGTTAAGAACTGTTCTATCTGGGAATCAAACTTGGGTTCCGTGAAAGATTTGTCGTTTGGTGGAGCTCGTTAACCACTTGAGTCCGGCCAAATTTGTAATTACATACTTGTAAATAAGTAATTTATGTGGACAACAAAATTAACTCATTTAAAACTATGTATTACTATTAGATTTTTGTTTTAGGTTTTTTACTTGATTATGTGTTTTTTTAAAGTATGTGATTGATGTAGGTGATGGTGATAGTAGCAGCAAAAATGTCCTGGATGCATTTTTCTTGGGAAAAGCTTTTGCCGAAACTCTAAATGAGCGAATTGAGTCAACGGTTGGTGAGCTCTTGAGTACAGTTGGAAGACTGCAAGCTGAGCAACAAAGACAAGTGCAGGAATTTCAGGTAAGGAACAGTTTAAAGAAGCTTTGTCTTGTACTGGATTTATGGTATAAACCGATGTTGTCAAATAGGGGAGTGAGCTATAGCTCTATAACGCTGCGGAATTTTAACAACTGCTATAGTTTTGCAATATGTAATTCAGTATGAAGTGTTGTCAAATAGTGGCTATAGGACCGTAGCATACCAGAATTCGAAGAAAAATGCTATTTTTTGCTATTAACAACACTGGTATAAATTATAAATACGATTTTTTGCTTGAGGACTATATAAACTATATTGTTGCATAATAATTCTATTCATTGGAAAATTATGTTCTGCTTGTAGATTTTCATTTGTAAAATTGTATTACTATTTGGACAGTGTTGTTAGATAGTGGTTATAGCAGCACTATAGCGTAGTAGAATTTCAAAAAATATATATTGTTCCGCGCTATGCTAGTCAGTATAAGGAAGCTATAATGGCACTATAGCACTGTAGCATAGCTGAATTTGAACAAACCACTATTTTCCGCAATTGACAGCCATGACATTGAATGGTCTTGTAATGTTCTATAGGTGATCCTAATCGTAGCTGGTATAAGAAAAAATTTAGTACTATGGTTTTAATTTGAAAATGATGTTACAAGTATCGGGGGTTGTCAAATTATGTTGAAAAAAATGTTCCAAATTCCGGTAGTTTTAAAGAAAAGTTTTTCAAGTACCATCAGATTTATATTACCAAAAGTTACAAAATTGTGTTTGTCTGTGTCTGTGTCGGTGGTTCATATATCAATCTAATGGTGCACAGTAAACATCTGTCCGCTTATGTGGTTATTTCAGATTTAAATGCCCATCTCTAACTTGTTTGAAAGTTTAATTGTCATACAGGAAGAAGTGTTGGATAAAGCCAAAAAAGCAAAGGAAAAAGCAGCACGTGAAGCTACGGAGGCACAAACACAGGGTCTGGTTTTCACGTCTGAAGCTGATACAGTAGTCGTCGATACAGCTACTTCATATTATTCAACCGATCCAGTTACTTCGGTACAGCCTACTGATGCAACTGAAACAGACACTGATCCCACCATAGAGGAGGATCCCAGTTTAAGTCCATAAGTAATATAATATGCTTCAACTTTCTCTATATTTTCGCTATACATGCTTAGTATTGATCTTATGTTTACGGATCTAAGTTATCGAGTTCAATACACATGCCATGACCTTTTTAAGATATAAATTCTATCCTTTGTGATGGATATTTCTTGTAAAGAGATAAATGCGTTCAAACGGATTATATTTGCTTCTTCATTTGGCATGTATATATAAGTATTGTTAAAACATAATCGGTCAAAATCCCTTCGGTTCTCATGACGAGAGCTTGGAATATTGGAGTTATTTCATTACAAAGTTATCTTATGTATATCTATCTACACAAAATGATAGAGAACAACATTGATACCACAATTTTAAATGAAAACCAAACCAAGGAAATGAAAAGATATAAAAGTTGTATCCTTATTATTAATTCTAAACAGAATAAAGAAAATGCATATAACAGAGCAGAAACATAAGATCTAAGAACAAAAAAAATTTAGAACAAATTTGGCCTCTAAACTATAATCAGTCAAAAGCCCATTGGTGTTCACGACGGATTTCTTCCTCTTCCTCAGGACTCATATCATTCACAATGTTAAAAGTCTTACGAATCTCCTCAGGTGTTTTATCCGTCATCATGTCAGCTAGAGTCTTGCAAGTAAGATCCAACAAACTCTTGACTTCTAAATAGTTTGCAGCACAAATGAGATCAATGAGCGTACCCTGATCAACTTTGACAAATTCATCATCCCAATTCTTAAGACATATTTTGGAACCGGCAACTTCGACATGTTTCTTACAATACTCGATAACCTTTGCCAAGATGTTGCTAGTTACATTGTGAACTGGGATCCCTGTGTCATCGGCACAATTGTCCTCGATCATAACCTTGATTGTCTGCATTTCTCGTGCTACCACCTCGTCGATTTCAAAGGTCTCACCATCGGAACTCTTGAGAATGATTTTTCTTGTTGAAGACATGATGATTGGATTTTGGAAGAGCTAGTGAGTGGGAAACAATGAGCATAAGTGAGTACTATTTATAATGCAACTAAGCCTCCTACTGATGAGAAAGTTTTATTTTTAAATTAAAAATATTTGTTTTTTGACCAGAAAGTAAAATATGATTTGTTGTTAACTTAAAACAAAGGATTTTTTATCAAAAAAAATAAAGAAAATGGTTTATTATTGGTATAGGTTTTTCTTCCTAGAAATATAGTAGATATTGGTCAAAAAAATTTGTTTTTATGAGTCAAAAGATTACTTTTCTTTTTATGCATAGAGTAAATTATTTGTTGTTTACTTAAAAAAAATATTTTTGTTATTGGTAAAAAGTCTTCTTTTCTTTGTAAATATAGTAGATATTAATAAAAATATTCTTTTTTTGACAAGTAAAGTAAAGGATTTGTTGTATACTTAAAAGAAAAGAATTTTTTTATTGGTATAAGCCTTTCCTTTCTCAGAAATCAAATAGATATTGATAAAAATATTTGAGTTTTGACTATATTGATATAAAAGTTCATCATTAATCTTTATATTTGTGGTATGTAGGAGTTGTCCGCTATGTAGGAAGGGAAATGAAAAAAGGTTCACTGTTTATGCAGCGAAAAAAAAGAATGGAAAAAAAAGAATGGTTCGCTGTGTAAAAAACGAATAATAACAAAAGCTACAAAATACAGTTTTTAAAAACATACCTACAATAATACGAAAAATAGAGCAAGACACACATTGTCCTCTTAATTTCTCAACAGCTTTATTCACACAATTTATAAAAATAAATAAAAAAAAGTAATTTATTATTCTAAGGTAATATGCTTAATCAATTAATTTTTTTTAAGAATGTTGATATTTTTCAAATAAAGTAAACTTAAGTGATTCCATTATATCCCAATGACAAGTTATTCAAAAATTATAATTTTAATTATCTTTGTTTTTTATAGCATTATTATCGATTCAATAACAAATAAATGGACATTTGTATTTTAAATGACATCCGAGAAAATGATAACCAAAGCAACTGATAACATTATCCATTTATTTTTGTTGACAGAATGATAATATTATCCTCTTTTTCTTTTTGACAGAATGAAGAGATAAAGGCCTTTATTTTCTACAATTTGAACTGCATTTGCAGCTGCAATTGGTCTCCGTCGAAAATACTTCATGTCATTGATTCAGCTCACAATTATTCTAAACTTTTGACGAACTTTTTAGTCTGTCATGAGAAAGAAAAGAAGAAAATGTGAGAAAGCAAACACAGATCAAAGTCTAGTATTTGTTTCAGAAAAACATTTTCTGAAAAACAAACCAAACTTGACGCTAAGTGCATTTTTCAAAGTCTAGTACCTGTTCTAGGGTTAGAAACATGATCACATTCCAAGATCCCAGTCGTCCAAAATTTGGGAGGAAGCCTTTATAAAATGCTGAGGGTCCCTGCGAAAAATCAGATTGCACAGTCTATCAGTTTTGATAAAAGAGAATCCTTTGACATTGTAGCCTCTTGTTTGACTCAAATTAAAGGTAAATGACAGAAGATGTATGAAAATGTCTACCTTCTCGTACAAGTAAACTAACCCAAAAGAAAGAAAAAAACACAAGAAAAGGAAAATGAGACATATGATTCAGCTAACTAAGCTTGTGTATCATATCCACCAGCATGGTTTTAAATTGTGGTTGCAGTTGTACTAACACTGTAAACTTTTATATTACGATAAAATGCAAGAAAATGCAGTTGGCATTGCCGTAATTACAGTTGCAGATTGCAATTTAGAACCATGCCGTTGTGGAGAATTCTAAATTCTGAATTGTTATATTGTGTGTGTCCGCCATTACAGTTGCAGATAGCAACTTAGAACCATGCCCACCAGATATATTTAGATATGATAAAGTAGTCAAAAGAATTTTATGCACCTAACTCAGTAGGAAAGGATTCACAGAGTTAATAGTTCTACCTAAAGCATAAATGGTGGTAAATGTTATGAAAAGTGAAAAAATTATTATGGAGAAAGGCAACATACATCATTCTTCAAGGTTTTGACAAAACAATCAAGGGTGTTTTTGTAACTAGAATCTCCCATCATTCTCGACTTGACCTGCATATTTACCAAAGAGAAGATAGAACAACAGAATTAGTGGAATGGTATGAATACACAAACAAGATTCTCATTTCATCTCTTGCAACCTATGAAGCCCAGACACGGACACTGACACGTCGTCACGGATAAATTTTTTGAAAAAGTGATATAATTCAATGTACTTGTAAGTGTCAGTGTCGTGTCGGACACGCAGGATACGCCTTATCTAAGGAGTGTCTGAGCTTCATAGCTTGCAACCAATATGAAAAATGAAACAGAAAAAAGAAAATCTCAAACAAGCTATAAAAGCATTGTGTAATCAATCTTGGATCTTGGATTCTTATCTTGTCAGGGTTGATCAGGGGAGAAAATGGAGAAAAAGGCATATAAATTGTAAAACAATTATACATTGAAGCAATAGGAAATATACAAAGCCAAATCAACAATCTATACTTAGTAACACTTTAAAATTACCACATCAACTGGGGAGCCGATACAGACAGCAAAAAATCCCGCCCCAAGTCCAGCAAAGAGATGAGTTACAACATTGTCGGTGAATCCTGGAATTTTCAAAATAGTCTGCATCAAAAAAACTTAGTTATTCAAAAAACTTCACAACATTATCAAGAAGAAGAAAAATTTGCTACGTAAATCACAATGAACAGCCACCAGTAACTTTGAAATTACCTGTTTCACTTGATCATAGCTGGCTAGTTCAGCAGCATTGATAATACCGTTTCTAGCTATGTTGGGTCCGAGACCTGTCCAAAGAGCTCCAATTCCTTCCTGAGTATAAGATGCAGATTTGTTAACCAAAATAGTTAGAAACTAAGATAAAACATGTACATATTTCTTTTTCATAAATCATGTTGGGTTAAATGTATAGACCTGTCTCACAATTGACGAATAAGCATTTAAAGATCCAGAGTAGCGCCTGGGAACACCAGGAGGTAATTTTCCTTCAGCTTGAAGTCTTACTTTGACAAGATCAGTTGGATTTGCCACTGCAATTGCCACAGCACCTGTTGATCGAACAGAATGAAAAGTTAAGTACATAACCCCAATATTACGAAATAAGTTCATATCATAGCACACAGTGACGCAGAAAAATTATTCCCACAATAACTTCCAGCATTGAGCTTTACCAGTCGTAAATGCAGCTAGAATTTTCTTTGACAGTGGAACATCGCCAACATGGTCACTCCCCACGTACAAAGATTTAACCTGTTAAAACCCCATGCCATTCACAGCATACGATAAACTAAAATAAGCAAACAATACAGATAAACTTAAATAATTGAACAAGTTTCTGCAAGAAGATTAAAATCTTACAGGCTCATATAACCCGATTCTTAATCCTCCATATAAACATTGACGATGTAGCCCTGGCACAATGCCCTTCCAGAGTGCTGAAAGACCTTCTTCCCTGGCAATCGTTCCAACTGTTCCCAGCATACCCTTGTATTTAGGTAAGGAGGATACATCACCAGCTACAGCTTGCTTTTGAAGCTGGAGCCTAACTTTGGCGGTGTCCAAAGGTATGGTACAAACCTAATTCAATTATAAACATTTCTGAGAAATAACTTTAAATGTAGCTACAAGCGAGTAGTTATAAAGCAGTATGAGAACTAGCAAATGAACAGGACATCAGAAACAAAACAAGTACTCAACAATAAATTCATGTAAGCGGAATCAATCAACCACTGATAGAAATAAAATCCACAAATATAAGTAATATTGTCGCTAAATAAACCTTCCACAATGCAAAAGTTGTTTCCATAGAAGATAACTTGAAAGAATATTCATTTTTGTCAAGTATAACTTTCGAAGCAAAGAACTAACAAGGGTAGATTGGAAGGGATCGTTCCATTCACCAAAAAACATCCAAGAGTTTTCCCATACATACATATCAATACAATTTCCAAGACAAACATTCTTTGTTTCAGCAATTTAATTCGAACATGAACAAACCAACAAGGATAGAAAAGAAACTCATGATCCACCTTAATACTTGGAAAAATGAACAACCCGAATTGAAAAGCAAATACATTTCATCACATCAGAGCAGTCAAAACCCATTGTGACTGACCATCATTGATTAATCACAGAAAGATGTAAACCAAAGCTATAAAGAATAATGGAGTACCGTGCAGTGTTAGGTTTGTGGTCTAAATTTTATGAACAAAAGAAAGCTTATTTCACAAACCTCTTCACTCAAAAACACATAGGGTCCGTTTGATTTGCAAAAGGTAAGTTCCATACATAACAACATAGGATACATACAACAGCACAAGACAAACATTTAAACATTTAATGTATTAAACAACTTTTCGTCTAGCATGATTTTGATGTTTGGTGGACAAAAAGTTTCTTTTTTTTGGTATTGTAAACAATTTTGTACTCGAGACAAAAAATTATCACGTGGTTTAGTAAGAGACAAAAATTTCAGTTTTTGTTCAGTCCCGTACCCCTAACTTAAGAACATATCATCATAAGCCGTTTCGATAAAGATCTTAGAAATAATCTCACAAGTACTTATATCAGTACACAAAATCAAATAAGTGAATCCAAACAAATTAAAGCATACCCTTTTGAATAAAATAATCGCCCATTCTTCCCCAAAATATTCAACAAAATAAATTCCACAAAAAATATAAACTTGATCATCCAATTTTCAATTCAATCAATATAAAAAAAACACTTAGAACAAGTAATTTCATTGAATCAAAGTAAAAGTACCCAAAATCACAGTAAAAAAATGTAAATAACAATGAACCCTATGATTATGATCATTATGATTATTCATATACCTCAGCGAAAGATGCGGAAAAAGCACTGCTGGCGAAGAGTTTACCGAAAGAGAGGTCGGATTTGGAGTTGGAATCAGCAACCATTGCAATGTGATTCAGAGGAACGAACCCAAAGGTTGCGTTGCGTTGCGTTTCAGAATTCAGAATTCAGAATTTGGGTTTTTGGTTACTCTTTTTCTTTTGTGTTATAGTAATTGGAAATTTTTGTTATGCGGCGATTAGGTGGTGTTTAAATACAACTTGCACGTTTTTTTATTTGGGATTAGCAATTAAAGCTGATTATTACGATAATTAAGTAACATTTGACTCAAATCTAATTAGGAGGAATGAATCTCAGTTATTGGATGTGATCAAATACGTGTTAATTAGTGTGTCATTAAACTAACACTATAGTTGAAGAAATAAAAAGATTAAATTTTGTATTTAAAATAAACTTTTAATATTTTCACAGTATTTTTTATATTTTTAAGAAGTTGATTATGCGTTTAGAAATATTAGCTCAACTGACACAAAATACTAAAAATGTTCTGTCGGATGTTTATGACAAAAATTCAATCTTTGATCTTCTACTTTGTGTGAGTTTATAATAACTTTGTCATTTTATTTCGACTATATACTAATAAAAAGTTGATTATGCAAAATTTAATAAGCTTACTTTGCCTCTCATGTACCGTTTATACATGTTTCTTATTCTTTCCATCTCAAAACTGTTGTTCTTTTACTTTTTTTTAATTTTGTCTCAAAATTATCATACTTTTCGGAAATCAATGTAAAATTAATTAAATATATTTTCTCTTTCTTAAATAAAATAAGGAAAATGTTAATATTTTGGAAGCAAAAGTAGTAAATAAATTTTTGGAACTTGTACATTCTACTTTTTTAAACTAATAAAACTTTGTTTTTAATGTATAAACATTTCTTCTTTTGATAACCTTCAGGGCACTAGTTAACAAGACCCATAAAATATCAGATATTGACATCTTCGGAGGCAGTTTCTTCTGATGATACTGTTGATCTTATATGGCATCGTCAGGTTCCCTTGAAGGTGTCTATTTTAGCTTGGAGACTTTTGCGCGACAGGTTACCGACGAAGACTAATTTGTTTCGTCGGGGTATTCTTTCATCGGAGTTTCAGTTTTGCGTCTCTGGTTGTGGAGGTGTAGAGTCGGCTTATCATTTGTTCTTCACTTGTGGCTTGTTTGGTTCCTTATGGTCGCTCATCAGGTCTTGGATTGGTTTCGAGATGGTAGACCCCCCGACTACATCTGCTCATTTTCTCCAGTTTACTTATGCAGTGGGTGGCAGTCGGGCGAGGAGATCTTTTATGCAGCTCATATGGCTTGTGTGTATTTGGGTTATTTGGACAGAGCGCAATCAGCGCCTGTTTAAAAACTTGGCACAATCTGTTTCTCATCTTTTGGACCTGATTAAGCGGCGATCTTTCTGGTGGTTGAAGACCCAGTATCCTAGGATAGAGGTTAACTTACATAGTTGGTGGGTGAACCCTTTGTTATGTTTGGACATTTGATTGATGTAGTTGTACTCATATTTACTTATACTTGGTGTTGTGATGTAGACTGTGGCGCCCTGTCTTAGCACATCTTGTGCTCGGGGTTGCTCTTTTTTTACTTATATATCATATTTCATTTTGGCTTGTTCAAAAAAAAAACAAGACCCATAAAATAAGAGTAAAAGATATTTAACTTATCAATCTCTGTTGTTTTTTAATTTACGTGCATAACTCTAAAAAATAATAATTTTGAGAATGGATAGAGTAATAAAATTTGTATTTCACTAGAGAAAAGAGAGGAAAAAAATGTGTGCATAACATATTAACATTGTGATTCGGAATAAAAAGGAGGACATCATTGAGTTTGGTGTTATCATATCACAATATTATGACATTTGTTCTTTATACCTAACTTGAAAGTTCAGTTTACTGGAAAACAAGTAAATATAATTTCTTATTATATGATGTTTGGAGTTCATCAAATCTCGTTTCTTTAGTTGTTGGTGTGAAACAACACCATAACAACATTTTTATCAAAACAAAGGCTAGATTATGTTTTGGGTGTATTTTTTGCAACTAAATTGTCTCTTAAGTTGATAGGATGAACTTATCCCATAACAATATTTTTATCAAAACAAAGTCAAGCATGTTTTTGGTGCACTTTTCGTACCGAGACGTCTCTTTCGTTGGTAGGATGAATTGCCATCATAAAAGCATTTTTATCAAAACAAAGACTATATAAATCATATTTTGAGTGTTTTTTTCGCACTGAAGCGGCTCTTTCGTCGGTAGGGTGAATCGACACCATAAGAGCATTTTTATCAAAACAAAGGTTATATATCATGTTTTGAGTGCACTTTTCGCATCAAATCATCCCTTTCGTCGGTAAAGTGAATCAATAAGAGCTTTTTTTACAAAAATAAAGGCTATACTAATATGTTGCTTGTTTCTTATGATTTATATTCCTTCCCAAAAATGCTATGATGAAACAGTTGCAACTTGCAAGTGATTGAAGAAATCAAAGCAAATTGAAAATGACTACCTAAGAAATATCAATAAAGCTCAAGTTCACATCAAAAGGTATATGGCCAATGTGCCTACTCCCACAATGCAAGAAAATGATTAAATAAGTGGATCCAAAAGAAATACTTTGTATGCTTCAAACTCATATTAATTCTGTTGGTCCTATTGTATGTAAAAAAACAAAATCAACTATGACTGTGATATTGTTAATTTTACTAATTTTCTAAGTATATCTCTTCTTGGTTTCACTATACAATATAACTCCAATAATAGTGAGTACATAGCCAAGCATTCCTATCATTGAAATTGGATTTTGAAATATCAAAATTGAAATCACCACAGCAACTGCTCCCTTTGCATTTCCTAACACCTGAAAAATATTTGACAAAAAATAATCACATTGTATGCATTTTTATCTGTTTAATTAAGCTTTTAAAAATAACCATAATCATAATGAATTAAATCTATGGTATTGAGACATACCTGAAGGGTAAGTGCACTTGTATATTTGGTCACCAAAAAATTAGTGAGGTTGACAAAATATGCAAGAGAAGAACTCAAAAGCAGATACCAGACAATTCTGAAATCCTCTCTGGCAAGCTCTATTGTCATCCGAAGCACGTTTCCTTCCATCAACAATGTTGCAGGAAGTAACACCATCATTGCTATAGGTGCCATATAAAGCAGAAGGTTCATAGAATCCAATTTTTCTCTGGAAACATCAAAATTATTTGAAGTTAGTTTACAAGAGAAGTAGAAATTTGCAGGACTAATCACTCGGCACTTATAGCATGTAGCACTGACACTTCTGATCGAAAGTGCGTTTGGTATTCGATACAGACAACAACATGACATTGAGAACGTGAGATTACATTCAATTACTTTATTTACTCAAAGTATTACTAGTGTTGAGTATCAGTGTCTGTCAGTATTGTGTCTGATGTTCATATATGTGCCAGTGTGCTTCACAGTACAAAGTCTTTTATTTCAATGGATCGCACATTTATCCCAATTACGCAATTCGGACTATCTGATCGAGATTGAATGGCTAGTATTCCAACTTTGTAAATTGGATTTGAAATATCAAGTTAGAATACGAATCATCAAATCTTGATCAGACATTCTGAATTGTTTGACTATGATTTCCTGACTGCAGAGAATCTAAATCCAAAAGGATCATTACATTACCCTTCCGAAGACAACAAAATTGCTTGAAGCACTGATTTAAATGCTCTGGCAGCAGTTGATGAAATACATATTATAAATCCAAATAGATGAAAACTTGGTTCACCCTGCAGCAAAATGTTGCATGTTAAATTTATGAAAAACAATTTGATTCTTGAAGAGATTATAAAATAAGTGATTCAAGTAAGTCAACGAAAAACACCCTAAACAAACATTGACCTATTTCACGCCCACTCGGATTGAAGTCTTAATCATTTAATCGTACATTTGAATTCGTGGTGATTTTGATAGAATAATCAGTATACCACATTAATTTTGACAAAAGCTACGCTTTGTAACTTCAACAAAATCATAATGTCAAAGTAATTTTGTCAAATTCACCATCAATTTAAATATACCCTAACGCAACTCAAAATATGAGTAGTGTTACATATAACGAACTCTTTAATCATAAAATCTCACAAATCATGTCCTTTTAGTTCCGGATTTGGCGAAAATCACCCTAGTGCTAGCCTGCTAGGTAACCAAGAATTTTGTGATGGTTTCGTGATAATTTTTTCGTGATAACTTTTTCGCGCGCGATATTTAGCATTTTCCAAAAGAGATTAAAGATGAAAATAACTTACCCCACTAGCAATGATGACACCAGCAACAACAGGCAAAAGGGTACCATAAGTAACCCAAGCTTCTCTTTTTGTACTAACAACATAAGCAAAAACAGCAGTGAAAAAAGGTGTAGTAGCTCCAATAGCTTGATTAAACGACACTGGTATATAATTAAGTGAAATGTTCCCACAAACAACTGAGAAACAAAAAACAACACTTAATCCACAGATTTTGAATAACTGATTCTTAGATTGAATACTCTGCAAAGGTACAATATCCATAACAGAAATTCCAACATAGCTGAAAACAGAACATAACATCATGTGACACATGGTGAGAAAAACAGGGAATTTGTAACCATAGTTGCTTAACAAATACTTGTTCATCAAAAGAACCCCAATATTTGAACTGTACCAAAAAATCACCACCATAATTGTTGGCCATGGAATTGAGTTTTTCATCATCTGGGTCATAATGGGTTTTGATCAAAATTCAATCTTTAAATTTATCAACAAAAAAAAAACAATCTTGTTTTTTTTGTGTTCTTCAAAGGAAGAGAGAAAAACAAAAGCTTTGTAGGAAGATGGAAGAAAGAATGAATAAATGGTTCATCATAAATGAATGTAGAGAAGAGAATCAATCTAATTCAATTGTGATTTTTGGGTTTGAAATCATTTTCAAAGATTGGAAATGGAAACTGAAACTTAACATTTGGTATAGTGCATGAATAATTGTGTCATAAAGGTTACAAAAATTTGATGATTATGAAAATGATTTGGATGAGACACTTTGGCTGATTCTATTTTAAAAGAATAAAAGTTAATTTTTATGGTGAAATTATATATAGCAGATAAGCCAAGAATTTTGAATACTGTCAATGGTATATTTAAGCGGCCATCATCAATTACCTAACCAAGAAGATTACTATACTTTTGATTCCTATGAGAAAAATTATGGCTTATATACATTTTTAGCTATATTAGTTTTACCAATAGTTAGTAAGTTAAGTGTAATTGGCGCTGAACTTGGTAGAGAAGATCACAGTTCAATCCTCGCAATTGCAATCGGGAAGAAGCTGAAACTACTTGATGTCAGAACTGACTCCTAAACCAGATTAAACTGACGGTAAAAAAAAATTCAATGAATAACGTTGAGAATAATAACTAAATGTTTTTTTGAATATTTTATATTTAAATATGTTTTAGATTATATTTAAAATAGATATCATTAGTATTTAAGATTTATGTTTTTGTTTAAAATTATTAGAATTTGTTTGTTATTTAAGATGTATATGATTTAAAAATATAATTTTGTAGCCTTATATATAGAATCATATATATAGACTAAACTCAAAAAATAGATATTTTATAAAAACTAAAAATATTGTTACATTATATGACTTTTTATTTTCCTCCTAACAAACTTAATTTGAAATTTTTAACATTTAATGGAATAACATAAGGCAAAAGGGATATTGGAGGAACATTTTGGCTAATACTTGTTGTTCCAATTAGATACTAACAACTAAATTGCCGGCCTAAAGTTAATTACAAGAACATTTGGCTTAATGTATATTAACTCTTGCATGGTTTTATTGCTTTAACTTATATTTCTTGTCCCCACAAGTCCTTCTCCGCCAAAGTTAGATCTCACAAAGATAAAATCACATGCAATTGTAACTTTTAAGTGAAAATGTTTCAAAACCATAATTTTGTTAGTACCAATTTGTGTATATCAGTGTGGTTTATATTAGAATTTTTTATTTGGTTTAAGTCGATTCTCCAAATCGCTTGTAAGATGATGCTTGAGCAGAAATCTAATGGTCCAACAAATCTTGTATCATGTTAAAATTTTGAGTTGGATCAATTTCAATATTACAAAACTGACTTATAAGTTAAAGTCTTAAAGATTGTTTCTACTTATAAACTTATATCAAATCATTTGTCATCTAATGTGTGACTCTTAAATGGTTCATGGTCATGGAACTCATAATTTGGATATTCTTATTTTGAGAAAATAGATGAAGATTTCTCTTGTCCAGTTTAAATATTTGGCCTAATCTAATTCTAAAGTTAACATATGTTAAAACTTAATCATTTTTTATAATTAAAATTAAATCATTAAAGTAATTTAGTAGACAAAAGAAAATCTTTTACAAACTTTTAAGTTTTAGTTTATTCAACTAACAAGCAGATAAAGATGAAAAAGGTGTCATAATCTAGTCATTTTTCATTGTAAACATCGTTTGGCCCTTGATATTGTCAAGGATGTATTCAGGTGATCTAACAAGGATGATCAATAAACTTCAACAAATTTTGATAACAAACAAAGGTATCGTCAAGAGAATTTCGCAATCATGTGTATTATGATTATGAATAGTACACTTCATTGATTTCCATAACGTGGCAAATAATGATAATGTGGGGAAATCCATGGTTTGTGTGCATGTTATATGTCTTTTCATGTTTTTGAAATACTTCATCTGTTACATTTTAATTGTTGTCATTTGGATTATACACATATAATGAAATGACTACAAAAGTGATAGTTAATTTGAATCCAAATCATTTTTATACACTGCAAAACATTTAAAAACTTTAGTAATTGAGAAAATAGAGAAGATCATAAATCTCCATAGATATGATGAGTACTTCATTAATTTCTTATCTTGAAATTATTTAATATTCTTTTGGAGTAATTCTATTGAAAATTTAGTGATGAGAAAATGTTCTACATAATATTTTTTTTTTTTTTGCATATTTACATATATGTACATGTACATAATCTATACTATATATAAAGGGAATACTTTTATTTTGGTGTAGCCTTTTTCATAATTCCCAAAAATCCCTTAACTGTTATTTTTTTTAAAACTCTAATTTCTATTGGTTTTTTTAAACTATTCTTACTTCTATAACTTCAATCTTCTTAACTTTCATCTTAATAATTTTTATACATTTTAATTTCCATCAAAACATTAATATTTTTTAAAACATTTTTTTTATCAAATCGTATCACACAGGCGGGCACGAAACGTGCCCGTCTGGCCACTAGTGTACATAAATTGAATTCTAATTTGGTGTGAATCAACCCTAGAAACAAAAGAAATCAATTGAATTGAGTGTATTAAAACAAGTCAGCATCAGTACTTAAGTCAAAAACAGCTACACTGATAGCACACTATTAAAACAAGTCAGAATCAGTACTTAAGTCAATAACAGCAGACAGCTACATATTGATCTAATCCTACCATTTCTCACCAATATGTGGATCAAAAAGAGCATTGCACAAGTGGCTATACCAAAGCCAATGCAAGAAAAAGACCATATAATGTTTTGTATCAAGTGATGCAGTTACTGCATTAAATCCATATCTGTATTTTAACATATCTGTTTTTCTATGAAGTTAAAACAGATATTTAACCAAACAAATCATAAGCCAAAACTCAAAGACAACTCTATTTCAAAGACAAAGTGCTAATGCTAACTATATATAACTACACCACAGAAGCTACTGCTAACTGTTAAGTATAGCAAATCTTTTTAAGAATAGCTAAAGCTACTCTAATTTTTCAGTAAAATAAACATTTCAGATAAGCAATAGTAAATCTCCAACAACCTGACCCGGCAATAACCATAAGCAGAATGAAATTGAAATCAAAAGGCAAACGACATAAATATCACAGAATCAAAATGACCAGAAAAAAAAGAGAGATGAAAACCACTGGGAAAAGACTTCCGTTACACTGGAGAATAAAGATTTAAGATAACACTAGAGTTGAGAACTTTGGAGGAGAAAGAGAAAGCATGCTGAGAAAGAGAAAGGTTTTCATAGTCTTCTACTCTCAATCCCCTCCTCTAAAAAGGATGCAACCTTTGTTCTTATTATAGCTGCACGGGTAATCTAGGAGTTTTGGTCGTACTAAAATATGCCAAATGCATTGACATGACTACCTTACAAACTGATCTAAGATTGATTGTGAAGTACAAAATTGGGCTTATATGTCTCAAAGCTTGACAAATCGTTATATTTTCCTAACTTCCTTCGTAAAATCTAATCCTAAAATCAAACCTTTCAATTGGGAATGAAGCAAGTTTTACTCTGTTAAGTGTTGCAACAAGGCTTTCTGGCAAGAAGTGAAGCAGAAAAGGAATATATAGATCAAATTATATCTATGTGCTGAAGGGCAGTGAGCATGTCTCCAACGCCAAACCCAAAATTACTCTACTTTTCTTGGCTAACTTAATTAGTTCTGAAAGAAAAACATAGATTCTTAAAGAACTAACATCAGTGTCGTTAATGGCGGCCATGGCAGAATGGTGTGGCGAATGATTTTGACAACCGTCATAGGAAATTTGTGAAGGAATGATGGGATGTCTGCCATGGCAGCACCATAGGCCACAATGGCGTGTTAATACGGAAGAGTTTTGGCCTTCCGCCATCGATAACCGTAGGATAGAACTGTGGACATCAAAATTGATCCAACACTCATGGAGATGGGTATCACTAAACTCTAGCAGGAATCACAATTCTTCCTTGAAGAAAATAGTAATTTTCAGATCTCTATCACATCAATGCACACTCATGGAGATGGTATATACATACAGCCATGTGTGTAACCATTTTAGATCCCTAGTAAGAAAAACAGACTCGGAAAAACATGTGATTGTAGAGATAACAATACAGCGATCCTTCACAGTATCTCAAGCAAGAAAAAATCAAAAATTGAATAATAAAATGCAGTAAAAAGGCATAAAATACAGCCACATATATTGTAAATGAAACACTGCAAACTGAAATCCATAACAGCCACTATAATGTAAGCAAAACGCTGCATATTGAAATCCATAACAGCCACTAAAATGTAAACAAAACGCTGTATACTGAAATCTGATGAGCTTGCGTTCACTGAGATATATTTGGTAATCAAATAATCGATTGAAGGTTCTGAAAAAATGATAATATATTCTAAATCGGATACCTGTGAAAAATACATTTTAAAGGAAGTATGGAAATTTTGTTACATGAACATAATTTCAATTTCCTTCCCTTGATTTATTAACTTCAGTATCGTTATTATCGGTCTCAGAATTGACTTGCATTTCAAGCAATTTGAGTTGTTCCTCCTCCTTTTCTTCTACAGTTACCTGCTTTGCGTCTTTCGGTTTACTTGTTGATTGCTGATACATAACCCCACCTAGCATACAAATCAAAAGTCCCACTGTACCCACCCACGTCGAGTGCTTATCCCATATCACCAAATTAATCATAACTGTCAACAACTTGTTCACTATACCAAGAACAGTAAACCCAGTTGCAGAAATAGCCCTGCGGCACGAAAATCCAAAGAAAGAGATCGCAAGACCAAACAAGCACGACAACGCCACAGGCAAAATCACCGGAAACGAATGCCAATCAGACTCATCAGTGATCTCATGCTTTATCTTCTTCAACTCACCCATGATCAACAACTCCAACGGAAAAAGCAGAAGAGCCTCAATATTATTATACAACACAAGACCCCAAGTATTCAACTCAATCGTCGTAACCACATGCTTAATGTAAACAAAATCTATCGTCATACTAACCAAATACGCCACCGCCCACATGTAAGCCGCAAACGTAAACTGATAATCAGTAGCAACATAAAGCACACTTCCAGCGAAAATAGTACCCAACGAAGCCCACGTCTTTAAAGAAGGCCAAGGCCGATGCAAAAACACCGACTCCCCAACAGCAACAAAAATCGGAACAGCAGATCGGAACACAATGAAAGTATCCACATTGGCATGTAACAACAACTCACTATTAGTAAAAAGTGACAGATAAAAAATAACAGCAGCAGGTAAAAACCGCCACATTGTCATCAAATCAAGCTTATCATGTTCAACAACCTTCAACCATCCACATAATAAAACCCCAGCAGCACTAGTGAAGTACTGTAACGCGGTAAGCGCGCCCGGATAAGGGAATTTCATGACAGCCCATTTGTTGATAATTGACAGTAAAGATGCAGATAAACAGTAACCAGCAGCAACACCGTAGATTGAAATTTGATGAACAATTGAAGTATACCAATTTCCAACAACCCCATCATTCTCATTCACAACATTCATATTCAAAATTCAATTTTTTTTCACATTCACAATAACCCCTTTCTCAAGATTCAAGCAATTACTACAACTAGGGTTTATTCCACAATATTATTTTTTGATATCTGAACAAAATAACACAAAATTATTCACAGTTAATATCAATCTAAAATCTATGCAAAAAAAAAAAACAGATCTATTGGTTTTTTTTTGTGAGTGTAGTGTAGTGTAAAGTAAAACAGAGTAAAACGACAAGGGTTAGTGCGTTTTAGAGTTTGTTGAAGAAATGAAGAGAAAGGGAAGTAACTAACTAACCAGAATTGAAGAGAGAGCGTTGTGAAGTGAAAGCGAAATTGTTTGTATGAATCTTTTTTTTTTTTTCAATTATTTGATTCACTTATTGGGTTTTGTTCTTTGTGTAGTAGTTTGCTTAACGTGGCTTCTTGGTTGTTATTAAAATATTTGTTTGGATGATTAAAATAATAAATGTATGATTTATTTTTGGTCAAACTTTAATTTTTTTTTTGACTAAAACTTTTAGTTATTTTTGTAAGCTTTTAATTTAATTTTTTATATTGTGGATTTGTGGTATGTAGACGAAATGAAAAAAAAAAACATTGAAAATTCATACACATAAAATAGAGTAATCGTGAACGATTAACAATTTTGACATTTTCTATTAATTGATCTATGATTTCTAGACAGCTTTTAATTTAAGTTAGTA
This sequence comes from Trifolium dubium, assembly GCA_951804385.1. Classification (NCBI taxonomy): domain Eukaryota; kingdom Viridiplantae; phylum Streptophyta; class Magnoliopsida; order Fabales; family Fabaceae; genus Trifolium; species Trifolium dubium. Next base: position 36,477,052 of record OX638071.1, on the reverse strand, counting down.
GATAGGTTTTTACCAAAACTATTTACTAAAATTATATAGTAACTCTTATTAGGAATTATTTTTTATTTGGTTAAATTATTAGGAATTATTTAAACTTTATGTAACTTAAGAGTACAATTAATTAAGGTGAATAAGTAGATGTACTTTAAACTTTAATTTTGGTAAATAAAAAAAAGTACAATTAATTAAGGTAAATAAGTAGATTTAATTAAATTCGAATACTGATTCATGCATATAAGATATAATGTCTCCAATTCATTTTACCGATCTTCTTTGAACCCGGTTCCTTCCAAATGTCCGAACAGTTACAATTACAAGTCTGTTATTGCACTTCTTATGCAGTCAACAATGGATGATTGTAGGCATCAAGTTCATCATCTCATACAAATAGCTTACAAATATTTTACTTAACATATTACTATAAAGTTTTATGTTCAATCAGTAATTCCACAGATGTAAATCATAAAGATAAAGATGTTATATTTGCATGACTGTAAAAAGTATATTTAAACCATATTTATATATCTATTAAGAAAGATAAACTTATGTCTTGCTTCTTAATCCACTTCCAGACCAAATTTGATTGCACTTTTATATCTCATAGTAAAACCTTTGCAACTTTCTGGTATACCATAATATATTTTCCTTTTGGTAATGGATAGGGGAGTAAAATGCTAAAGACCATATAAATTTTTATAAAAATGGAGTAACTAATTGAACCAAGGGGACCAACCTTTGCACTATGTACAAAAGAGCATCATCTCTGCATCACACTGAGGGATGATTACAAATCTTTATCTCCTATAAAACTGTGTTGAACTACACCCAAAGAAAGAATAATAAATAAAAAATGAACAATATAGACAATCAAAATCCTTCAACACTAGCCTTCCTAGAGGCTGAGGCCGAGGCCGAGGATGATAACTTGCGGCTTTCTTGCCTATCAAGCTCCTCCAAATAGAGGGTTGAAGAAAAAGCACGAGGAGGAAGTTGAATTGACACTCCCGACCATCTTGGAGGCGAGACAGATACCAAGGCTCTGGATGATGGTGATGGAGAGAAACTTGACCTTGGTGCAGGGTGGATGATACCATTAAGACTTGGTGATCTCGACATTTGTGCTGGTTCTTGCAGTGGGAATCTGGAAGAATGCTTCAAATCTTGTATCTTTTTGAGATGCTCAACAACAGTTCCCATGGTTGGTCGTTCTGATGGCTCCATTTGAAGGCATCTTTGTGCAATGTTAGCTATTGTACTTGCTGCTTTAGAAGGAAATCGACCTTTGAGTTGAGGATCCATGATCATTGACAAACGATGATTATCAGATAGGAAAGGCCTGCTCCACTTCACCAAATTCCTCTCTTCCTTGGGGTGGCGGCTATCGAGATTCTTTCTTCCTGTAAGTAGCTCTAGAAGAAAAATTCCAAAACTCCATACGTTGCTCTTTGGAGTAAGCATTCCTTTCTCCAGTGTCTCCATCGATAGGTTTCCAACAGCCTGAGCAATATCAAATTCGTGAACAAAATGGAACAGATATTCATGATAAATATGATAAAAAGATAAAAATATTAGCGACATATCATAGACCTTAGAGTAACACTACAGTATAAGTCAAAGCACTTACAGATGAACTGCTTGAAATCTCTTCCTTGGGAACATGTCCAACACAACCATATCCGGACAGCTTTGCACTGAAATCTTTGTCAATCTGAATGTTGGCTGTTGAGAATTCATTATACATTGCCTGCAGACACAAAAGAGCTATATCAAAAAAAGAGAAAAACGCACACTTGATTGAATAATGTGCTAAAAGAAGGTCAGTGGAAACAAAACAACTATCATTAAATCCTTGAAATTATTCAATCCATATCCTATGTAGCACCGACGCTTCAGATTGAAGGCATGTCGGTGTCTAACATGTGATTGAGTCCGAGACCGACGCGACACAACACATGTGGTTACATACAAATAATTTACTTCTTAAAATTATTATCAATGTCAACATGTCAGCGCTTCATACATTATGAGAAACAAAATAGCCAGGTCTTTTAGCTCTCACTCGGAGATCTAAACTCCACATACATGCAAATAGAAAAGGCAGAGATGACAACACGAAGTTTCTTCAGTTCATTATATGATTCAATATAATTTCATACTAGTTACCTGAAAAGGCCCTTCTTCGTGCAAGAAAGAAAGACCAAGTGCAGCACATATTGCAATTTTCATTCTTGTATTCCAATCAATTGACGGTCCATCAGATTTCCCATACAATAAGCGGTCCAAGCTTCCATGGTATAGCCTCTCATAAACCAACATTCTATGTTCTGAACCATCACGCGCGTGAAATCCTAGCAATCTACAGAGGTTTGGATGCTGCAACGACGCAAGAGTATTAACTTCATTTATGAATTCCTTCAGGCCCTGAAAAAAGACAGATAATTTTAGTCCGAAGGTAATTTAGAATTGTTAAAGCAAAAAAAATCACAACACTGACAATAACTTTTAGTTATGTTTCAATCAGAAAATATGCAATTCTTAACAGTTTATCAGCACCACAAGGATTCGTCAACATATTCATATGCATAGATTGGAGACATAAAAGAGTAAGGAGGATAACAAATAGCAACACTACCCTCTATTTGAAGTTTCCACCATTCAGATGACAAATTTAGGCAATTAGCAATTTGTATGCATGAGAATACCAAGAAATAAAACTAAAATACTGCAGTACTAAGAAAAGTACCTGAGGTGATGGGCGAAGGCGTGTGACAGTGGCTTCAAATTTCTTTGAACTTGAAGTTGAAGTATCATCACCAAAGGAAGCTTTATAGATGGTTGATGAAAGAGATTCTGACATGTATCGATCTGATGAGAAGTTGAGGCAAGCGGCAGCAAGTTCGTCATATGAAAAGTTTCGAAGTGACCCAGTTGGTGGAAGCGGCAAAGGTCCGGAAGCATATAAGGGACTACTAGCTGTCCCCAACTTAAAGCTGCCAACAGTCTTCAGTGTACTACCACCCTTAGGAGATGGAAGCGGTAAAGGTTGTGGACTAGAAGTGTGTTGCTCCTTCCATGATCCAGTTCGGTATTTTGTGTCATCTTGTCCCTCATACTCAATTGAGGCCAAAGCATCTTGTTCTGCTTCATCAAGAGCCGATGGAGCAGACAATGCTCTTATTCTATTGTTAGTGACTTTATTAGTAGGTTGTATGGGTTTCACACTTATCTTAAAACTAGGAGGCGCAGACTGGAGTGAGCGAGTATGAGTTTGGGGTTCAGGCAGTACTGTAGGTGAATCCTCGCCAGGGCTTACGCGTTTTACATACGCTATCTGATCAGCTTTTTTCTTATTTCTCTTCAATATAGTAAAACACCCCATCCTATGAACAGAACTAGGATGTTATAGAGAACAGTTTATGTCTGCAGAAACAAATAAAAGTTATATCTCAAACACACTTACTGAAATTCAATTTACTACAATTTGATATCCCACAAGAAACAATGCTAACATGTGTTTTCCAAAGATATAATTTGACACCCCATTTTAAATATCATTAAGACAAAAGATTAAAAGAAAACGGAAAAGCATATATATGTTTATCATTCTGATACTTCACCCATAAATTATGCTAAGATGGTATTTGTAAAACTCATAAAATATGTTCAATAAAATCATAAAACTGTGTGTAGCAATAAATAATTTATTAATTTCGTTTTCTATGTGAAAAAATTATTAGAATCTTTGTATAATTTTTTTTCTTTGTCAAAATCAATTAGTAGATAATTGTGACAGTAACCCTAATTTTTGCAGACATTGTTCCTCAGTGCTCTCTATCACAGATCTCTAAATATGCGGCATTTTTCATCTCTCACTAACCCCACATCCACACAATGCCATACCCTAATTCTTGGTTCACTTCATCATTGTATCTGGGTGGTGTACCAATGTGATTCCCGCCACACCCACTTCTCCCTGCCCCTCAGAGATCCATACTATCCGTATACAACTGAATTAAGATTCCTACCATTCCAGCACAATTCCGTTGAGATTTTATCTTTCTGTGTGATTCTAAAAACAAAACTCTATATGACCTATATAGTTGGAGTGAAGCCTCACAACAAATGGTGATTCATGCAACTCTGATTACCAAGTTCCTAACAACTGTCTTTTTTCTTACTCCTCGTGAAAAGTGACTACACTACACACACACACACCAAATTTCCATATCTATTTTTTTCATTCCTTAATCCGAGCTATTACGAAGAGTCTAAAACTATGTTATCACATAAGCATTTGTCGTCTTTACCAAAATATAAATCACTACAATTAGCGAACAATTGGTTAATTAATGCCTCATAAATCTCATTTCCAACTTCTGTGTCCATCACATTCCAAAATAAATGGTCTAATCAAATTACCTTATACTATCTCCTATCTCACTTACTAATTTCTACAACAAATATTTTACAAGTTAAAAATAAATAATTTGTCAAAAAAAAAAGTTATAAATAAATTAATGTATGAAAATATTTGTTTGCAAATTAATAGAATTACCCAAGTTCTAAATCCTTACTAATTCTACTACATGAATCTCCAAATGATAATTAACTACATCAAAATCAACTCAGATCCATTTTATTTAATATCAATGAAATTTTAACACAAACCCATTAAACTTCACATACAAATATAGCAAAAAAGAACAATTTTTTAAGCTAAAAAACTTCATCCACACCAAAGGGGAAAAACCCCCCAAATAAATCAATTGTTACAACAAAAAAAAAATTGGAAAACCCCATGAATACAAAAACCTAAATTCATAATCAAAATTGCATCAAAAAAAGCTAAAATTGAACAAATCAAAGGGAAAGTAAGAAAATTGAACAAACCTGTGGAAGAATTGGAAGCTGAAGCAATTCACAGTGAAGGATCACGGAACGAAGAAATGAGGAAAAATTGAAATTTTGTGTGGTTTTGATTCGTCCACGAAGAAACTGTTACAGAGTCAAAGAAAGCAGATTGAAAAAGCTGCGAAGTGAAGATTTTAGAGAGAGAAAGAAAGAAGAAGAACAATATTGAGAATTTTAGAGAGAGAGAGTTGCTATATTTATATAATTTTAAATAAAATGAAAATAAAAAAAGTGGTCAAAGATATATTCAATTCAAAACAAAGAGTTAATTTGTCATTAAGATAGTAATTTTTAGTCAAAATAAATTAAGATGGTAATTTATTTATTTATCATTAAACACCAATGACCAAACACAATATATATTTTTACTAAAAAAAATAATTAAATTTTTTTTACCTTTTTAACTTTTCTAGTAATTTTTTTCTATTAAGTTACTTGTTTGTATTGGTAGTGGAAAAAGGTGTAGATACATTCAATTACTAAAATTAATTTCTTTTATTGATAGTCAACCCATGATTCAAATAGTTTGGAGAGAGTAAATGAATATTTAAATGATTAAATTGCAATTTTTGGCTTTTTTGGTTAATTTGGCTTAAATTTCTGGATTTTTGCCTAGAAAATTACTTTGAATGCCACCTTTTATAATAAAAGGTTGTATTTTGAATATTTTGGTTCGAACTTTGACTAGATCACTTCTTTATGATTTTTTTGTTTGACCAAATTATTTTTATTCTTTGGATTGTGTATGTGTCTAATGGGTATAAATATAATAATAAAGATTGCAATTCTATATTTTTTGGTTACTGATTGCAATTTTATATTTTTTTTTTTCGATATTGGGGTATCCACTGTCGAATGTATTGACTAATCACTCGCTAGATTTGAGGCACTTCAATAGATGAGATAATTGGCTCAAGGATTTAAAGTTTCTCCATATTTAAGGTGAGGATCGAACCCTCGATCCTTGGTTAAGGGAGGATGAGCCCAAACTGCTCAACTACACCCCTTGGATTTGATTGCAATTTTATATACTTGTATGTAAAAAATAATCTCACTTATTAAGAAAACATATTTATGAGAATTTAAAATATAATTTTGTGGGATTTTTCTTGAATAAGTTGCATAGGAAGATGTAAAATAATTTTTTATTGGTTATTGTTATGACTAATTATGTTAGTGTTTTAGTGGATGTCCATCCATATGGCTTAGTGGATGTATTAGTGCATTATCTTTCACTTTCCCCCACTAGTAAGTGGATCATAACTATCATTGTTCTTTCACTTCTCTATTGGGGTCCTATAAATAGAGCTCTTGTATATGATGTAATAAGACACATGAATAGAATAATAAAAAGCTCCTCTATCTATATTCTCTATATTCTATAGCTCTAAGAGTTTATTTCTAACACGTTATCAGCACGAGCCCACCAACTGAGGTACGCAACTTTTAATCTATTTTTATGAAATCGTGAATAGCCTTGTTTTGATTTGATTATTATATATCGTATGAACCTTGGCATCATGTCTTTATTTATTTGAATGTTCGATGTTGTTTGTATTTATGACCGACATTAGTATAGTGAAGCATATATAACACTTTGATCATTCAAAAGAACATAAAAATATTTATTTATATGATCCGGTATATTATGTAGGATTTTTTCTGGTATGGTTAATTGAACATTTTCACTTAATACTAATGTGATATATAGTGTATGGTATTATTTAGTTTTGTAAACTAGTACTGCACACGGGCCACCACCACGTAATATACACTACCATCATGTAATCATATACACATTTAGTATTATGATCAGACAGCCATGTGTACATTTTATTTTTATTTGTCCTATTTCCCACTTGAATTCCATTATCTGAATAAAATTATTGTGGACTATATTTATAAATTATAAATTATAAGTGTATGATGGTCATATACCGGTTGTTTCCAAAGGTCTGCACTTTTAATTTTCGTTTAAATTTACGACATTTCTGCAACTTGATGTTCTTACTTTATGTTAATTGTATATTCTAGTCTACTATGTGTACATTAATTTCCTCATATTTATCTTTAATCTAAGTCTAAGTTAAGAAGTCTTAGTTTAATTCTTGTACCCCTCTAATTGGATTTTAGATTACAATTGTTTTCATTTCTTTACTGCCAAATTTTTGTTTCTTCTAAATTTCTTGGTTCCTTTATGATTCCTACTTGGAGTGTTTCAACAAAGAGTCTATGTAATTTGTAAATTATTTTCTAAAGTTATTATTTGCTATTTTGATTTTTAAAGTTACTAGATTTGAAAGTGAAGGTAAAGACTACTAAGGTAAAGTGAAAATTAATATGATACATTATATTTGTATTATAACACATAGTTGCAGAATAGATTGCGAGGTCTATATATATGGGTAATAAGTGAAAAATTCTACGAGTTGTGATTGTGACCGATTGAAACTAAAGCAATGGAAAAAAGGCTATCTAGTCTCTTAATTATTTGACCTTCTCATTGTTAGTTTTAAACTACACATTAACAATCTCATAATATTTTTGAATCTTAAATGGGTTCAATGAGGTAAAAGGCGTATTTCAGAAACATTAGTGAAGGAATGTGTAAGGTTTTAAAGTTTATTCTATCTTTCATATGCTCATTAATTATATATGAGAAATTATAATCATCTACCTTTTGCACGATAGTCTACCAAATTATTATTGCAAGGTATGTTCAACGACTCTTGTAGTTTCAACTCAATTTTATTTTTTTGAGGAAAACTCAATTTTATTTAGCTCTATAAGTGTTCGAAAACAATCATTATGTAGTTCCGTAAGAACTCATATTATTCTATGTGCATTCATAAATTCAAAATGGTAGTTCCTGAAGAACTCAACATTATTCTATGTGAATTCCAGAAGAATTCAAAAGGGTTAATCACTTAAGGATTGATAATCAGAAGAATTTCAGAAGATTTGAGACATTGTTCTTAGAGAATAAGAAATTTAATATTATGCATCCCTGAAGGATTGCGTAACAAATGATTTATGAAAATCTAATGAAAATCTTTTATATAATTCTTGAAGAACTAAAAGTTTGATATATATTAAAGCATCCCTGAGGATAGCTCAACGAAGTTTAAAGTTTTATTATTATTTATGAAAATTTGTCAATAGTTCCTGAAGAACTATTTAATAATATAATATCAAATAAATCCTAGAAGGATTCTAAAAAATCACATAGATCATGAAGAACTAATAATTTAGTATCAATTATATTCTGAATTTTTTTTTATGATTTTCCTTGTTTATACAAGAATTAATTATGATTTTCTTACACTTTATTGTTATTTTGATATAATGATTGAGGTGACACTATAAAAGATTTTATTGTATTATTAAGTCATCAAAGCTCATTGACTCCATTTACAAGGATGATTGTCATATTATTGGAGGTCAGTTGTGCATTTATTTATTTATATATTTATTTTCTCGTGACTTACTATTATTGCTTAAAAGAAGCAAATTGTTTTCAATATTATTAACTCATATTGAGATTTATTTAGTTTCTTTATTATTTTTCCTACATGGAGTTTGACAATTATTATGATATATATGAAAGATTAATATATAATTGAGTTATATATTCTCTGCAAGAATTTGGTTAAATTGTATACTTCAAAATTATTGAAATAATATATTATTACATGGAGAACAAAGATAACTTTGAGTGTATATATATTAGTGCAATTGAAGCACAAATTTTTGTAAACCAGAAGTTTACAAATCGTATTAAGTTTTTTCATTGGCAAGACCGGTTGGGTTATCCCGGATCTATTATGATGCGAAAACATAGTTTTTTTATTGGATACGTTTTGAAGAGTCAGAAGTTCTTCAGTCCAATAATTTGTGTGTTATTAGTTTCCAAAGGAAGTTAAAAAAAATTTTGAAATATTGAGTCTCGTACAATTTGAGATAATGTTTTTCAACTAAAGGTTAGACAATTCACAACCAGAAGTTTGTGAAATTTCCATTAAGTATTTCATAAGTATCATATGTTGATATTGAATATTTTGTGGCATATGCTAAAAAGAAAAAATATGGACCTGAAGATCCATTCTTTAGATGTCTAAAGTTAAGTGTGATTGATACTTATGAAATCATAATTTCAAAATTATACTTTGGGAACATGTGATCATTTATATTGAGTTTTCATTTTGCATCAAGCCAATAAGTTATTATATGAAAGTCCTCCCCTTAATTTGCAAATGAGTTTAGGTTTATAACCTAATATTATTTTATATAATTAAGCACTTTTTGAATGTGTTGCTCCAATATAATGCATGAAGATGAATTCTTAAAGAATATTGGGAAAATGAATTTGACATTGAGCTAAAAATTAGAGATTTGTTTACGGCCCAGAAGGCTTATTATCAAGTGAGAAATTAGTTTTTCCAATATTAGGGGGAGAGAAGAAGCTGTTGAAAATTTGAACCAGAAGTTCAAATGAATCACTTGAATTGAAATATTATTATTGTCTCATCTTGATCCTCAGATAAATCATTTGCAAAGTTTATGAAATAAACTATCAGCTGCTAAAGCTCCAATCAAAATTGCAAATGAATCTTAACCACCCTGAAGCGTGGTAGTGCAGTCGGTTCCAAAGATTAAAAATCTTCGAATGAGAAAAGGAGCTAAAAATAAAGATGACCCAAGTGAGGATATGAAAAGAGTAATTGACATAATTGATTTTTCAATTCCAAAAGAACTTATCAGGTACCTGAAATTTATGAAAATATAGAGATCTCAACAAATTATGTCATGAATGAAATATAAAGAACCGAAAGGAAGTCAACGTTGACGATGTTTTAAAATATAATATAGCGCTATTTTTGATAAATAATACTGAGGATCATCTACTAAAGATTGTAAACAAAGTGAGAATTGGTCAAAATTGAGAAATTAGATTGAAGTGTAATGAAACTCATTTTTCAAGCAAAATATTTGTGGACCTGTAGTCCAGACACCTAAAAGGTGTGAAATTTAAATTGTATACAAATGAGAATGATGAAATTGTGAAATAAAAGGCATAACTTGTTGCTCAAGGATACACGTATTATTTTGGTACGTAAGATGCCTTGTAGTACATGGAGAGCTCAATTTTCACATGATGAATGTTGTTACAATATATTTATGGCTCATTTGATAGACATGATTATATGAAGGTCCCTGAAGGATCTCCTATTAAAAATTCTATATGGATCAATTAAAGATATAGAGAAATATCTTAAGATAAATATTTTGAGAAAACTTTATCTCGATCTGCAAATCGATCAATTAGCTAATTGAATCTTGACAAATTATATTTATTGAGTACATGATGTTAGTGTCAAGAAAATATCAAATATCTCGGCCTTGAAGACTTTAAATTTGCATGCATATTACTTAAACCTCATATTGATTGACATGATAATATTATTTTATTCTTGTTAGTGAGATAGGATTTATCACCAACCAAAATGCATTTGAATAATGTGAAATATATGTTTACACGATAGTGTTAAAGCAATTTTTTTATGAATATTTGTTCGTCAAATTAACCATGCATGCAGATATGAGCTATTTTTCTGATTCAGAATAGTCAACTCTCAAGTACGTGATTATCTACATATGTCAATATTGAGGCATCAACATGATCTAAATCTCATTCAATAGTTCTCACATCTACATATCGAGTTCAAATACCAACAATTCAAAGAAGATATGTCTTGAAGACAATGATGATGACTACAAGGTTCTATTGAAATGAGGACATATCAATGAAACATATTGATTAAATGTGTTAAGAGAAAACATTTAAATGTTGACGTTCATATTCTTAAGAGGTGCTTCAAACAGGGGGAGAAAACTGCACTCTTTTTCCCTTTGCCATGGTTTTTCCCACTGGGTTTTCCTGGAAAGGTTTTTAACGAGGCAGTTCGCACGCAAAAGGATGCTGTACTCTTTTTCCTTGGTTAGGATTTTTTTCCACCGGGTTTTTTTTTTTAGTAAGGTTTTAATGAGGCACATCCTTGATGGACATCCAAGGGGGAGTGTTATGACTAATTATGTTAGTGTTTTAGTGGATGTCCATCCATATGGCTTAGTGGATGTATTAGTGCATTATCTTTCACTTTCCCCCACTAGTAAGTGGATCATAACTATCATTGTTCTTTCACTTCTCTATTGGGGTCCTATAAATAGAGCTTTTGTATATGATGTAATAAGACACATGAATAGAATAATAAAAGGCTCCTCTATCTATATTCTCTATATTCTATAGCTCTAAGAGTTTATTTCTAACAGTTATTGTTTATTGAGAAAATGAGGGAGAAAAAAAATTAAATGCGATTTACAATTAATTTTATGATAATAAAGAAGGATATTTTTTTAAAAATTGTTTCCCTCTCCCATATTCATTAATTTCTCTCTCCTCTCTCTGATTCTTCTTGTCTACATTTCTGTCACTTCTCCCTTGTCATGGATCTGTTCTTTTTCAATTATCTTTGCCAACAACAACAACCCACCATCATCATTATCTTTCTCACCACCACAGAACCATCATCTTTCTCACTGCAATTTTTCTCATTTTCTCTTTTAATTTTCTTTTATATTTCTTATTAACTTTACCCAGATCTAAAAACGATTAGAGAGTTGCAATCTGTGCTTTTCTCCTACCAGTGCTGTGGCGGTTAAAACGATGCCGGTACAGTGGCGGTGGGTGGTTGGCCGGCGAGAATAAATTCAACTGGGTGTTCCGGTGTAGTGGCGGTGGGTGCACCCAACAACAAATGATCTCCCAATTCTCGCAATTCTAATCGCATTAAGCTCCTTTATCCCCCTAATTTTAATTAATAGTGAGGTTTAGTATACTTCAATCCAACAACAAAAATGTAACAGTATTGTTCCAAAAATGGATTTGCCGAGAAGAAGTATAAACTGTAAAGGGTAGCAGAGGAAGAAATTAATAAAGAGAGAAAGAGTTTTAAGAAAATTGGAAAAAAATAATAAAGTGGGACATTAATTACCCCCTTATCCTGTGCCTAGATTGCACATGTTAGAAAAACCCAATAAAGAAAAGCACGTTTTTTTTTTTGAATGAAATGAATTTATTTATTTTATGCAAAAATGCTCATGTCTTATAAAATATTCTTAATCAAAATATATTTAGTATGTCAAGAAGAGTTAGAACACTTAGAACCTGTTTGGTGCGCAGGTTAGGGAAACAAGATATATTAGTTTTCCAATCTTGTTTTAATCCGTTGTTTGGTGCACCAATAGAAAATGATAAATTTAATTTACCATTAAATCTATTCAACTACTCTTTGTTATTTTAATCCTTATTTTCGACTGGGTTATCCAATTACTCTTTTTTATTATTCTTATCATGTGTGCACCAAACACATGATATGATATGTGTTAATCTTGTCACTATCATATCATATTATTATTTAGTTTTTTTTATCATATTTTGTCTTTATCTATCCGACGCACCAAACGGACCCATAGTTCTAACTCTTCTTGACATTCTAAATATATTTTGATTAAGAATATTTTATAAGAGTTAGGACACTAATTAAAATGAATATATTTTACATCTTCATCCATAGTGGTTGCAATTAATGGTGGAAAAAATCAATTGTGGGACATTGAAATTTTTTTTTGTAATCGATTTATTTTAGTTCTGAAATTATTATATTATTAAGTGATTTTAGTCTCTTCTCGAACACAGTTGCGATGATTAAATCATGATATTTTCTACAAAGTGTGTCAATCATCATTAAACCAACTACAACTAACATTTATATATTAAAATTGTTTTGTATGTGCCTTAAAATTTCAAAGAGAATCAAATTTGTGAAACTTCGGCTATTTTAGAACATAAACTAGTTCTAAACAAGATATCAAGCAAGTTACCAAAAACAAACAATTTAAAATATTTCAAACATATTACATATCATAAACATGAAAAATACAATGATCAACTATCACAAACTTGATTATTACATACTAATAATAGGACTGAGATTCTCTCCAATAAGAATTTTATTTGATGAAGTATAGTGGATATCTCCACTTTAATTATATCTTAAGGACTTTGATCACATTTGATATTTATCAATGGGTGAGTGAGATTCAATTGCAGAGGATTCTCCTTACAAAGGGTATGTTTTTGTGGTGGTACATTGTCCTGTGAAATAGGTGCAGGTGCAGGTGCTAACTTAATGTCCTCGGAAATCTCTGAAACAGGACCAAATGCAGCTCCAGAGCTAACAAGTTCGATCATAGCGCGATGAGGGTTGATCTTGTGTTTCTCACAAAGTTCCGGCAAAAATATTCCTGTAATCACATCAATGCAAAGATCAGTTATTGTATGGAAGAAAAAATAGTTTATGAAGAATTCAAATTCGATATTTATGGATGTGACACTTATTATTCAGACTTTACTTGTCTCTCGGTCAAACTTTGGATTTTCTGAGCCCTTCCTTTGTGAATCGAAGGGTTAACACCAAAAAAATAAAGTATGTGATGATAATAAAGTAGTAGAACTAACGAACAATTCATACCTTCTCCGGCGGCCAAATTGAAGAAAAGGTCAACAATGTTAGGGCACTTCTCATAACAATCTGGAGAGCAAAGTTTGCTACTGAATTTTGGTTCAAAGAAAGCATCAGATGAAATACCAACAGAACTTCTATCAACACCACATGATTCAACACATTGATCAGTTTCAATGTACTCTGCCATTTTGTCCACTTCTACATCAGATGTTCTGCATTGATACTCAATTTCACCATTGATACCTTTCTCAGTCTCCAACAAACATCTTTTTCCTGATGAAGCTATGGAGAAAGTGCACACTTCCTTTGGTAAGTCCTCACATACCAGCGTAGCTACAAAATTCATGAATACTTTTAATTATGCTTTTTATAAAAAAATAAGTTAAAGAAAAATAAATGGAGAACTTATGACATTAAAAATTGTACTCCTTCCATCCTAAAATATGTGGATATACTTGATCATTTCACATATATTAAAAATATATATAAATAAAAGAAAAAATCATGTGTGGTGTAACTTTAATGAGTATTGGTGTATACAATTATCATGTATACAAAATGAAATTTTTTGAATTATGAATGATGTAAGTTGTATTAATTAGAGGACAAAATAAAAAAAAAAACATTGCATTGAAAAATCAAATCAATTATTTTAAAATAATTTATACTTATTTGTAAAAATGTCACTTATTTTGAGACTGGGGTATGATATAATACATACTAAAATCATCAAAGAAAAATAACATTGAAAATATGTAGGATATATATAATATAACATATATACCTAGAGATGCATGAATGAGAACAGAAGAAATTAACAAAACCAAAGGCAATTTGGTTAAGAAAGGCATGGTTCTAAGTATAGTTTGGCAAATAGGTAGGAAGAAATATTATTTAGCAAAGAATACCAACAAAGTATTTTTTTTTATCTTTCTTTTTGTGTGTATATGTAATAAGAAGTGTTGAAGAGATGAAAGTAATGATTTGGAAAAGAAAATCATGTGGGTATATATAGGATTTTCTTTTGTTCAACAAGGGTATATAGTATATACTATTTAGTACATATTATATGAAAGTTGGAATTGAAATGGTAAAATATAAACTGCTTGTCTCTAGTACTTATGGAGGCTTTTTGGTTTTGATTAAGGAAAGCTTATAAATACAACTTGGAAGGTACAAAATTTGGCCAAGTACGTCTTGAATTTCTTTCTTTGTATTTTTTAATCAATTAAAAAAGAAAAAGCTAACAATATTACACAAAAAAAAGCTAAAACAAAACACTCTCCCTATCTCTTTTATAATAAACAATTCATCTTTTATGTTTATTAAATACTAATTGCGTCAAAAAAAAATATAGACTAGATATATCAGTTTTTCGATGTACCAAAAAAAAAGACTAAATATAATAGCTATTTTATAAATTTATTAAAAAATAAATTATTTCTTATAAATACGATCAAAAAAAGTAAAACTTCATTTTTATTTTCAATCATAAGTGATTTTTAGATTGATTCTTTTTTCTTTTTTTTTATTGTTTAAGTTATAAATATTATACATTTTAATCATCTTCTTTAGTTTTTGATTAGGCGGCTAATTCAACAAGAAGAAAGAAACATAGGAAACCGTTGACAAAAATTTGACAGAAATGAACCGTGTCTAAACTCAGCATTGTGTCACCTTCACTCACCAAATCATGTAGGAAAAATGGAATAGAACAGTTCAAATTAGAAGGCCAAAAAAATAGATGCTCCATGTCAATGAAATTAATGGTGAGAGCAATGTAAATATCATTAATATTTAATGGCGTTCAAAACAAATTTAAGGAATCTGCAGTTTAACCATGATTCAACTATGATCCTAAAAACTATATTTCATGGCAAATTTTTAGAAATCATTTTTTATATTTCAGTTTTCTAATTATATAGTAACTTAGCTCAAACTCTCCACCACTTTATTCAATTTCATAAAACTTTTATGTATCAAAAATATTTGTGTGGGTTAAAATCAAATGACAAAAGAAATAAAATTAAAATATTTTATGATTTGTAGAAGTATTACTATAACACATATTTGTCATGGTTGGATGAATTTTTTTTTTTTTTTTTTTTGAAACAGCAAAATAATTTATTGAAAGACTAGACTAGCACAAGATGTGCTTCATCTAGAAACAAAGTGCACAAATTATAAAGGTTCGAATGCAATTAAAGTCAACATGGACCCAAAATCGACAGATTAAATTCCTAACCATCCTAAGCAAGCCAACGGACTTTTACACCACAAGATGAAATCAAACGATACATTTTGACATTTCGTTTTTAGCCACCACCAAGTATGAAGTTTAACTTGGTCAATCACGCACTGGGCTGCAAAATCCTTGTTCTGAAAAATGCCTGCATTCCGTGCTATCCAAATCGACCAAATAGTGGCCAACCATAACATCTGAAAACAACTTTTTGGCTTGGTAGAATGAAGTTGTAGACCAATAAACTGATGAGCATGTGGAATTGGTGCCGCTGGCAAGGCTGCATGAATGCCTAGCCACTGTAATACACCACTCCACACCATATGAGATGTTTCACAAAGAAAGAACAAATGATTAAGAGATTCCTGCGAGGGACAACCAAGGCTGCAATAATGAGAACCTTCAGCAATAATTCCTCGGCGAAGTAGATTATCACGAGTCGGTAAACGATCACACAAGAACCGCCAGGCGAACACAGACACCTTCATAGGAACACATTTATGCCATGGAAGATGAATACTATCTGCTACAATCTGATTACCAACTGGTTGGCTGGTTAAGGACAAATAAGCATCACGGACAGAGTAAAAGTCATCATGAACACCGTGCCAACGCCACCTGTCAGATACAAGAGGCTGCAAAAGAACATTATGTAACATAGCACAGCAGTCAGCTAACAAAGCTTCTTCCCATACAAATAGAGGTCTCCGCCAACTCCAGCCACCACCACCTACCCCCCACCCCCTTCGACATAAAACACCCACTGTGGCTTGTGCATCCGTAGTGAGGTTAGCTAAGCGCGGAAATAACTCACTCAAAATGATACTCTCTCCTAACCAAGGGTCATGCCAAAATAAAGTCGATTCCCCATCCCCCACCTGCTTAGAGAGAAATGACCCAAACCAGTTAGAAATGCCATTAAAAGTATCCCTACCAATATTCACAACATCCTTCCACCACCTAGATGCCCTGTTTCCCCCACTTTGAATCACTCCACCAATCATTCCATACTTATGCTGAAGAACACTCCGCCACAACCCTCCCACCTCTGTTTTTACACGCCAACACCATTTGCCAAGTAATGCAATATTAAACTCCTTTACCCTCCTAACCCCCAAACCTCCCTGATTTCTAGCACAACACACTTTATCCCACAAGACCCAGTGAACCTTACGAGACTCCCCATCCCCGCCCCACAAGAAAGATTTAAAAAGAGATTCAATGGTTGAGATGATACCTGAGGGAGCCTTGAAAAAAGAAAGAAAATATACCGGGATCGACGACAAGGCAGCTTTGAGCAGAACCAGACGGCCACCCATCGACAGGTTTCGACCTTTCCACACTGACAACCGGGATTTTATTTTAGCAATAACCGGATTCCAAAAAGCAAGTCTTCCCGAATTACCACCAATAGGCAAACCCAAATACATGAAAGGAACAGAACCAAGTCTGCAGCCCAGAATACCGGCTGCCTCAGTCAACCAAGAACTCGCCACATTCACACCAACTAGCAAGCTTTTATGAAAATTGACTCTCAGCCCTGAGAGAAGCTCAAATAATAATAATACTGCTTTTATAGCACGGACATTTGCCCAACTTTTGCCTCCCATCAATAAGGTATCATCCGCAAACTGTAAGTGAGATACATGAAGAGGGTCCACCAACCCCACCGGATACCCTGTGAACAGACCAGAATGAATCATAGATGACATCATTACGCTAAGGCCTTCAGCCGCTATTAGGAAAAGAAATGGGGATAAGGGATCTCCTTGTCGCAAACCCCTTTCAAAGCGGAACTCATCAGTGGGACTGCCATTAACCAACACCGAGGCAGAAGCTGAACTAATACATTCGGAAATCCACTTACACCATATGGCCGGAAAATGCATTTTAGACATAACCGATAACAGATAGCCCCAGTCAACAGAATCATAAGCCTTCTCGAAATCAACTTTGAACATGAGCAATTCTTTCTTCCTCTTTTTTGCATCATCAACTAACTCATTAGCAATAAGGATACCGTCTAAAAGCTGCCTGCCTGACACATATGCTGACTGAACATCAGATATCACAGTACCAATAACCTTGCTCAATCTTGTAGACAAAACTTTGGCCAACACTTTGTACACACTGCTAATAAGAGAGATCGGTCGATAGTCAGATAACCGTTGAGGATTGTCAATTTTTGGAATGAGAACAATAAAAGTACAGTTGACACCTTTAACAAGTCGACTATTCGAATGAAATTCCTGGAAGAACCGAACTAAATCATCTTTCAACTCCGACCAAAAGTCTTTAAGAAAACCGCTGTGAATTCCATCTGGCCCTGGACTCTTGAAACTGTCACATCCCCACACCGCCTGTCTGATCTCCTCCACAGCAAAAGGAGCAACCAGCAAACCACACTCTGCTGCACTCACTGTTTTGAAAGGTAAATCCCCTATTTCAGGTCGGCTACATGTAGGAGATTTGAAATGATTGGAAAAGTGATGAAAAACAGCCTGTCGGATATTCTGAACCCCTTCAATTTGACCTTCTGCCACTTGAAGAATAACAATTAATTTCTTCTTCCGCTGATATATAATTTGCCATAGAATGAAAGAATCGGGAATTAGCATCCCCCTCCCTTAGCCACCGATACCTGGCCTGTTGCCATGCAATGCTACATTCAGTACGGGCTAAAGAAAATAAGGAAGTCGAAAGACTTTTCCTTTCTAAGACTTCCGCCTCACTCAACAAGGTAGATTCACCTTTCAAATCCAAAACACCTAGTCTCTCCCTTGTTTCAGCCAAACGACCAGAAAGATTCTTCACATGTCGAATGTGCCACTCCTTAAGGGCACCTTTCACCAGCTTGAGTTTTGTTCTTAAAACGTGACCACCCCAGCCATCCACCATAAAAGAGCTTAACGCCGATTGAACAAATAATCGGTAACCTGGAAAATCCGACCAACATTTGAGCATCCGAACTGGCCTCGGACCCCAATCCTCAACCTCTTCCCTAAGCACTAGCGGGCAATGATCAGATAAACCCCGCAAAAGAGCTATTTGTATACACTGAGGCCAGGAAGAAATCCAGCTGTCCGACAGAAGAAATCGGTCCAACCGACTCATCGCAGAACCATCATTCCGAGACCAAGTGAATTGACGACCCAATAAAGGTAAATCAAACAGACCAGCAGTACAGATAAAGTCATTAAAGCGATTTATATCACAAGCAGCCCCTAGTAAACCACTCCCACGACGTTCTGCATCAGTTCGGACTGAATTAAAGTTATAATATGTCAAATTCGGTCGTTTCGCCTAGCCATTAAATTCTGTTTTTACTCCTAAAATTGCATCATAAACCACATTTCAAACTTGATTTTGATTCGGAAGTTATCTTTCGTTTGGTGTGTTTTTTTGGAACATAGCTTTTGAACCGTGTCGATATATATTAGCTATTACCTATTTTACTATCGCTTATTCGACATTCAATCTCTCACTTTGCCTAAAGTTGCAATTTTTATCACGTGATAAATCCGTGAAACTCACACACAACTGGGCGGTCAAAAGTTTTTAAAGTGTGAATATAAAACATAAAAATAATAAAAACAGAATCAAATAATGAGCAATGAGTACACACCAGAAAGAATGAATGTATTAACTTTCCTTATTGAGACAAAATTCAAGTAGATATCAAATGAAACACCAAAATCAGAAACAATTCCAAAATTTGATAAGTTTGAACAACATAACATTACATAACATAAAAATGAATTCCAACTGAACTTGTTTATTACATTAATCAAAACAAATTCCTTAATAAGGAGCCATATTTCCCTCTACTATATATCCTCAAATATAGTAACATAGGAAAATAAAAGTTCAATATTTTGTAACATTTAAACCATCTCTCCAAAATCACAGAGAAGAAGGTGCAGCTGCAGGTGCTAATACAATGTCCTCTGACACTGAAGAAACCGGGCCGAATGCAGCTCCGGAGCTCACAAGTTCGACCATAGCGCGACGAGGGTTGGTCTTGTGTTTCTCACATAGATCTGGCAAATATACTCCTGTTGTCACATAAAAGTAAATTTAGTTATTATCTATGCAAATTAATTAATAAACACACAGAAAAAACAATATAAAAAAAATTCTATGTTACATATTTATAGTTATGCGCCGCTTCAAAAAAAACATATTTATAGTTATGCCTTCATTGTTTTGGTAGATGACAAGATTAATTAATATATTCCTTGATTAGATTTGAAGTTAAAATATGCTATGGTACTATGTTACTTTCTTAGTGATTATCAAAGGTAGGAGGCAAGAACAGAACATGTATAAACATTCCTCTATATGTAAGCAAAGCTAAGGTGAACATCATACTTTTTATGAGAGAGAAAAAAGAACAAAATTTCCTTGTATAAAAGAATTGAAGAAATATAATTTTTTTAGAATAAAGATATGCCACTTGTACCAAAAAAAATGAATTGGTGGAAAAATGTTTTATCTATTAAATTAATGAAATTCTAGAATATCACTAAAATTTTGTATGATTTTATAATTTTAACAACTAAATTGATGATTCATACCCAAATAATCTTTCTTTGTTTTTTATTATATTTTATGTTTGTATTGAGATGCAACTTCTTTTTTCTTTTTTTTTTGACAAAAGATGCAACTTCTTAGACATGTTGAATTGGACAAAAGTATTATGATGATAGTAAAATACTCGTTCTATTCTTAATTATAAGCAAAAATTAGTCAGAAATAGTTGATATATTTAGTCATTTATTTTAGACCAAATTTATAAAATAAAAAAATTGAATATTTTTTGCTTATAATTAAGAACGGAAGAAGTAATAGCATTAGCGATGAAAAATTCTTACCCTCTCCTGCAGCCAAATTGAAGAAAAGGTCAACAATGTTAGGGCACTTCTCATAACAAGCTGGAGAACAAAGTTTGCCAGTGAATTGTGGCTCAAAGAAAGCATCAGATGAAATACCAACAGAACTTCTATCAACACCACATGATTCAACACATTGATCAGTTTCAATATATTCTGCCATTCTCTCTACCACAACTTCAGATGTTCTACATTGATACTCAATTTCACCATTCACACCTTTCTCTGTCTCCAACAAACATCTTTTCCCTGATGAAGCTACTGAGAATGTACACACTTCTTTTGGTAAGTCCTCACATACCATCTCAGCTGCAAATTTGATCATAAGAAGGTTTTAATATACATCTTATGAGAAAATATCATAAATAAAAAATAAATTAACAAATATTTGTGCTTGCTTCAAAAAAAAAAAACAAATATTTGTGCTCAAAATAGTATGATATAAGATCATATACACATACCAACCAAATTTATAAATAAAAAAATGTTCATTAAGAATAGTAGGATATAGTATACATACCAAAAGATGCATGGATGAGAAAAGAAGAAAGCAATAAAATCAATGATAATTTGGTTGAGAAAGACATGGTTCTAATTAATAGTATAGTTTGGCAAAATGGAGAAATTGTATTTAGAAATAAGGAACAAAAATGTGTTAGATTTTTGTTTGTTTTTGTGTGTGTATGTAATGAGAATGAAAATTGTTGAAGTATATTGAATTATGATTTTGGAAAAGGCATGATATGGGTATATATAGGCTAATTGGAATTAGTAAATTAAGTTAAAACGCGTTTGGAAGGTGCAAATTTTTGGCCAAGTCTAAGAATGTCTTTTGCCTTTATTTAATCTTGCAAATAATTAACTAAGAATTTTTTGAAGAAAAAAAACAAGTGTGGTTCCTTTTTATTTTATTACATTTTGATCGTTGAATTGTATCCTTTGGTGGTTGATATGGGTGCATGATTTTTGACGAAAATGTAAGACGTGTTTGGAGGTTTGAACTAACGACTTTTAGAACTTTCCTACCAATTACTAGTAAGTTATGGAAGTCAAATTAACTACAGTATTTGTTAATTTATTTATTTTCACATTTTATTTTAAAATTGTATTAACGCGTGTAATTGTAAAGATTAATTTTTTGAGTATGAAAAACTCAAATAGACAACAAACTATCTTTAAAATATGTTTGATCTGCTAAAATATGCAAGACAAAACATAACAACTTCATCTGTATTGTATTTAATTTTAAAATTGTTTTATTGTTTTCGAGACATAACAAATTGGAGACAAGAGAAAGAATAAAACTGAAATTTGTGTAAACTATTAAACTATAACACAACTTTTTATTCTAACTAATATTTTGTCTAAAAAAATTATACAAAAGAATAAATTGTTCAATATACTTTAAAAATTTATTCTGTATTGTTCTATCTAACTTCTATATTTTACAAATAAAGCAAACTCTCAAAATTTTAAATAACACTTTTACACATTTAAACTCAAAATAAAACACGCAATCTTAATTAAGTTAGAAAAGATTTATATCATCTCATCTTATACAAGCACTCTTGATTTTTTATTTTTATGTTTACTTCTATTCATGTTTACCAAGAACTTGCCTATAAGGCATCGGCGGCATCTTTGCTTGTAAATAATTTTGGAGAGAAAATTGGAAACACATTTGTCATTTGTGGGGTAACGTGTGTGCCTATCAAAATTAAGTTTGTCAACAAGAAAACAAGTTTGAAAAGCTTAAATTGTAACAAGTGGAAAATGCATGGCAAAATTTGAATATAAAACCAATAAAAGATGGAATTTGACCTCACCATTAAAGTTGGTAGAAGAATCTTATTTTACTACTGATCGGTCGTATGATTTTTATTTGAGAGCAACAGTTGTTTTTATTCATTTGTTGTCACTGTGTCAATTTCATTTGGTGTTTAGTTGGTTGAGTCAATTAAATGATACTCCCTCCGTACTAAAAGATAAGTCATTTTAAGAAAATATTTTGTATTAAAATATAAGTCATTTTACAATTCCAATAAAACATTAAGGATCTTATTATACCCTTAACTATTTATTACTCTCTCTTCTTTTACTCATTCAATTTATCTCTTCTATATTATTAATGAAGGACAATTTTGTAAACTAACTCATAATTTGTATTTTCCATACAATAATAATTATATTTCTTAATTTGTGTGATATGGTCAAAACGACTTATATTTTAGTCCGAGGTAGTATGTCAGCTAAGTCACATTTCTAATAATAATTTCCCCTTAGATTACAACAAAAATGCGTTAATGTAAAAATGGGTAAATATTTCTGAGTATTATAAATTTGTAATAATGGGTAAATGTCCGAGTAAAACAAACACAGATTCCTTGAACGAGAAACAGAAGTTACGAATAGAACGATCGTGTGATTCGTAATAAGGAAAGAAATAAAAAAGCAATGAAAAAACGCTAGAAGGAGGGGTTGAACCTCCGACCTTGTGGTTAACAGCCACACGCTCTAACCAACTGAGCTATTCCAGCTTCTTGGCATTGTTTATCAGATGCATATATTTATATCATATAAAAGTACCTCTCTGAATTTAATTTAATCGCATTTTTCAACTCGTGTAATTAGTACTTTGATAAAACATTTTGTATAGCATAAAATGTTCCCAGTTATTAAATATGTTTTAACAGATGTGTTTTTTTTTATAATATTGATCAAAATTTCAAATATATTGTAGTTTTTGAGTACGAGACTCACAAATCATGTGTATAAATCAAATCGTAATGACTTATTATAGCCAAAATTATTTCATACTAGAAAAGCATAAATGAACACCAAGAATACTTAGATGATGAACTTAACAAAAATTCTACATTTGATCTCAGTCTTCTCGTTTAAGTATACATGAGAGTTTTTAATTCATCTTTGAATTTTAATATCATTTTTGTTTTATTTCCTAAAGTCCAAATCCGTAGGAAAATCTACAGTTTTTGTGCATATTTTCTTTCAAATTTTAACTTTGGGGATTAAAACAAAAATAGTTTTAACATTCAAGGATGAATTTCAAAAAAAATATAAATATGAGAATTAAAATCAAAAACATGCCAATTTACATGGATCAAAAAATCATTATTTAAGCCTATTAATATTGCTAGATTGAACACATTCAATCAAATTTGAATTTTAAACCTCGCAATTGAGTTTTAGGTGATGTTAGTTACTTCATCAACTGACCCACATAATTTAGGGTATAAAAAACAAATATATTTTAAGTAAATTTCATTGTGATTCTTCAATGTAATTTGTTTTTGCTCCTTCCATAATCTAAATTCATTTCAGGGTCATATATTACTCCAATTGTACAAACCAATGATACATGCAAATTCTGAATTCATATGCTGATTCCTTGAAAACCATTTTAACTGTTTCAAAGCATTTCAACCATAAAAAATATTGCTTCAAAAATTTAGACTTCAATCAAAGACAGTTAACCATGTTTAGCATCTAATAAGTTCAACTAAAAGTTAATCTACTAAGTAAACCAGAACAAGAAAGGAGCTTATCTACAAGAACTAAAAATCACAATTTCAGCTTTCCTTGATGAGCATTGACCAAACAGGCTCATAGGTTAAGGAACAAAATTAATGTTGTTACATCCTAACTCCTAAGTAAGGAAAGCAGCATTCTCCGGAACAATGAACATTAAATTTGTTGCAGCAAGTCAGCTTGAGTCATTCTTCAAACTCTCACATCAACAATTCTCCTGATCTAAACGGCTCTGGCACTTTTTCTCTGCGAAGGCAAAAATATAGCATGGGTTAGATAAGCAAAATATTCAAACATATACACATAATATCTGATGAATATTCCAAATGTTTAACTCTAACTAAAAGAGTCATTTGGGTTTGAAACGTAGATAATGCATAGGCTCACCCTTTGTAGGACCTTTTCATTACAAATGAGAGCGACAAATTGAAGATGTTAAACAATTTGCAACTGCGGCTGTGGCCGTGACATCAAGGTCTTTGATATCACCGCAAGTGCACTATAGACAATATTGTAAAAGGGACTATATTTTGAATTGAGTAAGTTTACCTGGGCTTAAAATTGTTATGCTTCTTGTGACAGAATTCGTAGCAGTCAAATAATCAGTGCCTGAAAAAGTGAAAGCTTCTCAGTAAATTGTGGTTCACGTCCAATTAAGATAATTAAGAAGACAAGCAATTATTTTCATTACCTTGTATATTTATATCTTTCTCACATAGAGCTTCTACTGAAGTTGATGGTAGTTCAGATATAACTTGAGTATCATTTGAATGACTTGATAATGGAACACATGAAAAATCAATGCCCTCACAAGAAAAGTCTAGATCATTTAACATTTCAGCAAATGAGAAGTCAGCACCAAAGGCATCAAAGTTAGGGAAATCCATGTCATATAAGTGAACTTCGTTGTTCGATTCTGGTGTAGACGTCTCATTTGGCAATGATTTGTCTGATTCCAAGCTCTGAGTCTGAGGCATATCAGAGGAATCAAAGTTCAGCCTGCTTCTTACATGATCCCTCTTACTTGCCTTGTCCGAATTTGTTTTAATGGGTGAAATGCAATGACTACTCTCTATATAAGCCATCTGTTTTGCAGGACTAACCATAACTCTCTTGGTTGAAATTACAGTGTAACAAGTAGATGTAGCCTCTACATTGCTAGGAGCAGCCTGAGAAATCTCAGGAGGAGATATATTTGTATCACTGTGATTGGAATTCGTTCTTGGAGGCGTCTTTGGAACTTGTGAATTGGTCGGGACAGAAGTTCGAGGCTGATTAAATAAGCATTTCACAACATTTGATCCTTGAACCTGTGATCCACTTTGTACAAAGTTAATAGCCGATGATTGAGTTGCAGAAGAGGGATGATGAACTACTTGATGATTGACAGCACGGTTTAATTGTGGCAATGTGTTTTGACCTGAGGGTAAGGACAGAACCAAAATTAAAATCAACAATTTCGTGAAAGATTAGCATGTTTAAGCATCAGATGCACAAGCTAAGAGATAAGTACTACTATACCTTGGACAGGAATTTTCCTACTGGTAGTAGATGATCTACCACGAGATCTTTTTGCAATTGAAGGTGCATCCACTGCTCTAGTATCTTTTCTCTTTCTGTCAGATACAGTTATCATTGGTGTTGAGAAGTTTCCATTCTCTGCAGTGGTGTTGTTAGACTGAGGCACTGAGAGTGTATTTGATGTGTTTTGCATGGCAGTGGCAGCCGCGGAAGCAGCAGTAGGAGGAGCAGGAGCACCTGAAAAATTGAATGTTAAATCAGTTTTCATTCCAATTGAAACTTAGTCCTATAGTATGGTTTAATAAAAATGGGTCAACTCTAGAAGTAACACTGAATTGATAACCATTCTTGGCTTGCACATTTCAAAGTTCAAACACAACAGCAGCAAATTGTGACTAAGTGAAGTTATGTACAAGTCTCCATTGTTCTATTCAGAATCAAAACATGTGAAGTATCCCCAAAAGAAAGCTTCTAGTATGAGTTTCATTTAATTATCACTTAATTGTTCAGAATTACAGTCTGCAACAAATCACAACTACAATGCCGCTATAATTTCAAGTAGTTGTCGGCATTTTCTGTATCATGAAGTAATGCTTGCAGAATACAATACCTATACAAAATCATGAAGTACTCGCAACGTAAATATCACATGTCTTTAAGAACTAATCGGCAATCATAATGCATACAAAACTCAAGTCACCAGTCACCACAATTACAATCTAAAACCTTAAGGTAGCATCATCAATCATACATTAGATCGCAATTCTACACAATATCGAGAATCATTACACAAAAATCACCAAAATTATCAAGTAAACACAATCACAACCAACCTAAAATAAAAATTAAAAAAACACACACAAAAAAAATCACCAACATTTCAACCCTAATTAACCAAGGAAACTGTATTCTCACCGATTTTCGATTGAGGAACTGCGGCAGACTTTGCATTCGGCACAGGAGCATTAGTCAACGAAATATTTTTACTAGCATTGTAAACATTCATAACATTTTGCACACCATTCAAAAACATCTGAACCCGGTTCTTCTCTTGTTCCATATAAACCCTTTCTTGATCCAATATCACTTTCTGCTCCTTCAAACATATATACTCATCAAGCATCTCTCCCAAGCTCATCAAACTCTTCGGCACCTAAAAATCAAAACAAAAATCAATATTTCCCAAAATCAAAACGACCCACTTGAGAAAACCTAAAAGAAAACAAAAAATAACCAAAAGGGGTTGTAAAAAACGCAAAATAACAAAATCCAAACTTTATCAATTAACAAAACAACCCATTTTCGAAAACTGAATGAAAATAAAAAATAACCAAAAGGGGTTGTAATTTGTAATTTGTAAAAAAGGAAAAATGAAAAAACCTCGTTGATTGGAGAATTGGCTATGAAAGAAGAAGCTTCGATCCGAAAAGATTTACGCGTTTCAGTGAAATTGTTGTCACAGAGGTATCTATCAACAATGAAAGCGATCTGGATTGGAGTGACTTTGCCTTTGCCAAATGAGTCTGGTTTTTTGGATTTGGATTGTTTCGCCATTGTTGTTGTTTTTGAGTTTTTTGGGGTTTGAGATTTGGTTTTTTGAGGAGAGAAGTGTTGTGTTATTTATTTGGGGATAGTGAAAAAGTTGAAAAGAATGAAGAAGGAGGGAAGTGAAAGAGAGCGCGAGAGAGTGTTTTTTGGGTTCAAAATTTATTCACTGTTTTGGCGGAAACACCAAAACAAAAACGTTGCTTACCGCGCTGACTCTGTTTTTCACTTTTTTGTTTCTTTTTATTTTTTTACTGAACTCACTTTCTACATTTAGGAAAAAGAAAATACGTTGAGGATTAGTAGTAATTATTAATGTTCAATTTATTTTTATACAATTATGAAAAAATTTATATCAATGGTGCGAATTAAATTAAAAATATATTAGTTTTTTTTTTTTACGTAACCATTAGGTTTAGTTTAGTGGTGAAGAATTTTTGTAGTATGTTAGAGATTATAAGTTTTATTTAAGTAGTATACTTAGGGTCGTAGATTTGATTCTTAACTTCATTATAAACCAAAAATTTAAAATATATTATATTTTTGCATTCTAAAGATGAGAATCACATACTTGAAAATCTGCACACAAAACACACCACACAACTATTTTATAATCAGGCATATAATAAACAAAACATTTATATGGTACATAAACCGTGAAAGAAACACACATTATGAACACCAAACCTTAAATCCAAAAACAATGAAATAACACATACACCAACACAACACAATCAAATCAAATTTTCGATAAACAACGACAACACAACTCATGTTAGAAAAAACACACATACATAAACATTCAACAAATTTATTCAAAAACACATACACACACAGAATTCTCCAAAAAACAACATAAATCTCGTTTCACAATTTCACAATCAGTCACAAAGCACATATAGATCCAACTTTAGCTAAATCAACAAAATCCCATTACAAAATCACCAACAAATATCTATAAAAACACATCAAACACTTCATTTCTTTTAAGAAAGAAGCAAGCAAACGCTAATAAATCCTACAATTCAAAAAAACACAAAACCCTAAATCAACATGTACACATCACAAAATAACATTATTCTCTATATAAAAACACGTCAACGCTTTGTTTCTACTAAACAAACGCCGACAAAACCATGAAACTACAAAATCTACAAAACAAGTAAAAAAACATACCCTGCAAGCAATCACAACTCTCAGCTTCTTTACGAATAACATCAAGAACAGAATCAATGAGTTCAGGACCTTCAGTATAACGAAAAAATTACAAAACACGAACTCTTATTAAAAATCAATAACAGATCTTGCAAGAAACTAAATCAACACATTATAATTATGAAAAAATATACTTTATTGAAATAACAACACTAATACAATTGTGTCTTTGAAATTTACAATTCCAATTGATTAGAAATACAAGTTTATCATCCCTAATTAACCATACAAATTCAAGCTTTCACACTTTCTTTCACACTTTTTACACTAAATGCATAGATACTCAATATCCACGTTCAGGCTAACGTTCATCCGGATCCCACCACCACCACAACCACAGTCAAATTCGTACTTGATTCTTACCTTGTTTTATTATCGATTTACATTCTAATCATCAACTTAATAACTTTTTTCCTTCTTGTTTATCTTTGCGCATCCAACTGTACACACTTGATATTCAACCTTTGTGTTGTACTCACCAACAGAATTTATGTCAGTGCCAAGTGTTTGGAGATTGAGATAGAGAGAACACAAAGGTTAAAGAAAGGTTTAACAAACTGATATTTACATTTGTTGCACGCTGAATCACTTAATATTCGTAAAGTAAATTAACTAATATAACTGACTTGTACATTTGTACGAGTTAATATTTAAAATTATATTATTATATGTAATTAAAGTTAAAGTAGATTAGTTGATATATTAGTTTTTTAATTTAATTTTAATTTTTTGAATCTTATTTTTAATTAATACATTTTTTTGTCAAGTAGTTTTTGTTTTTCCAATTAGTTGTAAATTGATTTTATATTAATATTATTAAAATATGAAAATAATATATATTTAACAACTTTAAAGAGATAAAATAGGGTGGAGAGTGATATTCTGCTTCCCGTTTCGAACAATTGTGGTGTTTCCTTTCTGGTCCCCGTTGAAATTATAGAAAAAGATAGGGTCATGTATTAATATATGATTATAAATATTGGTTCTCGTATAAATTATAAAACCAAAAGGCAGTCATATTAATTAATATGAATGTAAATATAAGTCGTAGTAAAAATAACTATGTTTCCCGTATTGATATGTGTATAAATATTTAAGTTCCCATAAAAAAAAGTCTTTTGTTTCGTATTAATAAATTTCGTATTAAAACATTCATAGAAATATAATTCCTTAAAAATCACAAAAAATAAACCCATCACATGAGTATAAATATTGCTCTTGTAGAAATTATAAAAAAGAATTCACCTTGTTAATATATGGATACACATAGGTCCTTATAGAAATATATGTTCTCGTAAAATTTAAAAAAAAAGTCTTTGTATTAACATATAAATTTTATTTTTATATTACGTAGACATTCATTTTTATATCAATTTTATTAAAATCTTAAAAATAATATAAATGCAAAGATCTAAAAGGATAAAGTATTCTAGAGAATGATCTCCCACTTTTCATTACCAACAATATGATATTTTCTCTTTTATTACCGTAGAAATTAAAAAGAAAAATATAGACCTTGTATTGATATATGAATATAAATAAAAGTTTAATGTAAATTACAAAAAAATTAGGCATTTGTATTATAAAGGGAAAAAATACACTTATTAAGAAAACTAAATCATGAGAATTTGAAGTGTTATTTTGTGGGGTTTTTCTTAATATGAGTTGTATGAAAAAATATAAAAGTCATTTTTATTAGTTGTTGTTTATTGAGAAAATATGTGAGAGAGCGAGAGAGAGAAAAAGAGAGAAAAAAAATGTAATTTATATTTAATTTTAAGAGAATAAAGAAAATATATTATTGAAAAAATATTTTCCCTTATATTTTATGACAAAAAAATCACTTTTCTCTTATAATTTAAAACCGACGAATTATATTCACTATATGTTAGCGATTGTAAATTAGTTCCATTCAGGTAGAACGTTAAATATATAAGTTCGATTGTTAACTTTATTGTAAACCAAAAAATAAAAAATATATTATATTTTGCATTTTCTTAATTTGTTAAAAAATTAATATATTTAAAGAAAATTGAAACGATTTAATGTCATAACTCGCGTCGAATTAGATTAATTAGTATAATGTGCGACAAAGTAAAAATAGTAGTGAAAAAATCACCAAAGATTGGTATCGTTGGAAGGAACTTTGAAAGCTTAGATAGAAGAAAGATGAAAGCAGTGCTTATGCTTCAGCTATGGAATCCACCACCACGCTTCCACCACCCTTTCTCAGTCTCCGCTTCAACCACCACCACCACCTCCTCCACCACCCAACAACAGGAATTCCTCACAGCTAAAGAAAGAAGACGCTTAAGAAACGAAAGAAGAGAGAGCAAAGACACAAACAATTGGAAAGAAGAAGTTGAAGATAAACTGAGTGAGAAAATCAAGAAAGAGAAAAAGCATTGGATGGATGAACTCAACCTTGATAATCTCATGAAATTGGGTCCTCAATGGTGGATTCTTCGTGTTTCACGTACTAAGGGTCAGTATACTGCTGAAGCACTTGCTCGTTCCTTGATGAATAACTTTCCTCATGTGAATTTTAAGGTTTGTGTTTTTGTGTTTAAGGTTCTTGTTTTTTTTGTTTTTGCAGTTGAAAATGTTTTTTATTTTTTTGTATGGATAAGAATAGAAATGGTTTAGCTTTAAGGTTAGTTTTTTATTAGTTTGTATGTGCGTGTAGTAGTATATTTGTTTTTATCATTTTGAATGAGATTTTATAGAGATATGTGGATGAAGGGTTTTGGTCTATGAAGCACATACATGACACGGACGCATCGATATCGATAATAATTTGAGAAAATAACATAATTTATTGTAAGTATGTAACTATATGTGTCGGTGCCGCTATCTTTGCTTCATAGGTTTTGAAGGCATGAAGTAAAGTATGTGTAAACTCTGCAAAGAGATTAAGTTGTGTTTGAATCATTTAGGAGATTAAGTTGAGTGTGAATCACTTAGGAGTTTGAGTCACTTTGAACCCTAATATTGACTAGATTTCAAATTGGTTCTCGAAATTGAAAAATCTTCGATTGTATTTATCATTTTAGGCTGGTCAATTTAGTCATGAAAATAGTTTAGAAGGACTAATGTGATTGAAAATGTTCAATTCTAGGAATTATTTTGTAATTCCGTTAACTTGAGAGACGAAGTTGTCCGACCATAGTTTCAGGGTTTGAATTGGTGATTTGCTCATTTAGTGTTTGATAATCTATAATTTATTTACTTTTATTCTAAAAACCTGTTCAACTACAAGTGGTTGGACAGAAGAGATTAATGCACTTCAGCTAAGTTCAAATTGTTCAGCTAATACCAAAGTTCTATCTTGACTGAAACAATCTTTCACCACTTCTGACCAAACTCCTTATTTATCTTGGTTCCTTTTTCCTAGATATTAGAGCCTTGAAGACCAAAACACATTACAAAAAATTATTTGCAATGAATATTTTACCCTTCTTTTTCATTTAAAACTGGTCGAAGCTTATAGCTGACAATCCCACCAGATGAGGTGATGAGAAAGGAATTAAGCTGATGAACAAATAAGAAATAATGTTTCATATATTGTTTGTTTATTTATTGATCTGTGGTAGTGTTTGGTTTTAGGTATATGCTCCAGCTATCCATGAGAAAAAGAGATTGAAGAGTGGTGACATCTCTGTAAAACCAAAGCCTCTGTTCCCGGGTTGTATTTTTGTGCAATGTGAACTGAACAAACCATTACATGACTTCATAAGAGAGTATCATGGGGTTGGTGGCTTTATTGGATCCAAGGTTGGAAATACGTAAGCATCTTCTGCTTTTGTTTAATGCATTGATCATTTTTGGCAGTTTGCACTGGATTAAGTTTCCTATAACATGTTCGTTAAAGGTCCGTTTGGATTGAATTATTTGAGCTTATCTACTGGTATAAGTACTTTTGAGCTAGAAACAGTTTATGACATTCTATCAACCTGTTTTTAACTTGTTTCCATAAGCTTTCAAGGATAGCTTATATGGAAGTATTTTGATTTTATATTATCTTTCTTATACATAAATACTTATATGAAAGCAAGATACACATACTAAGAAGTTGAATATTTTTCTTTGACCGGTTCATTCATTTTAATAGATCTGACAACAATCTTCAAAACAATGTCAGAAAAGCAATCATCTTAATGAAATTTCTATCTTGTTTCCCTTGGTTTACCTGACAGATTAATGAATGCTTGAAGCTTTTTCTGTTTTGAAGTTATACTTCGTACTGAATAATATAACCTTCTTTGAGCATACTTTGTCCTGAACGGTATATTTTCTTTGAGTATACTTTATACTTGATGGTATTCATCATAACTTACCTGATTAAGTTATGATAAATCAAGTTACTATCTTCGTACCTAAATATAGGACTCCCTGACTAGAGTATGAGAGTTAAGAAAATTGGTAGCAGTATTAAACTTGTTAACAATTGGTATTGTTTTACAAGTTTTCTTTTCAGGAGAGACAATTAGTTTATGTTTTCACGATAGTATTTATTAGAGGTCGCAAGAAAAATGTAACATAATAAAAGGGACAAGGAAAAATATCAAGAGGGTCCTATATTTTCTAAGACTTTATAATTAGCGGTGCTTTTTTGGTGATTTCAGATATTAAAGAAACTTTTATCTAATATCTAATATCTTCAAAGTATACTTTTTCTTGTTATGCCTAAGTTTTATTGAAGCTCTAAATTATTTTATTATTTGCAGAAAGAGACAGATTAATAAACCAAGGCCAGTACCTGAGGATGAAATTGAAGCAATCTTCAGACAGGCAAAAGTAGAGCAAGAAAATGCTGACAAAGCATTTGAGGAATCAGATGTTTCAAAAGCTGTTGTTGATTCTAAGCCTAAAGGGGGCTCTAGAAAAACCTCTAACCAACTCACAATCACAGAAGAATCTTCGCCTGCTATAAAAAGTCCTAAACTTGCCAAAGGTTCCACCGTTAGAATTATATCTGGAACATTTTCAGGATTTGCAGGCACACTTAAGAAGCTGAGCCGCAAAACCAAAATGGTGAGCTTCCTCTTTCACAAGAATAAATTGAATTAAAGATTAAGCTTATTATGCACTGCGAATGTAAAACTCTTTTACATACTCATCCAATCAAATTTCACCATGATGCTACTTTGTTATGTTATTTGTTAAAACATGTGAATAAACATTATTGTAGTGAGATTTTATTGGATTATTATTGTGTAAAAAGTTTCATAGACAGTATATAGTCTTTCAACTCAAAATATAATGCAAGTTTATGTGATAAAATTGCTAATGCGTCTATGTGAAACTTAAAATGGCTGTGAAAGCTTAAAATAATGTATGGTTTGATGTGTCAACGACAGTAAATGGATTAGAAATGTGTATATTACTTATATTGAAATGACGTTCACGAGTTTGCACTCGTTCACCCATGAGTGAATGCGTCATTTCTAGTTAAGATACACATCTGATCCAATAGATTATTTGTCCTTGTAGTTGTAGGTTTGGTTCCCTATCAGACTGGTTGATCTGTTCCGAGTCTAATAACTATACGAAACATGAATTTTATATGTCCTTGATCTTTGCATTAACTCATTTAACCTTCTTCATGCAGGCCACAGTGCAGTTAACAATATTCGGGAAAGAGAACATTGTAGATTTAGATCTTAGCGAAATTGCTCCAGAAATTGCTCCAGAGACTAACTAATGCCTTTAGGTTCTCTCCCCTCCCCTGATGGTATGTTTCACTCTGAAAATAAAAGTTCGAAGAGTTACGCACTGCATGCTCTTTCAAATTTTTCCACATGTCAATGAAGTCCCATCTTCTAAAGAAAGCTAAATGCATTTTTATTTAGTGCATACTTGTATATTATGAGATGTGTACTAGTGCTTAATAGCCAAAATTGAAATCTTAGATGTCTATATTCTAAGCCTAAAAACAGTTGCAACCACAGTTGTGGCTAATTTATTAAGATATTTACGTCTCTGAAATCGTATCACAATTGCACCAAATTTTCTAAATACCAATAATCACGATGTGACTGCAATTTCAAATATGGTTTTGCAAGTTAGAAACTCACTAGTTAGATACAACTTACAAGCATGCAATAATATAATGCATGTAAAAAATGATCGAGTTAACTCATGTCGTTCTTGCAATCTTTTTTGAACTTCATTTTGTT
This sequence comes from Trifolium dubium, assembly GCA_951804385.1. Lineage (NCBI taxonomy): Eukaryota > Viridiplantae > Streptophyta > Magnoliopsida > Fabales > Fabaceae > Trifolium > Trifolium dubium. The sequence continues at coordinate 36,442,413 of OX638071.1, read as the reverse complement.
GCCTTAGTGCTTCTGCTATTGGAATTTCTTTGATATGATTTTGTAAACTAGTTAGGAAAGGAGAAAAGCACTGGTATAGTTTTTCACTTGAAACTTAGTACTAGTATTCTGAGATTATGAAATTTTATACCATTCACATTGTTTGTATTGTGCTATAATATGAGGTCTGCATATTTATTGTTCTCATTATTTAACCAGCATAAACTCCTATGCCATAAGCTCTTAAATAAGCTGTTTATCCAAGTTTAATTGTTTCGAATATAACTTCTGTAATGTGAGCATTATCTCAACTGATTAACAAATCAAAGATGAATATTACATGTGCATTAACAAATCACGAGTTTAAGCTATTGCATGGCCTTGGATAGTGGTTATGGAGAAAACTACTACTTATGTTTTGTAAGTTTGTGGTGTGATTCATGGATAGAATCACTAGCTATGTATATTCATGCATTAGAGAGCTGCTATATAGTAACATAATTTTTTCAACGAAATATAGATGTGGCATAATTTTGGTAAACTAAAGTATCATACTAAAGTGTTATTTGTATGTAATTATAGAGACTAATCGTTTCAAAGATGGCGTCTTTCAACAAATAAATATGGAGCAATTATAAAACAAAATATCTCTGAATGTGACAGAATACATGAACTATAGATGAAAAAGATGTATCTTTTTGGGCTATTGTTTAAATACATGGTTTGTTAAGTAATAATTTTTTTTGTGATACAACGGAAAGATAAATTGTTCCCGTTAAAAATTGATCCATGTATCTCCCCTTACCCGACTTATATGTCTCAGAGCTCTTACCACTTGGACTATCCTACAAAAACTTATTATTTGACTATTACGGTACTATTATTATTGTTTTTTCATTTTCATATAGTAACGAACTGTTCAACGTGCACACCAAGTCACTTAGGTCGGCCATAAATTTTACAAACATGAACATGTTAACCAATGTGACATGACATTGAACCAATTTATCATGATTAACTTGTACACATTTTACACAAAATTACGATTTAAGTTAAACGTTTTTATACATTTGATTGACATTGTAAAAAGAACATGGAAAACACTACTACTAATTAAATCCTTAAAGTTTATTGCAAAGGGATCCTTGAAATGAAAGGTATACCAGCTAGATAGTATAGGATTCCATCCAATTCACCGATCACACCAAATTTGATTGTATAATGAATTCAGATTATTCAGCATACCATTATTTATGTGATTAAAAATAATTGTTGAAAATAATGTTGCAACAAACAAATTCATAGTCCCTAGTCCCTACACCCCCAAACCCCACACGTTGTTGGTCATTATCATTACTTCCAATTCCATGTGTGATGTGTGGCGAGAGCACCATCCTGCTAGGTTGAGACTTGATACCCTATCCTATAGAATATATATTTTTTTCCTCTCAATTAATTTGTCGAATAAAAGAGCATGGATACTTTTAAATGTTCAATTTTGTTTTATTATTAGTCTAAAATATTTCCACATTAGTTCATTATTTAAAAAAAATTACCTTGAATTGTCAATAAGAATTTTTAAATCATAGAAATATATTTTTTTACTAAAATATTCCATCATTTTATAAAAAATATAAACGACCAAACCTATTTTCAGCATCAAAATTCATAGCCATGCAGCCTAAATTGTCACCCATACTATTTGTAAAAATTCTTGCACAAGCAAAGCTGCCTAGGGATACCTAATCAATATTACACTTCACCCATCCTTAAAAAGGAGGTTAATTTCTAAATAATTTCCAATATTCTGGGGGCTTTAAGAAGATGAATAATTACATAGAAATGCTTCAAAATTGCAAAGCTAGAGATAGAAAAACCATTTGCCAGTAAAATATCATTATCAGCTAAAAAAATATTAATATTCATTCAATTGAATCAATAAATTGACAGGCTATAATAAGAAAAACACAAATTCAACTCGTTTAATTTGAAAAGAATATAAAATTGTGAACAAACACACATAATCAAATTAGCATAAAACAATCAAATGTCTCTGTAATTAGTCACATCAAAGATCATCAGAAAAAACTACATGACATTTGTCGCATTATTTTCTTTGTAGAAGTAGAACAAAAAGGTACCTAATGAATTAGTGTGTGAGGGTGATACTCCTAAAGTGGAATCTCTATCTTCTCTGCACTATGTTATTATTGTGTTTTTTTGGCATTTGTCAACCTCGCACAACATTATCATATTTAAAAAATCAAAATAACTAGTCACATTTTTTTTTTTAAACTTTTCTTGTAACAAAAACAATGATATGAGTAGTAAGCATTATTCACAATTTAACAACAATATGTTTTCTTGTTCACATAGTAATTAGAATTGTTGAGGGCTCGGTTTATAGAGAAAGACACTATTAATCTGAAATTTTTTGGTACAAATCAGTCGTGCAAGTAAAATTCAATTATTGTGTTTGCTGTTGGCTCAGAGTATTCTAATAATTGAATTTATATTTTGAACGACTTATCTTAAGTGAAATTTATTAATTATTTAAATTCAATCACTTACTCCCTCCGTCCCATTATATAAGCACTTTTACTATAAAAGTTTAGTCTCAAAATATAAGCTCCTTTACAATTTAGTAAGTACATTTACATACCCTTAAGTATTACTACTAAGTTATATTGGAATACAAAAATTATAAAGAGGCTTATATTTTGACACTAGACTTTTGTAGTAAAAATGCTTATATAATGGGACAGAAGGAGTATTTATTAGAATACTGATTTAAATATTTAATTTTTCACTTCTCAACACCTAATTAATTCCTATTAAGTTTTAGAGCCAACAAATAAAAAGAGAATTGTACAAGTTTATACTATTCCCTTCACACACCCGCCAGACAAATAAAAGTATATTCTCTTCACACTCTAAATATGAGCCAAATTTTTTTTATCGGATTTAGTAAAAGTATTTACTAATTTATTTAACTTAATGTCATTCACTAGTTAAATATAAGAATCCTCACAAACAATAAATTAAACTAAGTAGTACGACCAACTATAGTGCTAATGACTAACAAGTTTAAATAAGGTAACTAGTAGTGCATCACTATTAAAGTGAAGATGATGTGGAAGATAGGTGTACTAAATATTAGTTCTAAGGCAACTATTTAGTGCAAGTTAACTATTATGTTTTTTTGTTTGAATCATAAATTATCATTGTTTTTTTTAAGCGAATAAATTATTATTGTTTATATATTATTTTAATGCATATTTCATCATACTAAATATAAATATGTGGGGTCAAGTTTAAGTTGTTTATAAACAACCCAATTAAAGTAAAAACTACTCAAATTAACTATAAATTTTTTAAATTCTACAAATCACTTTAGACCCATAAAAAATAATTTAGTTTACTCACTTACCTTACTCCCACCACTAAAGATGCTCTAAGAGTTAGGCTTTTAAGCATGTGATAGATATGTGATAGATGTTTGATTCATAACTCATTTATATAATTTATTAACCACTTGAATTTAATATATTGACTAATAAAAATATAGTATATTATATTTTGATAATAAAGAATGCTGGATTTCTCTAAAAACATAAGTATTCCAAAAAGTTCATTCACACAAATCCTATAATTAGCTGGTTCACAAATAATTGAGTGGACCATATTGATACCAAATTTTTAAGAAAAGATAAAAGTTAAATAAAAGTTGTAATAATATACTCAACCCAAGATTGAGAGTTTCCACAAAGGAATAATGCAAAAATAAATAAATAATAAAATTCTCCATTATTATATTCCCTTGGTCATATGCCACTGCAAAAAAGAGTGAACCACCACCATGTTACACAACACAACAAAATTCATTAAATTTTCACAACCCCCAATCCTACTTTCCCAATATCACAAACTTTCAACCTTTATGCTTCAAATGGAATCTAAATCAACCATCAAACCCTAAACACTAAAATCATAAACAACCCAATTTTTCATTATGGCATCATTCACCACAACCCATTACTTCAAATCCTTAATTTTCATCATTTTGTTCATAAAAACCTTATCTTTTGACCCAATTCCTTTGTTTTCTTTTGCTGATTTTGAAAAAGATCTGAAATTTAAGTCCAATGTTGCACTATATAATGCAAAGATTGTCAATGGTGAGTCCAAGATTCAATTTTTAGGTTCAGGAAGTTCAGGTGCTGAAACTGGGAGAGTGATTTACAAGAAACCCATCAAGCTTTTTCAAGGTAAACCTAAGCAACTAGTTTCATTTTCAACTTATTTTACATTTTCAATCTCATTGGAAAATGAGGGTGGTTTAGCTTTTTTTATGATTCCAAATGGTGCTAAAGGTGTTAAAGGTGAGATTTTTAATCAAAGTTCATCTGGGTTTTCTCTTGGATTGAATAATAAAGATTTTGAAGTAATTAGTGTTGAGTTTGGTACTTATAGGGATGGTAAAAATGAGATTTTGATTAGAAATGGTGTTTCAAGTAAAAGCTATTTTACTAATTTAGCACTAAAAAGTGGTGAAAAGTTGCATACTTGGATTGATTATGAAGCAAGTTCAAGGAGGTTAGAAGTAAGATTGAGTAAACATGGAAATTCAAAGCCATTTGATCCATTGTTATGGCAACAAATCGACGTGTCGAATGTGTTAAAAAAGGAAGAGATGTTTGTAGGTTTTAGTCCTTTGAAGGGGAAAAATGCTTTTCTATATTCATGGAGCTTTGTTATGAGACATATTCCACCACATTCAATGCATTCAGAGCCACTTGATCCTAAGGTTTTTGCTAAAAACAGTGAAACTCCAATGGTTATTAAACCAAAGGATAAGAAAAAGAATGATTGTGTTTTAAGAGTTCTTGCTGCAATGATATTCGGTACTGGTTGTGGAGCATTAGCTGCATTCACTGTGCTTTATTTGTGGACAATCTTTGGCAATAAACGCGGCGCAGTGGTTCCTGAGGGATGTGTTATGCAACCTTTAGATGTTGATTATAGGAAAATTAAAATTGTTGTAGATAATAAAGCCATTGGAGATGGTAATAAGTAGATCTTCTTGTGAGAATTATCTTGTTTGAAACTTGCTATTTGTAAATTTAGTGTTTTTGTATTAGTAGGTTTTGATCTGTTGTATTATGATGATTCCTAATCTATATGTTTTGTCTTACATTGTCTGTTGTTGATTAAATTGAGATTGAAATTCAACAATGGATCAAAGATTGCTTACCTTTTATGAAAGATGCTAAGATTGAAGTTATTCAATGTTATATGTAGCCCAAAGCCGCTAACGCATCTGCACATGTATTAGTAATTGGTATGACATGTCTTAAATTTCCGATCTAACTTCAACACTCACAATTTTGTTGAACTAATCGAAAGCTAACAAAACTAACAGCTCCACTACAACACAAATTGCGGACAACCACCTGAGAATCAACATGCGCAACTCCACCTTATTAAAACCATAACTTCGGGCTAACTTCGAAACATCCCCATAACTTAGCAGCATAGGCACTAAAATTGTGCAATTTCTGTATTTTTAATTTATAAACCACGAAACCATTCATTCTCCTCCCGTCATGTAACCAATCATTCATCCAAACCTTTCTATCATGTTCCATCAAAATTTATTTCTACCCATCCTGTCGAAGGTGGTTGCCAACCAACCATAATCTAATTTCTCAGCCGCAACATTGATCAAACTGATATCGGTAGCTTGTTTATACTAGCCACAAATGGTTGGGGTTTCTCAAAACCAACATACAAGCCGAAAGAATTTGACAAAATGCAATGAAATATTTCAAAAGAAATGGTCCCGGCGGGGCTCGAACCCGCGACCTTCGGCTCATAAGACCAACGCTCTAACCAACTGAACTAAGGACCTTTCATATAATTTGTTCAAGTGAAAATTTGAACAAATTTGCAAGTCTCTTGGAAATATCAAACCCTCTAACTATTTTTCCTTTTCTATTACCGTATGCATACCAATAAATATCCTTGAGAGGACATTGTATTAACATATTTAAGTATCTCAAATATATAAAATTAGAGATCAATTTAATATTAAGTATTGGGTTCAACATGTCCACAAATTTTTTAAAAAGTGCAAAACTTAAATGCACCAAATATAAGTCTGTGAATACTTTCCAATAAACTGAATTTCAATTTTATAAGTGTAGCGTACAATCAATTTTATTTATTTTAGAAGTTCAACATTTCTGTCGATGTTGTGCTCAATTTTAAAATTTACCTAATCCACAAAGAGATTTTTAAGAGAGATTAATTAGATGGCCGTCACAATGGTTGAAGCTTGAAGGCAGTAGTTTATAGAGAAACAATGAGCAACATAAGCTCCAAAGCTTATCTACCATGAAAGGGTCACAATGCATTTATGTTTTTTTTTTATTGATGAAAAGCAAAATTAAATAGCTATTAGTGCAGATCACACAAGTTGGAATAGATGAAAATAACTATATGAAATAAAAAACTGATGATCGAGATTGGTTTAGTGCACACAATGAACAATACAACCAAGACCAAATTCATACTTAGGTATTACATAAGATCAATAGCTTTGAGTTTAGTTTTGTTGAGAAATAGATTTGGTCCCCTTCCGCATTAGTATTTGATATCTATATATATGCATAATTAACCAACTTTTGGACCTAAAAGATAGAAGCTTTTAAGTAATAATAATAATAATAGTTGTTTCAACAATAATATTGTCTTTCAATACCAAAATGTTACATAGAAACAGAAATAAAAACCAGAAACAATTACATGACAGCCGGAACAAAAGTATCCCCTTACAATAAAGAGATTATGAACCGGCAACAGGAAGTTGCACCACAATGTGTTATCCACCACAAAAAACATTAAAATGTTCATATTTGATCATGTTCCTGATGATACTCTTCCTCCTCCTCTTCATACACATCCTCCTCCTCCTCAGCAGTAGCATCTTGATACTGTTGATATTCAGATACAAGATCATTCATGTTGCTCTCAGCCTCTGTGAATTCCATCTCATCCATACCTTCACCTGTGTACCAATGCAAGAAAGCCTTTCTCCTGAACATAGCAGTAAACTGCTCACTCACTCTTCGGAACATTTCCTGAATTGAAGTCGAATTACCGATAAATGTTGAAGCCATCTTCAACCCAGTTGGTGGAATATCACAAACTGTGGACTTGACATTGTTTGGAATCCATTCCACAAAGTAAGACGAGTTCTTGTTTTGAACATTAATCATCTGTTCATCAACTTCTTTAGTGCTCATTTTGCCTCTGAAGATGGCTGATGCAGTGAGATATCGTCCGTGCCTAGGGTCAGCAGCACACATCATGTTCTTGGCATCCCACATTTGCTGAGTGAGTTCTGGTACACTAAGAGCCCTGTATTGTTGAGAACCTCTTGAAGTCAAAGGTGCAAACCCCAACATGAAAAAGTGAAGCCGAGGGAATGGAACAAGATTGACAGCAAGCTTCCGAAGATCGGAGTTAAGCTGACCAGGAAACCTCAAACAACATGTGACACCGGACATGGTTGCTGATATCAAATGGTTAAGATCACCAACTGCATCACAAAAAATCAAACACCCAAATTAGAAACCTTAATGAACAAATACTACAAAATTGAAAAGAACCATACATTAGCCAAATGGACATAAATTAGCTTACAGCTAGGAGTGGTGAGCTTCAGAGTACGGAAGCAAATGTCATACAAAGCTTCATTATCAAGAACCATACATTCATCTGCGTTTTCAACAAGCTGGTGAACAGATAGAGTAGCATTATAAGGTTCAACCACAGTGTCGGAAACCTTTGGAGAAGGGAAGACTGAGAAAGTAAGCATCATCCTGTCCGGGTATTCTTCCCTGATCTTTGAAATCAGAAGGGTACCCATTCCAGATCCAGTTCCTCCACCAAGTGAATGACATACTTGAAAACCTGCAAACAAAAGAACAATCACACCACATCAATTTCATAACCAGCCATAAAACAATCAAAGTTTACCCCTTATATGCAAAAACACAAACAGTATGAATCCTAAATTCCAAAACAAGAATTGTAACATTTCATAACAATAATAGTAACAAATCAAAACAAGTCTCAATTAACATCAACATGACATGAAACTTTCCTGAAAATAAGCTCACACAAACACCACATTTCAAAATCATACACAAAACTACACAAAATAGAAAAATAAGTACTCAATTCTAAAAAAAAAACTATTTCACAAACCCAATTCACAAAAGATTCCACCTTTAGCAAAATTAACACATACCCATCATAGAGTCACACCTAAATCTCTCTAAAAATTCATCGACACTTCAATTACAATTTCAAAATAAAAAAAACCCTAAATTTATAAACAGAAAAATTATACCTTGCAAACAATCACAGTTCTCGGCTTCTTTACGAACAACGTCAAGAACAGAATCAATGAGTTCAGCGCCTTCAGTATAATGACCTTTAGCCCAATTATTCCCAGCACCACTCTGACCAAACACAAAGTTATCCGGTCTAAAGATCTGACCGTACGGTCCAGACCGGACACTATCCATAGTACCCGGTTCAAGATCCATAAGAACCGCTCTAGGAACAAACCTACCACCACTTGCTTCGTTGTAGTAAACATCGATCCGTTCAAGTTGAAGTGCAGAGTCACCGACGTAACGTCCGGTTGAATCGATTCCATGTTCGGCACAAACAACTTCCCAGAATTTGGCACCGATTTGGTTACCGCATTGGCCACCTTGGATGTGAAGGATCTCTCGCATGTTTGAAAATTGAAAGCGAAATGAAAGAGTTTGGAATTGGAAATTAGGGTTTGGTGTTTGAGAAAGAGTGAAAATGAAAGAAAGTTTTAAGAGTTTGGAGTATTTATTTGTTTATTGTTTGAAATTGAAATTTTGGGAAATGAAATTGAAATTTGAAAATTTGAATGTGAAATGACAGCTGTTTTTGGTGGGACCTTTTTTTAAGAGGGAGAAAAGGAATAGTGTATTTCCAATTTATACCATCTTGGTCAAAACTTATTGAGATTTGAAACTCATTTTTGCAAAAAGATTTGAAATCTTTATTTCTCCTAAAATTGATTTTTTTTTTACCGATTTAAATAGTTTGAGTTGAAATCTGACATCAAGTGATTTGAATTATCTTTTAAGTGAAATTGGGACATCAGACTATGCTCTTCCTTAATAAGTTTCGTGGAGATTATCCATTCAGAGCACTAAAGTCAATTTTTTTTTTTTTTGCAGGAACCGGGATGGACAGAAAAATCTTCTTGTAAACAATTCGGGACGGTGATTGAGGAGTATAATTTTATGTTATTGAGGCTTCTATAATTCATGGAACTATGTGAGTACCGTAGAGATTTGTGGGGATGAGAAAAAAATATCTCCTCGTAGCAGGGATCGTAGGCGGAGAAAAATATGACTGAGGGACGGGAAAACAACCTCAATTTATACATATACATATAAAATAAAATATATGTTACTATTAACTGAGTTAAACTTACATGAACATTTATAATTTTATATAGGGGTGGCAATAAACCGAACCAACTCGAAAATAGTTCGAGATTCGATTCAATAATTGATTCGTTGAACTTAGTTCATGAACCAAATGAATAACTTTTATATTACAAACATAACTTAATATTTTTTACTCACAAACATAAATTGCTAACATAAAATAAATAACGAACTTTAAAATAAATAACTTATTTTGTATAAATAGAATCATTATTTGTTTGTTAATAGTTCATTTTATTTCCTTTATGTTTAAAATTTACAAAGTGCTACAAACATATCTTTTGTGAAACATAAAGTCCCACATCCAATGTTTAAGAAATTTTGAGAACATGAGTACATTATAATTTTAAATAAGTGACAGACACTTACCCAAAGATAGGTTAAATGGAGTCGAGCATGAGTTAGAGTTAGAAAAAAATCGTGTCAATTTTTAGAATTGAATTTTGAGCTACAAACGAACCGAGCCGAATTGTTCGTGAACTTTAAATGAGTCGAACTCGAGCTAAAATTTTTTTTTGTGATGAACTCGAGCCGAACTTTTAACCAAACCAATTTTTATCAAGTCGAGTCGAGCTCAAACAGGTTCGACTCGACTCGAGTCATTTCCGGCCCTACATTTATATTTGAGACAATATTGAACAAAACTCAACTTAGTTTCATACATTGTGAGAGTTTGATCTCCCATCCATTAAGCTCAACTTATTTTTTTTAATAGATCTCAACTTATGTTGATAATCCATATTTTACAATGAATTTTTTTCCACGTTATAAATACGAAAGTTTTGTAATCAAAAGAGAAATTTAAATACTATTTTTGAAAAATATGTTACTTGCACAATGCATATTTTTCCCTCCCAATCAAAATTTCTTCATACAATGAGAAATCCAAACAGACCAAAAAGACATTTTTATTGGATAAGGTCAATAAATAGATAAACAGGCTTATTTATTTGTATATAGACCTTTCACCAATATTAGGTGTCCAATCAATGCAAAAATGAGAAAACAATGAATCAAATTCATCCACTTTTTTATGAAAATTTCTCAACCGCCCTCATGTTTCTCTATAACCCCTAAAATCCTTTAATTTGGGACGTAGATCATAAAATAAGATTTGAGATATAGAACTTGAAATTTGTGCGGAGTTTTAGAAAATACAGACACCATTTCGGGTTCTAGATCTCGAAATGATGTCTATACTCACCTGAAGTTTATACAGAGTTTTGGAGAGTGCATGCACCATTTCGGGATCTAAAACTTAAAATGGTGTAAGTTTTACACTATTTCAGGTTCTAGATTCTGAAATAGTGTCTGCACTTACGTCTCGAATTTTGTTTAAATACCTCACAAAGACGAATAAAGTAATTAGGGGCGGAAAAAAAATGTGGGGGTTGGTTGAGAAAAATTCCTTTTTTTTATGCTTAATTTGTATCTATGCACTATGCTTAACTTGTACATTTAAAAAGCAACACTGCTAGTTTTTCTTTTTTGAAGTTAAACAACACTACGAATTCAATTACTGTTAATTGACTCCAAAACAAAGAGAAACAAGCAAATTAATCAAATAGTTATTCATTTTGTTTTTAAAGGTTATGCCAAGTGGACTTTGATTTGAAGGTACACCAGCAGGGACCAGGTAGATAGATAGGATTCCATGATTCGATCCAATTGAATTTACATTTACATTAATAATATTTGGTAGCGTATAATTTATTTTAATGATAAAAGTATATTAAATAAATATTGACAATAATGCTGCAACAAACAAAAAAGAAACCCCACATGTGGTTGGTCACTCTTGGTCATTGCTTTCATTTCACTCCCACTTGATGCTAACATGTGTAGCCAAACAATCAAACTATAAAAGAGTTTAATGGTATGGTCTCTTAGGTGCAAATGAATTTTACACTGATGACCCATAGAAATTGATTATATTTTATATCATGCATTAAGATGAGGTGTAGTTGTCTCAGTGAATTTAACTTAGTTGACAAAAATATTATACGTGATATACAAGGATTGAGTTCGAACCTTGATAAGTCCACTCATTCATTTTTAAGAGTGAAAACTAGCTACCAAGTTGCCTAACTTAATATCAGTAGAATATACAATTATGCTCCATTCCCTTCCTTCCACTAATTTTAGAAAAATCCAACCATTAAGAACAAAACTTCAAACCACATCATTTATTTATTTTTAAAGTAGATACAAAATTGAAGTAAATTTTGTTAATGAAGAATAAATATAACTCAATTTTCATCATTTTATTCATCAGTCCTGTTTTTAAAAAGATAAATACCGCTTTCTTATGGCTGATTTTGAAAAGATAAATTTTAAGTCTAATATGACTTTTTAAGGTAATGAAATGAAAAGGTTACTTTCCCTGCAAAATAATGCATATTCATAGCATAGCATGACCTGGTATTGAACTGTCCTAGAACTAACTCTCTTTATACAAATGCTCATGGATACTGCAAAATAGTAGTTGCAACTTGTCATTTGCAAATGTTACTCATTTAAATTTAAATTAAAATTAAATTTAAATTTAAATCCAATGAGCTTTTCAAGGTATTGAAATGGTTAGATGATTTAGATCCAGTTATCTGGTTCTGAGATTCAAGTGTTGGGAAAACCAAGTATAGATTGATTACTATCGTAATAAGTGTTCAGACAAAAGTACTGTTTTTCCCTACCAACATGTTACACAAAAAAAACAAATAAAACCAGAATCAATTTCATAACAGCCGGAACAAAAGTATCCCCTTACAAGTTACAACAACAAAGAGATAATGAACCGGCAACAGGAAGTTGCGGCATGTTATGTTAACCACATTCCGCAAAAAGGATCACAATCCTCAAATATCTTCATTTTGCTCATACTCCTCCTCTTCCTCTTCATACTCATCCTCTTCAGCAGTAGCATCTTGATACTGTTGATATTCAGATACAAGATCATTCATGTTGCTCTCAGCCTCTGTGAATTCCATCTCATCCATACCTTCACCTGTGTACCAATGCAAGAAAGCCTTTCTCCTGAACATAGCAGTAAATTGTTCACTCACCCTTCGGAACATTTCCTGAATTGAAGTGGAGTTTCCGATGAATGTTGAAGCCATCTTCAACCCAGTTGGAGGAATATCACAGACTGTGGACTTGACATTGTTTGGAATCCATTCCACAAAGTAGGATGAGTTCTTGTTCTGAACATTCATCATTTGTTCATCAACTTCCTTTGTGCTCATTTTGCCTCTGAAGATAGCTGATGCAGTGAGGTATCGTCCGTGTCTAGGGTCAGCGGCACACATCATGTTCTTGGAATCCCACATTTGCTGTGTGATTTCTGGTACACTCAAAGCCCTGTACTGCTGAGAACCTCTTGAAGTCAGAGGTGCAAACCCCAGCATGAAAAAGTGGAGGCGAGGGAATGGAACCAGATTAACGGCAAGCTTCCTAAGATCGGAGTTAAGCTGACCAGGGAACCTCAAACAACATGTGACACCAGACATAGTAGCTGATATCAAATGGTTAAGATCACCAACTGCATCAAAAAATTCAAACAACAATATCAGAAACCATAATTAACAAATGAAACAAAGCTTAAAATTTGGATGAAAAAGTTGTTCAAAAACGGGGAATGAAATTGCTTACAGCTTGGAGTAGTGAGCTTGAGGGTACGGAAGCAAATATCATACAAGGCTTCATTATCAAGAACCATACATTCATCAGCATTTTCAACAAGCTGGTGAACAGATAGAGTAGCATTGTAGGGTTCAACCACAGTGTCAGAAACCTTAGGAGATGGGAAAACAGAGAAAGTAAGCATCATCCTATCAGGGTATTCTTCCCTGATCTTTGAAATCAGAAGTGTACCCATTCCAGATCCAGTTCCTCCACCAAGTGAATGACATACTTGAAAACCTGCACACAAAAGAATAAACACACCACACCCATTTCATTATCAGCCACAACACAATCAAAGAACACCCTTTACAAAAACCACATAAACATTATGTAAAGCCTAAAACCAAATTTCCCATAACAAAGAAGTTAAAAATTAACAATTCATGCTAGTAAAACAAATCAAACGGCCAATTAACAGCAACAAGAAATGATTTCAAACTCTCTTGAGATAACACACGCAAAATACAGCAATTCAAAATCATCCACAAATCTTCAAAAGAATAGCAACATAGATCTCATTTCTTAATCAACCATACACTCATTTCATAATCAGCCACATAACAATAACGAATCTTTTACATAAACATCAAGAACCTTGAACCCTAAACACTAACAAAGAAAATCAAATCCCAATAAACAGTAAAATTTACATTAAAGCTACCTATTTTCCATGAAAAATTTACAAACCCCAATTCAAAATCAACACATAAAAAACTCACCCATCAAAAATCAAACTACAATTATCCATAAATTAATACTAAACAAATCCATAAATTTAAAAATCAAGAAAACCCTAAATTTCAAAATCATACCTTGCAAGCAATCACTGTTTTCAGCTTCTTTACGAACAACATCAAGAACAGAATCAATAAGCTCAGCGCCTTCAGTATAATGACCTTTAGCCCAATTATTCCCAGCACCACTCTGACCGAACACAAAATTATCCGGTCTAAAGATCTGACCGTACGGTCCAGACCGGACACTGTCCATAGTACCCGGTTCAAGATCCATAAGAACCGCTCTCGGAACAAATCTACCACCACTTGCTTCGTTGTAATACACATTGATTCTCTCTAATTGAAGATCTGAATCACCGACGTAACGTCCGGTTGGATCGATTCCATGTTCGGCACAAACAACTTCCCAGAATTTGGCTCCGATTTGGTTACCGCATTGGCCACCTTGGATGTGAAGGATCTCTCGCATTTTGGGGAAGAAATTGAATTGAAATCGAAATCGAAATCGAAAATCTGACCTAGAAATTGGGGATTTTGAGAGAGAGAGAGAGAGAGATAGAAAGTGAAAAGGGTTTTGTGGGGTTAGAAAATGAAGGTTGAATTTTATATAGGAAAAGAAAAGAGTGAAAATTTGTTTTTTTTGTTGTAACGGTTAGAATTTGAGTGGAACGTTGTGAAATGTGAGTTGTATAATGAATTTATTTAATTTCTTTATTTGGGATATTTTTTTTGAAATTCAAAAGTTGATCGAGAAAACACAGCTGGATGCTTTGCTGTTTTTGATGGGAAAAAGGACAGACAGAGTGGTAATCACTTTTGAGAAAAACTTAAATGGGTGATTTTTTTTTAGATTTGATAATAAAAATTCATACAAAAAATTGAAAAAGTTAATGAGTGTCGCTAGCTCAAAAATTCCGTTTCAAAATGAGTGTTGCCTTTTAATTCTCAATGCAATATTTTTTAAATATATCCTCTTATTATTACTTTATACACTATTTTCAAGAAAACAAAGAAAAAAATAAGGTTAATTTAGTAAAAGTGTTATTACTTTTAACATAATGATTGCATTCCTTAATATGTGTGAAAACACAAAGTACGACACTTATTTTGAAATGGAGAGAATGTTAATTTAAGTGTGTTTTTTTGAAATAAAAAAGGTGGTAAAAAAGTTGTAAATACTAAATAGCTTTTCTTTTCCTAGATATTTTAGAAGATAATGAACTTAATTCAAACTAGTGGAGACTTTTTATTTATTTTATGAATAAAATTATTGAAGGGTATACCTAACATACTTTTATTTTTGAGATGATAAAACTATTTTCACAAGGTTGCTGGTTATTATTCAGTAAGATTAATTTCATGTAGTTGAATTTGATTTGAATTTAGATATTTTTTGGTACATCGAAAAGAGAAATTGTTTATGTCAAGAATTAATATTTGGATCTTCTCTATCACATTTATATGTCCATTAATTCTTACCATTTGAGCTATCTTACATAGACAAAAATGCTTCAAAAAACAAACAACTACAAAGAAATTAGTCGAGAGAAAGACACACCCTTACAATCATTAAGAACAGTATGGCTAACTCATGTGGGTGGTATAAATAAGTCACATTTTATATGTTTTATTATTTCACATATTCTAATTATTTAAACCACTCAATCATATTTTCTAAATATTCATACTACTCATTCAATATTATAAATGGGTCCTACTAAACCTCATAATATACACTAATTTTATATTTTATAGAATGAAAAGTTAAACTTTTTGGCTAAAGCCCCGATCCTGCATGATGCAACAGTGGTATTTCATATAAATACCACAACCATTCAACTTTAATAATATTTTTTACTGATAATGGGTGGCTTTAAATTTGTAAACCACGACAGATATTTATGGTCTAATATCTCTATAAACACCACTTCCTTTACTATCCATCGTAACAAGCATATCACCACACTGCACACCGGTTAACTTCTAGAAAAACATGCTTGATTTTCGCTTCCCAATCTAATATTTTGCATAAGCATCCTCCCCATAGGCACTTCCATTATCACCCTTATTCAAATTTTAAGCAATAATCAAAGAGTTTTTTTTTTTTTTGCACGTAGCAATAATCAAAGAGTCTGAATTACTACTTATTAGTTGCTGAATCAAATAAATGAAAAATAGCAAAACTAACAACAGATTCAAACTCACGCCTCGCCTTTCAAAGCACCAACGAATACCTTATGATTTAATTGCCGCAGAATAATTACTTAAGCTATGTGGGTCGAAAAAATATAGGCTCTCAACATTTTGAGGCCCAAAGTTGTGGACTTGGTTCCATTGCATAAAAGCAGTCGTGCACCCAAAGTAGTTTTGTAAAACCAACAATCTCTCCCCCAGATTCATTTCGCATAAGACCACCACACCCAGCTCTACCCTCCGCCATCTTAGCTGCACCATCTGTGGACTTTAGAGTTTTTGTCTATATACAATTTGTTGTTTAACCTCAAATACTTGTTGAATTCAATTTTCTATAAATGTATTGAAACACAAATTTTTTACATGAATTAAGTTGGAATTGGCTTTGAAAATTTAAATTGTTAGAGAATATCAAACATTTTTATTGGTTGGTTATCCATCAAATAAGTTTGACACTTTTAGATTTGGTTGTTTGCTTTCGTCATACTCTTAAAAAAAAACAATATGAATATGCAAATTGACTAGAACATACAAGACAATTGCTACCCTATATTGCCCTTCTCTTCTCAACTTAGCCATATTTTAATTTTTAATTGTTGATACTAACTATATATAATGTAGGGCTCAATTATAATTAATTAAATAATTTAGATATTTTAATTAAATATAGAATATCTTTCAATTGGAATTATTTAATTGAACTTCTTTGTCGAGCTTTTTATGTTATTATCTATTGTGACTTGTGAGTATTACATGTAGTGCCTACAAGACATTTTAAAAATCAATGAATGAATGAAGAAATGTCTTCAATTTTGTAACCATTCAATTTCCTAACAAAGAACATGGCAAACTAAGCAGATTGTTTGTGGGTGTAGGGGTCATGTAGCCCTCACACTAATGGGTTAGTCCCACCAATGTTGAAGACGGTGTACTTTATGTTTATCATGTTACTTGATACGTACCAAAACTTAATATGTACTTTGCTTTCAAAATTGGATGATTGGTTCTTTTGATGTTATGGATTTGTGTTCTTGTTTTGCAAATTGCTATGATGGTTTACATGATTTGAAGTTCCCTCTGGTTTGTGATAAGGGATAGATAATGATAGTTTGTGAACAAAAAAACAAATTTCTAAATACTTTGAGTTGTTAGTTATATCTTGATATTAACTAGCTAGTAGCTACCAATTTAATTTTCCAGATGCTTAACTTAAAGCAATATTAAAGAATTATATTAGTGACACATACAATACTAGTTTCCTTATAGCATAGTATTAGCTAGAGGAATATGGCTAAAAATTTTAGATATTTATAAAGTATTCAATAGATGACTTCACTCTAAATTTTGATTATCAATTGGAAATCAAGTAGGGTTAAGTATGATATTTTGATGTTTAAAATAAGATGATGGTAAGTGTAAAAGATTGACTCGTATTTCACAAGAGCGTAAAATCATTGATGATTCAACTCTTGCTATATTGACGTGAAAATCTTATTAGGTTTTTTTTTTTTGAAAGCTCGGTATCCGGCCTAGGACCGACAAATTCGAGGGGACCAATCTCACCGTCCACTTGCAGGGTTCTAAGTGAAAATTGAATTTGAGATCTTGTGAGGAGCACAACCCAAACCAACACTACTAGACCAACTCAAGTGAGTTGAATACTTATGTTATCTTCTCTTAATTTGAAGTTTATTCTAACCGTATTGATCTCGAAACGCAACTCACCCATACTTTTCTTGATCAAAAAGATATTATGTGTACTTTTCTCTAAAATAATATAACCCAAATTCAAAGGGTTCAAAAAGAGCATAATAACATGCAAACACCATCAAAGACTCAAAACTTAACTTATGGTCGTGGCTAAATGGTGTCCATGAATGCACTGCAAGTCAACATAGTAACAACCAATATTCATTTTTTTCATTGATTCAAAAGCAAAGTCTCAATTTGCTAACATCTATTCAAACAAAATCTCAAGAGACATTTCAACTCATAGAATTATCAACATTCCAATTTCAAAACACTTCAATCCGATCCCTTTGCATATCTTTTGACTATATATATAAGAAATTCAATGCTAGTTCTACAAACCATCAAAATCTTTAATATCTTAATTACATTTTTCATTCTCAATCTTTGATAAATATGGGTTTAGTATTTGGTAAAATTGGAGTTGAAATACCAAAATATGAAGTAATCAAAACCACACAAAACTATGTAATCAGAAACTATGCACCTTCTGTAGTAGCTGAAATAACCTATGATCCATCAATGTTCAAAGGAGACAAAGATGGTGGCTTTAAAGTTCTAGTTGATTACATAGGAGCTTTTGGTAAACCCCAAAACATCAAAACTGAAAAAATCTCCATGACTTCACCAGTCATCACACAAGAAAAACCAAAAATTTCTTCAGAAAAAATTGCAATGACAACACCAGTTCTAACAAATGAGAAGAACATGATGGTGACTATGCAGTTTACTCTTCCTTCTATGTATACAAAAGTAGAGGAAGCACCTAAACCTATTGATGAAAGGGTTGTGATAAGAGAAGAAGGTGGGAAGAAATATGGAGTGGTGAAGTTTAGTGGTGTGGCTAGTGATGAAGTTGTGAAGGAGAAAGTTGAGAAGTTGAAGTTGTATTTGGAGAAAGATGGTTTTAAGATAATTGGTGATTTTTTGTTGGGTAGGTATAATCCACCTTGGAGGACTATTCCTATGTTTAGGACTAATGAGGTTATGATTCCTGTTGAATGATCATGATGATGGATGGATGGATGAATGGATGTTTGTGACATTGATTTCTGAATTTTATGTTTTTTAAGGTCTTATTTTGTTGCATGTTGTTCATGTACTTAGATATTTTTGTGAAAAAAAAAGATTAAGTTATATATTTATTCAACTACACTAAATGATGTTGGTGTTGCTTATTGTCTAATGTGGACTAGCTTTGAAGTGGTTCATCTCTTACATAGATTTTGTAATGGTTGTATTTACCATATATAAAAGAATATTGCGTTATTAGTGATCAAATTAAATAAAAGGTTAATAATATTTATGTTTTGATAACTAATTAATTTATTTATTAGTTGATATGACTCAATATATAAGTGGATGTTCGGATCATATAGAAAAATGATAAACATTGTCCTTAGGCAATGGTCTAGGAAACAAAAAAAGTAATTTTTTTTTTGAAATTTTTGTATTCTACTTTTTTTAAACAATAAAATATAATTTTTAATGTAAGTATTGTCTTTTTTGGTAACCTTAACTACAATTTTCCTTTTCTTTTTGTTAACACTCACTACTTACTCACTCAAAAAATTGCCCAAATAAAATTAACCGTAATAACTTTACCAAATTAACCATGGGGTGGTAGTGGTTAGTACACATTTACCTTTGGCGTAGACAGTTGAGGGTGTAGGAGGAGGATATGTTGGCAGAGTGTCCGCTTTTACTTCACGATTTTCCCTTGCAGTATCAGGTATCCGATATGTGGCAGTGGCACCATGATCCCGTGCACGGGTATTCAGTCTGTGGGGCTTATCAGCTTCTGACTTCCCAAGATTATTTAGTTCTGATAGGTGATGCAGATGATCTTATTTGGCACAAGCAAGTTCCACTAAAGAAGTCTATTCTAGCATGGCGTCTCTTGAGTGACAGGCTACCTACAAAAGAAAATTTGGTTCACAGCGGTATTATTTTACCAAATTCTCACTTTTATGTCTCAGGATGTGGGTGGGTCGAATCGGCTCAACATTTATTTTTTTCTTGTGATGTTTTTGGCTCCCTTTGGCCTTTGGTTCGATCTTGGATTGGTTTTTCATCGGTGGATTCTCAGAGCCCAGCGGAACACTTTATTCAGTTCACTTATTTTGCTGGAGGCAGTCGAGACCGGAGGTCTTTTTTGCAGCTGATTTGACTTGTCTGTGTTTGAGTTGTGTGGAATGAAAGGAATCATCGTGTGTTCAGAAATACAATAAAAACTTTACCTCAACTACTGGAAAAGGTTAAATGCTATTCCTATTGGTGGTTGAAGACGAAAAACTTGAGTTTAGTTGCAAACTTTCATAGTTGGTGGTCGAACCCGTTGCTTTGTTTGGATTTTTGACTAATGGGTTGATGTTTTATTTTTGGTATATATATAATTCATTTTTGCTTGCTCAAAAAAAAATATATATATTCATTTTTGGTACAATTTTTTTCTCTAAAAAAAATATATTTTGATACGGATGGAGTATATATTAACATTGTTAATATTTAATATAATATTCTTAGCATAACATATTCCATAGTAAATAAACAATTTGTAATTATTGTTTTGTCTCTCAATTGTATTTTTTTTTACCTTCTTTCAATGGATAACAAATACCTAAAGCATATGTGTTGGATAAAAATTAACATATCACTTGTTGTGTATTTTTGTTCTTCATTGTGAAATGATGTTTTAATATACAGTTGTATTCAATCTCATTATTGTTAGATGTAGCATTCACCATAATTTTTGATAGGCTTAATTGCACTTTTGGTCCCCCTATTTTGTAAAACTTGCAATTTTAGTCCCCCTATTTTAAAATCAAACATTCTTACCCCCCAATTTTGATTTTTTTTGCACTTTTAGTCCCCCACCCCATTTTTTACCTAGTTGGCAACAAAAATGCTTATGTGGCAAGATCATTTGGCAAAATAAGATTCCACATCATCATTTTTTTTGTTTTTTAATTTGTATTTATAATTATTTAAAAGTTTATTTAATTTGTTCATTTTTAATTAATTTAAAAGAAAAAAATAAAATAAAAATTTGCATCATCATCGAATCACAGTACCAGTACCATGAACATCATTAGGAATAACAACACTTGCTTTTATTTTTGATTTTGCAGTGTACCATGAACATCATTAATTTAATTTGTGATTTTGCAGTATAGATCCAATTTTTATTTTTGAAAGGATGATGATGTTGTTGTTGTTGTTCTAGGTTTGTATGAATATATGTACATGAGTGATGAATCTTGTTCTTGATTTGTGATCAATGATTGGTGATGATAATAATCTTTGACTAATGATGTTGTTGCAACTATGATTAAGATGATGATGATTTTTTTTGGTAAAAGAAGTTTATTAATTTTAATATAATTATTTTATGATTTTTATAAATTTGTTGATGTGGAATCTTATTTTGCCACATTAGCTTGCCACATAAGCATTTTTGTTTCCAACTTAGGAAAAAATGGGGTGGGGGACTAAAAGTGCAAAAAAAATCAAAATTGGAGGGCAAGAATGTTTGATTTTAAAATAGGGGGACCAAAATTGAAAGTTTTACAAAATAGGGGGACCAAAAGTGCAATTAAGCCTTTTTGATAAATTTACTTAAAGTTTGATAAACATATTGTGAATCCAAATACAGTAATACATACATCCTTACCCAAAAAAAAAATACAGTAATACACATTGAATAATATTAATTATGTTAGTGATTTGGATTTAATTACAAGAGATTAAAAACTATAAATAACTTCTTAAAAGCTTATAAATTACTATGGATTTGATAAAAAATGAGTTATTAAAACTATAAAAACTTTCCTGTTTAATTTAACCATATTTTAGAAATAATCTTGAAAGAAAAAAAAAAGAAAAAGAAATTATATGCAAGGTAAAACAAAAGAGAAAAATTCAAATTCTAAATGGAGTCCACAAACATCATGGGCAATGTGGCAGAAAAACATCCACTCATTTCATAAGCAAAATCTGGAATCTTGAATTGCTAAATGCTAACCCCTTCTCAAAGAAAACTCAAAAACATGTCACCTCATAGAGTTCTCAACATTGCAAACTCTTCCATCACTTGCATGTCTTTATTCTATCTCGACTATTGATTTAAGATCGGGTCAGAACATATTACACTTTTAACAAATCATCTTCAAATATATGTAACGTCGATTTAAGATCAAACGGTCAAGATTTAAATAGCATATGTGTCATGTTTTTACGACGTGGAATCCAAATCTCTTATCCCTTATTATATAAAGGATTGAAATCTACTTCAACATGTCATCAAAATCTCATACCAACATCTTTCAACTATTCTCAATCCATAATGGGTATGGTATTTGGCAAAATTGGTGTTGAGACACCAAAATATGAAGTGATCAAAACCACAGAAGACTATGAAATAAGAAAATATGCACCTTCTGTTGCAGCTGAAGTCACATATGATCCATCACAGTTCAAAGGTAACAAAGATGGTGGCTTTATGGTTTTAGCAAACTATATTGGAGCTTTAGGGAACCCTCAGAATACAAAACCTGAAAAAATTGCTATGACTGCACCAGTTATCACAAAGGGTAGTGGAGAAAAGATTGCTATGACAGCACCAGTAGTGACCAAAAGTGGTGACGGCGAAGATGAGAAGAATAAGATGGTGACTATGCAGTTTATATTGCCAGCTAGTTATGGAAAAGCTGAGGAAGCACCTAAGCCAATTGATGAGAGGGTTGTGATAAGAGAAGAAGGTGAGAGGAAATATGGTGTGGTGAAGTTTGGTGGTGTGGCAAGTGATGAAGTGGTGAAGGAGAAGGTGGAGAAGTTGAAGTTGAGTTTGGAAAGAGATGGTTTTAAGGTTGTGGGGGATTTCTTGCTGGGTAGGTATAATCCACCTTGGACAATTCCAATGTTTAGGACTAATGAGGTTATGATTCCAGTTGAATGAACATGGTAGATTTCAGTACTTTCTGTTTGTATCATGTTATTTTGTTTTGTATGTTGTTGATGTTGAGAACTTGGAATATGTTGTAATGATGAAGATGTTGTTTTATTCAATTTTCATACAATAAAATGTCGAATGAATGTTCTATGTGCATGTTTATTAGTATTTATTAGTTGGATCCCGATGATTCACCGAATCAACAAAAATCGAAACTCCTAAGGTTTAAAGAATGTTTATACTTTATAGAAAGATTCACCAAATCAATACATTACCTGCTAACAAAATTCACGTATCAGCAGAGAATCACATTCATACATTGCAGAACTCGTTTATGTATGCAATCTGCAGAGGCTATTTATGTATGCAATCAGATCACACTTTTTTGCAATATCAACAATCGAGATGCGGCTGCAGTTTAAAACATCTTTGAAAATTTCAAAGGGATGATAATTTCAATACGGACACAACTGAACTGATAAATTCCGATAATTATACCTCAGTTAAATTTTCACAGGATTGTCAACTAACGCTGGAGCATAAATCTAAAAATTTACAACACACAACAGAGAACAGTGATCCAACGGCACACTCTATTCAAGTTATCCAGTGAACAATTTCACTATGATAGTGACAATATTGAAAAGAATAAGGGGAAGTCTTAAGAATTGACAAGCGTAAATGAGTCCTATCACTTGTCCTTTAAGAGAATTCCTTTGAGGTCCTGTCATTTCTGCCAATGTCCAACCTCTCCGAGCAAGGAACCGGTCCTCGTTCAATATTGCTAATGCATTTGCAAAGAGAAGTAATCCTTCTACAAAAGTCCAGAATCCCATCTTCTGCAAGAAACACAAAGGGTGTCGTGGATGTTAGTACTCAAAGAAAATCTATTACTATTGATAATTGTATGTATGTGAAGGAGGAAAATACCCTTTGAAGTGGAGTTATCTCTACCCATTAATTGAATAAAACTAAACACAAACTAGTGTAACATTCAGCGTTTAATTATAAATGCAGACCGCAGAAAATAGAGATAAATAGCCAATAATTGACAATGTTTTGTACTAAATCAATTATTGCAAAAAATTAGAGGTTTGTTAACGAATGTTGTGGTATTATAGCATTTCACACATAATTGACCATTATAATTTATAAGAATTTTTTTGGAGAAAATACAAAGGGATATTGTGAAGATGATCCTTCCCTCAACAACCTTACATTCAACTCAAACATGATGAGAATGCAAAAACAAACTAGTATAACATTCTACTTTTTGACACAAAATTAACAACATAAATCTAAAATCATAGATAAAATACAAGGAGATCCAAAAATACTCATATCTCAGAACCAACCTTCAAAAGACTTACTCCTACTTCCCAATTTAAACTCACTTCACAAAGAGCTTAGAAAAATCATAGAAGGTTGTGCACTATGATACTCATCTTCACTCAATTATTTATTGGGCATCACAATTTCACCATTTGTTATCGGATATCACTCAATTATCAGAACTTAAAAACACTTGACAGTCGATTCTCTCAAGTATCACAACTTCACTATCTGCTTGAAGCAACAATTCATTTGGCTTTAACCATCTCAGTTGTTTAGAAACATAACACAACTATGACATTGATAAAAAAAATAAAGGGGAAAATAGAATAACTAAATTTCATATCATACAAATTAGCCCCAAAAAATAACCATGGAGAACAATATGGATCACAGACAACAGAAAGCGCCATAAACCAGTTGCATGGCATTTCTGATTAAGAATAACATATAGTAAGATAAGAAAGATGATAAAAGGGGATCCCACTATGTAGGAGCTACATGGATCAAATGGCGCCATAATGCTTATCGTATATAGACATCATATATATCCAACTCGTTAACCTATAGGTCTTTCTTAATAGTTTCTCTTATAGTTTTTCTAGGTTTTCCTCTGGCTCTAGCTATTGGACTACCCTCCATTTGATCTACTCTCCTTATTACAGAATCTACATTTATTCTCTCTACAACGTCAAACCATGCAAGAACAAAAATTGAATTTTTTATATATCAATGTATTAGAATTTATATATCTAAGAATTTACAAGGTTCCAACTTCTAGAATACAACATGTAAAAACAGATCAAGGAACAAGCATCTTAAAATCAACCCGCACAAGTTTCTTCTCCAAAAATCAAAGTGGCTTAAAAGAATGAGATTAACTGTTTTGCACAACTAAAACTTTATCCACATACATTAAATCCAATTACTCTATGATGCCATTTAGTTATATTAGTTTCTAAATTATCTCTACAAATATCTATACAGTAAAATGTGATAGATGCATGTCTAAAAAAATTACATTTACAAAGTATAAAACAAGGCCGGCTATCCCTATGTGTAAGATGGACTATTGCACACTGCCTCAAAACCTTGAATCCCAAATTCCCCCCAAAAGATTAAATAGAAATGTTTAAGTTCCCAAATTTTAATCAAATCTAAAATTCGGAACTTAATTCCATCAATAAAGCCTAAATTTTGAGGGGCTCCAAAGTGTTTAAGAACCAAAATTCCTATGTAAACCAAATTTTAAGACTAGAACATAGCCTCCAAACTGTTTAAGACAGCCATGTATACAAATTAAATCCTAGAAGAATAAGAATTTAGTTAATTTACTGATGACCACTGAAAATCCCCACATGATCCCTCATGAAGTGATGATAATATGCAATTATTAATTCAAACACAACAACCTATATCTTAAAAAATGTATCTTTTTTATTAGAATCACAAATCAGTGAATTGCTACATTCCAAGATTACTTAAAACCTGTCCATAACACCTAACTCAACGAAAAAATGTCGATATTATTAAGCCACACATATCTCGCAGTTGTTTGAGTTTCTGATTACTACTTTGTCTATGAACAAACAAAAACCAGAACACCAAAATAAAATAACTAAAAATCACATGCACAAACTTTATCAAATTGTAAGTTCACCCAAAATACCAAAATTCATGAAAACAACAAAAATATCAGTCAACGAACTTGATACAATACTATCTTACATTGAATTATTCGAAAATTTATTGAACAAGTTAATCAAATAATAATAATTGATTGAATAAAAAGAAAATGAGATGAGTTTAATACCTGATAGAAAAGAAGGGAAAGAAGGAGCAACCTACGAGGTTTCGAAACTGAAAGTGAAACGAAGAAGCCCACTCTTTTAAGAAAGAATTTTGCAGAGGACAATATCTAACGGCTTAAAATGGCCCTTGCCAACGTGTCTGCGCGAATTTTATCCGTTGGATCTGAAGTCTACCTGGTCATTAATAAAGCATCTCACACTCGATCTCTTTTGCTTACAAGTTACAAGTTCAATTTTTTTTATTTTTTTTAAGTTTATAACCATCTAGTTCCTTGTAGAACGGATACGATACTAATAGTCTAGAGGTTGATCTTTTTTTTTGACTAAAGTCTAGAGGTTGATCTTAAGTTAAATAAAATTTGATCAAAAATTATTTTTGTCAAAAACAAAATTGATCAAAAATTATTTCACTTAGTAATTGAATTTAGATTCTTCCGAAATTTGTACTTTGGTGAAGTTCATTAATCATTTGAATTTAATGGTTAGAAATTCTAATAATTTGTTCTTTAAATAATATTGTCGACAGTTGTTAGAATTTTATGATAATTTTAAGCATTATTCCACGACGGATTCAGGGCCGTCCCTCACCTCAAGCAAGCTGTGCAGCTGCTTGGGGCCTCCAAAATAATGAGACTTCAAAAAAAAAGTTATTGAGTATTTATAATATTAGATTCAATCTATATTTGACTTAATGAGTTAGGAATGATAGCAATTGAGAATGATTTATTGGAGAATATACAATATGAAGATTTGATTGAATAATTTACTTCAACAAATGTTATAGGAAGGAGACTTTTTTTAAGTAGTTAAAATGTTGATTAAAAAATAACATTTTGTTTATGTAATTTTGAAATTATTGATACTATTTATAATTTTAATATATTATGTTCTTTTAAAAAAAGTTGTATATTTTTTTGGTACAATTTTTTTATTAGTAGTCCATTTTTATTATTTGCTTGGAACCTCCAAAATGTTGGGGCCGACACTGGACGGACTACTTATAAAAGTGGTCCATTGTATGTAGCATTACTACATTAACTAAGAGGTAAATAGGGGATTTGGATTTCACGCAATTACTCGTCTCGACCGTCCGATTTTTGATTGACGTCCAAAATTGTTTATAACTAAATTTTGCCTGTATAATCTGAACCGTCCGATTAAATAACTAATGTTGAGATTTGAAGCAGTGTATAACTGTGTGATTTCCTTACAACCGTGGATCCAAATTAGTAAATATTAGATTAGATCCACCAACAATGAATTGATTCAATTGATAAATTTTCAACAAAGATTAATTACGACTATGGAAACTCCTAGAGTACTAATCTGATGTGAAAAATAAATGCTTACCCCACTTACCTGGTTCGGATAACGCATAATTTGAAAATCCAAATCCCAAACATTTCTTACAGAAAATGGATGATAAACCCTTCCATTAATCCAAAACCCCCAAACACAAAAATGTCATCTTCATCATCAATTCTTCTTCATCACCACAATCTTATCCTTCTTCCTCTCTTTCAGTCTCCAAAAACCTCACTTCAAACACTTTCCAAATTTAACACAACAACCTCAAAACGACACATCAAAGCTTCCACAACAACTGAACTTCAATCCCAAACCCCAAAACGACGCAACAAAAAAAACACCAACAACAAACAACCTCAAAACGACACAACACAACCCCAAAACGCAGAATCAGAATTAGAATTAGAAGAAGACTTCGACGATGGAATCGATTTTCCATACGAGGAACCACCTTTAGTATGCTGTTTTGGAGCACCTCAGAGGGAGTTTCTCCCTACGGTGCGTGTCCAGGATTATCCAATGGACCCTGATATTTACTCTGAATGGAAAATGCTTCAATGGAAGCCGCCGGAATTCGCTCGAGCACCTGGTGGGCCACCGTCGAATGTGGCAGTGGCCCATGTTAGGCTGGGCGGACGGGCGGCTTTGTTGGGGAAAGTTGGGGAAGATGAGTTTGGTGAAGAGATTGTTTTGGGGTTGAATATGGAGAATGTGCAGACTAGAGGAGTGAAATTCGATTCGGGGGTTAGAACTGCTTGTAGTTATATGAAGGTGAAATTTGAAGATGGGAAGATGAAGATGGAAACTGTTAAAGAATCTGCTGAGGATTCTCTTCGTAGCGATGAATTGAACCTCTCTGTTTTGAAAGAGGTTTTTTTTTCTTACTTTAATCAACTTGCATTGTTACTTGCTTTAATCAACATAGTTATTGATGTTAGATTAGGGTAATATGATATGAAAATGTGTTTATAAGTGCGAGATATCCCTCACTCAAAAAGTTAGTTTTATAAGGTTAAATTAGGGCCGACCCAAATTTTGAGATGGTATGAGTTTAGAAAAACTAGCCACTTGTGTCGCGCTCCAGATGCCCCTTGGTTGTGACGGGGTTTGTTAGGAGTTTATCATTAGATTAGGTGTGTGTGATCTTAAAATGTGTTTATAAATGGGAAGCCTTCCTCACTATACAAGTTGGTTTTGTAGGGTTAAGTTAGGTTTTATCAATATTTTATGGTATGCGAGTCGTATCTTGGATTCAATATAATTTCGAACTCGAACACAATCGATACAAATTCTTAGAGTGTATCTATTTTGGACATGAATCTCGATTCATTAAGATAGACCTTGATTTACTATGATGAATCATGATTCATTCTAATGAATCTCTACCTAAATTTAGTATAGAAAGTTATGTTTTTGTCAACTTTGTATAGCCAACTACTTTTCTTGTTATATTTTTTATTGTTGACATATCTTATGATTCTTAATGAGATTCGAGTTATGATTCAGAAAGTAAGTCTTTTGAATCACAATTTTGATCATGATTTGATTAACATACTAAAATAGTATAATCATACTTTGGAACTGATTTGGTTTAGAAGATGAATTTGAAAAACTTGTGAAGTGTAAATATAACGAATTTCGCCAAGTCACACATGTAGAGTTTGGAAATCTAGAAATTTTTGCTTCTCTTGGAATCAATTCTACCCTTCCCAAAATTGATTTCATTGACACTTTTGAAATGGTAATAGTTTGTTAATGCAGTGAATACAATTTGTTGTAACTTTTTTCTATGGACTATTGCAGGCAAGGGTTTTCCATTTCAATTCAGAAGTTCTAACATCTCCTTCGATGGAATCAACTCTTTTCAAAGCAATTAAGTGGTCTAAAAAGTTTGGCGGCCTTGTGTTTTTTGATTTAAACTTGCCATTACCTCTGTGGAGATCACGTGACGAGACTCGAGAAATAATCAGAAAAGCATGGCAAGAAGCAGACATCATTGAGGTTTCAAGAACCGAGCTAGAATTCCTTCTAGATGAAAAACATTATGAGTGGAAGAGAAATTATCAGCCACAATACTATGCTGAAGATTATGAACAAACCAAGACTCGTCAAGAGTATTACCATTACACTGCCGAGGAAATTTCGCCTTTGTGGCATGATAAACTTAAATTCCTGTTTGTGACTGATGGAACAATTAGAATTCACTATTATACCCCTTCTTTTGACGGGGTTGTGGTTGGAACAGAAGACGTGCTCATAACTCCGTATACTTGCGATAGAACCGGCTCGGGTGACGCAATTGTGGCTGCTATAATTAGAAAACTAACCACTTGCCCGGAAATGTTTGAAAACCAAGATGTTTTGGACAGACAGCTACGTTTCGCCATTGCGGCTGGAATCATATCGCAATGGACTATCGGTGGAGTCAGAGGTTTTCCTACTGAAAGTGCTACTCAGAATCTGAAAGAACAAGTTTATGTACCTTCTATGTGGTGATAAAAATTGTTTGTCTAACTAGAATAGAACTTAGCAGTGTCATTATTTATTTATATATCCTTTGTAGGAGTGTTTGTTTCATCTCAAATGGGATCAGGAGCAGGTAGAAGAACACAATCAAGATTTTGTAGAAATTGTATACTTCTGCTCCAACTCTTGTCAATTCAAAACTTTGTAGTTGTGAATTGAAATGTTAATGTACACTATTTTTAAAAGAGATTTGAAGTTTATGCTTCTAGTATTTGTCACTTACTTCCATAATCTTTGCTTTAGTTTTATGTGCTTGATAATTTATACATCTATGTTCTTGGCAGTGCTTATAATAATTGTTTTGAAATACAGAATAAACATATGTAGCAAGTTATGATGAATTCTTTACATAGACACTCACATTAATAAATAGTTAAGAGTAATAATTTAAGAAAATAAAAGTAATTAAATATAATCATATAAATCATTATTTTTGAAGAGGGATAATTTCAACAAAAATATTAAAATAAGCTGGCAAAAATGGGCTCTTATTTGTTCGGCCCGTTTGTGATAAAATGCTTTCAAAATAGGCCTACACAAATGGGCACTTGTTTGTCCTTATTAAATCCCAAATTGAATCTACACTTACTAAATAGGTTCTACACCCCCCCTCCCCTAAAAATTACATAACATAGAAAATTATTATTTTCTTTTCAAATATACTTTCTTGGACATGCTATTTTTCTTTCCTTTTATCAAAATTGGGATTGCATAAATAATATTAGTTGATAACTTAAAGTCAACACACTTAAACTACAAATTAAATTATCAATGATAAAAGAAGATTTAGGAAACAAGGTAAGTGGAATTGTACTCCCCACCCTATATAAAAAAGTCCAACGATTAACGTGTCATTTTCTTTTCACAAAGTCTTGCTTTAACGGTATCATTTTTCTTTGCTACTTTACCTTCCATATTGATTGACTCTATTTCATTTTTCACAATTAGAGTCTATAAGTGTTTTGCTAAAAAAGTAAAAGAAAAACCGGCTACTTAATTGTTGTTGGGAGATATTAAAATCAAACTTATAAATCAATAATTGTTTTAGTTAGAAATCGAACTCAAATTTCTTACATTATTTTTTTTGGGTCAAGTAGTTTAGCGGTTAGAAATTCACCTCCTTAAAATAAATAAGTGGACATACCAAACTTGAACACCGGTCCCTGCATAAATGTACAATGCCATTTACTAATTGAGCTAGACTCATGAAAATATATCTTACATTAGTATAAAAAAGTTGGAATTACATAAAGAAAAGTGCGTAATTTAAAGCCAAAACTTAAACTAGAAATTAAACTATCAATCATAGAAATTAGAAGAAGATTTAGTTAGGAAACAAACAAGGTAAGTGGAAGTGCACTTAGTTCCCATCATGATCATAATATACCAAAAAGTCCAATGATTAACGTGTCATTTTTCTTTGGTACTTACCTTCCTTATTGACTCCATTTCAATTCCCTCAATTAGAGTCTGTGTTTATCCCAAAAAAAGGTCTAGTAAATGTGCATGTGATTATTCAACTAGCTAACAATTCTTGCGTTGGCCAAAAAAAGAATTATAGTTTATGTGTTTGTGATACTTCATCTAACATTTATTGCTTGAAGTTAGGCCATATCATTAACAACTAGTAGTAATTAGTTTTGGTATGACTGAAGTTTCAAGGCCTAAATGAAATGTGGCTTGACCAACAAAATTTAATTAATTAGAAGAAAGGAACTAAAAATTTGGTAGTAAGACCTAACCTTTTGATTTTTAATTAATACGAAATAAATACAAAATTTTCATTAATTTTAATAGTGACTAACTAAAAAAATTATTGATTTCTTGTCAAAAAAAAAAAAGAATTATTGATTTAATTATAAGTTAGATTTTACATACCTGACTATGTTTGGATTGATGAAATAGAATGAGATAGAATGAAGCGTTGGATACGCAAGTTTGATTTTCCTCTTCTAACTACATTTTTTTTATAGACAAGAGGTAATAACTAAATCTTTAACTTTAATCAAAAAACTAAATTTTTATCCATTTATATAAATAGTTCAAAATTCTTATCATTTAAACTAATTTATTGTTAGCCTCGTAATTTATCTTAGAAAGTGCGGTGAAAGGTTGAAAAGGAATTGGAAATTTCCAAATTTGCTTTGCATTGCCATCTTTGCCGATTATGCCGTACCCTTCAATTTTGGTCCATTCACCTACATAAGAAACTATCATGTTATATATATTTTTAGAAAAAGGAAGAGAATATCATTATTTAGAATAGATATCTTAAATTAGATAATATAAATAAATAACTTTAGATAATATAAATAAAATAAGAAATGCCGTGTGACATATTTTTAAGGAGAATATACTAAAAAGATCATGATAATCTACAAATTTGATTTGAAAATAAATAAAAGATGACCAATAATGAATTGGTTCGTCGCGGGAATTGGTTTGTCGCGGAATGATAAATTTGGATACATTATTATGTGTAGGAGATTGTGGTGAATTTGAAATCTCTAATCACTTATTTTTTGGATGTCCGTTCCTTGCACCTTTGTGGTACAAAATTCTTAATTGGTTAGGTGTTTACGGTCCGCACGCTATCAAATTTGGTAGACCATTCTTTATAATTTTGTAATGCTTATATGTTTAGTAAAGAATTGTAATGCTTATATGTTCAATAAAAAAGTTAGGATAGGTCTATAAGTCGTTTGGTTGGCTTGCTGTTGGAGTATATCGAAAGAAAAAAATAACAGGATTATTGCTCTTAAAAAAGCATCAATTGAGCTGTTACTTGACAATGTGAAAATTATGTCGGGGTAGTGGTTGAAGAGTAGGAAGAAAAGTTTCATCTTTAATTTGAATTTGTGGTGGTATAATTCCTTGTCTTGTTTGGGGTTACGGTTGGGATAGAAGTGTTTTGGTGTTAGTTTTTTTTTTTTTTTAGATTATTGTAGATTTATTTTGCTGTTAGGCACTTCTTATGCTTAACTTTATTTTATATTAATTTCATTGGCTTCTTAAAAAAAATATTTTTCCTAACATTCATCTTTAAATAAAACTTATTAATCAATTAATATTAATCACTTACTTACAATATTTTAAGTTTTACCTAAATACTAATGCAAACAATTCGTGGCCAATAACTCTTGCATAAGCAAACATATTCGGATGTCACAACAAACAGGACCACATACAGTATAAACAAAATTAACGAAAGAATTAGAGGTGACATATTAACCTGAGTATCGTTGACTGAAATGGCATTTTCAAGTTGATTAATATAAGGTTAATATTCCACTTTCTGTTAAAAAAAAGTTAATGACTCACTTCACCACGCCCAAACGTTTATTAATGTTAAATTTCAAGATTGATAATGACATATTAACGGTCAACTTTTCCATGTGGAGCAAATATGGCTTAAATCTTAATTTATTTTATAACTATTGTGTGGTTTATAAAAAAGTAGTATTGATTAAACCAATTGCTCTAATCTCTTGAATCAAAATAGCAAATACGTCTTGAAAAAGTTTCATTAATATAGCACACGTATATTTCAATAAGATTCACATCTTAATCTAAAGAAAACTTTTATCTTTTCTATTGGTAAACTGAGCTAGGTGAAATTTTTTGCTTATCAAACAAGAAAATGAATGGATAACTACGTTACACTCGGTGAAATTGAATTTAGAACTGTTAAACAAAGTATCAGATTTAAATTTGGAAAAAATACACTCACCTCCCTTAAACTTACCCTATATGTAACTCACACCCCCTCTATTTTCTCACATGACACAAACCTCCCCTACCGTTAAAACTGTTAAACTGCCGTCAAAAAGAAAAATAGAAAACCTTATTTCATTTACGCCTCTTCTCATTTGTTCACTCCAATCGATCCTTGATGGTCACTCCTATTGTAGCCTTTTCAGTTTCCAAATAACACTCACACCTCAACCCAAAACATGGAAGCATCACATCGCACAATACCTAAATCATTGGATATCCCTCATCATCGTATGTTTCTTATTGCTGGTCTGGTGAGCCAGAAGAGAGTTGGTTTTATCTGAATAATAGATCACTATATTATCTAAATTACCAAGCTTTAGTGTGATTGGGTTGTTTAAAATTTAACCTTCATTTTGTTAGTGGCTGTACCATGTGCACATAATGGTGATCATTGGAGTGTGTAGTTCTTAACATTAGTTATTAGTGTTTATTAATTGTAGGATACTTGCGAATTAGTTCCATTTATTGTTTTTCTTGTTTCCTGTTTTAGTGTAGTACATGCTGATTGGAATGATGCTTAACAGATTAATGACGCTGTTAAGGGAGGTGTTTATCTATTTTAATAGATTTTAAGGGAAGTTAGTGTTTAGTGTAAATTTAGAGGGGGTGGCTGTGTCATTTAAACATATCTCAGGGGAGGTAAGTGTAATTTTCCCTTTAAATTTTATAGATAAAAATAATGCAATTGAATGGCGAGACTAATCTAAAAATGACCAGTCAGATTCACCGAAAGAAATTAGTTATCGATAAAGTCAGTGTTTATTTCACACCAATAATATGGTTAAAAAAATGAATGAATAATATATTAACTAAATCATCAAAATTGCAATTATTCAAGGACATAAAGGTACACATGATAAATCTAAATATAAACAAGATATCAAATGTAAAGTATCAAGCTAGATTCCTATGTATCAAGTGATCAATTCAAAAAAATGTATCCAATTGTGTTCCATTTGGCAATGGTCCTTCAAAAAATAATCAATAAATCCAATGGTATATATAACATTGTAACCCAATCCCCCCAATATAAATTTTCTAACCTATAATTTGCCTTTTGATTATACACAAACTTTCTATTCTTTACCCTTTTTGTATACCTAAACTGAAACTAGTATTTTGAATAAAAACAAGAACCCTGTAAAGCTTCTTTTGATTCTTCAACAGCCTCATCAATAAGGCTAAAGCACATTCCAACCATAACTCATATGAGCTTCCTTTAACTTTAAGGTAGTGCCATAATGACTTAATGAAGCTCCAATATTTTAGCCTTGTCATCATATGACAAAAACTAAGGTATTATCATTTTTTTTCTCCAATACCAAATCTTTGGTCTAGTTTTTGAGTTGTAATTAGCTCTTGAGACCTGTTGCATACACAACCAGGAAGAGGGTTGGCGAAAAAATTCTCTTCCATTCTTGGCGACTCTCCTACCTGTCTTTGGTAAGGTGCCCCAAGTCGATTGGCATGCAAGTTTTTAACTTCCGAGGAAAATGCTTCCCAAGATATTGAACCCTCATCTAGATTATCAATCAGCCTGACAAAATTTGATCTGTAAACAAAACAAAACGATACAAATTATATATGTCAGTAGTATGTAGAATGAAAATAAAACTTGCCAAACATTGAAAGATGAAAGAAAATTCGGGTGTAGTTGGATCATCTTCAACCTCGCGTGTCTCCAACAAAATCTTGGTCGTTAAGGAGTAATTTAGCAGTTGAAGATGGACCGGCATTTTCAACTGTTAGATTAATCCAACTGCTAAGATTTTTTGGTTGGAGGAGATGGAGAGGCCGGAGAGGATCCAAGTCCGATTCAGATAGTCATTTATGTGTTTTATAAACCTACCTATCAGGATTGATAGTTTTCCGAAATCCTTCAAACCTCCTATGGCCCTGCACCGCCTTGGCCATGTTTCCATCATAAGTATAAACAAACACATCACTTTCAAGTGCAACAATATAATCCAAAGCAGCGAGACGATTTTGATATGGCTTGAAAGGCTCTAGCTCCTCCTCAGTTGCGAGAGTGGAATGAGTGAAGACATTAGGATACTCTGCGCGAAAGGCTGCCATACTATTGCCACCATAAATAGGTCCAGCAACAATGTAGATTGTTGTAGTGGAAGGATACCCCATGGCCTTGAGGAAAATGGCTGCTTCTCTAGGTGACATAGGGCATCCACCTTGCAACCGCCGTTCGACACTATCAATCTCTTTTTCTTTCCAATGCTTCACTTCATACCTCATAACCCTTAGTTCCTCAGCCTCCTCTTTAGTAAGATTATGGCTACAGCCAGTAAAAGCCAGCATGTCTTTCTCATATCTTTGAAAACAGAAAACAAAGTACAATTTTGTAATTAGAAGTACAAAACAACAAACGAAACCCGAAAAATGTTTTGCAAAACCAAACAAATCCTTAAGTTCATGAGGTAATACCTTAAATGAAGGGCAATGAAAGGCTCATCATTATTTTTTAGCCTATCAACCAAGGTCTTTCCTAGCTCCTCAATCTCAAGTGTATACTTAAGAGCTTGGTAATTGGCACGACATCTCAGCTTCTGAATCGATGCAGCAAGACCATTGTTGGCAAGTCTAGAATCTGTGTGAGTAAATTGTACAACTTTGTGTCTCTTCAACAAAGGAAGAATCTCAGTTCTGTAGTAACTAGCCTGCAAAATGAAGCATCAAATTAAGATATCGACTCTGATTGGTAATACCAAATTTTGAGCTTATAACTTATGACCTATAAAGCTCATACGATAAAAAAAGACCTGTTTGATTATCCATACCTTTGACCATGAAACTGGAGCCTTGACAAGAGGCTTGATAGACGCATAACGAACAGGCAAGTACTCAATTATATCAATGTCGTCTTTTAAAACTTTCATGAAGCGTCTCCAATCAAAAATATCTTTAAAGTCACTGAAATATATTAGGGACATTATATTTTGGAAAAATGGTAACATGAGGATATAACTTATAAATTAATGTTAATATTAATACATTCATATGATTATTATGTGGGGAATTTTTTTACCTTGGATCAGTCCAAAAGGAATCATGATCAAGAGAAGGAAGAACAAGTGTGGCATTCATGATTTTTGCCACTGCAACCATATCACATATCTGCATGTCATTGAAGATATTTAGAGTTATCAAATAGAATTATAGAAAATATCATTGAGGAAACAGAGAGAAAAAAAATTCTCACACAAAGATATTAGGGATCCATTTCCTCTAATCTAATAAGTAAGCTTTTTAACTCTTTTTTTTCCCATTAAATCTATTTTTTTTATACTTTAGTTACTTCAATTTAACATACTAAAGTACATTTTTCTAAAAATATGAATAACTATCAACTACAAAATTACACAACTACAAATATTTAACTAATCTAAAATTTGGTATGAAAAATCATTTAAACTTACTCCAACAATTAGATTGGTTAAATTTTATGTCAAAAATAATTTTTTAGATCGTGTTCTTCTAAAATGAGCTATTAATTTTAGAGCAGAATATGATATTAGTTGTCGATGAAGGAATCAATACATGATACTACACGAGGTTGAAATGCAAGTGCTATCACTTCAAATGCGGCTCAATAGTAAAAGGCCGCAGGAACATGTGATATATTAGACGTACAATTCTCTACTTTTCTGCA
Organism: Trifolium dubium; assembly: GCA_951804385.1. Lineage (NCBI taxonomy): Eukaryota > Viridiplantae > Streptophyta > Magnoliopsida > Fabales > Fabaceae > Trifolium > Trifolium dubium. The sequence goes on along the minus strand of OX638071.1, from coordinate 36,405,136 downwards.
CTTAGCGTAAGTTTCGCTGCTAGGTTATTTAAAATAAAATAAAATAAAAAACTTTAGAGCAATCAAAACTAAAATTACTAAAATAGAAACTATAACGGTCATCATAATCATTCCAAAATTAAGTGGATCCCCACAACTATAATTTCTTTGGAACTTACCCCTGTTCTCATTTGATTCAATCCACCATTTGCATGAACAAGAAGATAGCCGTTAGTTTTTGACTTTGTCCCTACAAGAAACAAATAAACACGGAAGCACAAGTAAGACAAAAATTGATCACAAGAAGAAGTAAAACATGACACAAATCAAATAGTACAATTTGTACTTACTCATTCGATTTCTAGGTCGTGACACGCATTGATAATAGTTGTCACTTTTTGGTTTCATCCATATTTCTGGAGTCTATTCAAAATTAAAAAAATCAAAAAATTATTATATCATCATCATAATGAGAAAAAATATTATATTGAATTTTCAATAATTATCCGATGGAAAACATGAAGCAAAAGAAAAAGGAAATACAAAACGCGTGAGAAAATCACAAAAAGGAAATAGAAAGCAGTGTTAAAAGGTCAGAGCCACCTAGCAAATTAAAGAACATAAAAATATTCAAACTAATTAGTTGCCATCACTACAATATACATGTAAGAATCAAAGTTTTAATTTTAAAAGAGTTGAAAATTCCACTTATGTCGACAAAAAATATTGTAATAGTTCAGTTCCACGTCCTTACATTAATATTTGTTTATGTTAAATTAGCATTAACTTAACATGAATATTAGTCATAGTTAGAATTTTAACTTATTTTATTAAAATTGGTCCACCTTAGAACCACCCACCCTATATACCCACATTGGATGGCTAAGAATTTAATTTTCATTCTTTGGTTATAAAAAGAAATTTAACTTTCATACTTTGGTACTCAATTCAATCATAGTTGACTGATATTCTCTATAATCATGTTTTTTAACGAATCAACATGAAAAGTACCACTAGTATTCCAAAAAGAAAAAAACTAACACTAAAAAAATATTAATTTTTTTCAATTAGTCTAGCGACTAGAAATTCTTTCTTTAAATAGATAAATAAGATAATCGATGTTCGAACTCCGTCCTTTACATATATAATATAATGTCCTACAAACTGAACTCAACTCACAGAACAAATATTAAACTCAGCCAATCAATTACTACCTCAATTTAAACCCAACTTTCATCAAAATCAAAATTAAATATAACTCAAGCATACATACCATGACAAAACAAAAGAAAACAAAAAAAATAATTATAAAAAAAAACAAACAAAAAAAGTTAAAAAACATATTCCTCAAATATTCAACCTACATTATTCCCAAAAGCAATTTTTAAGTTTTATTCTCAAAACTTTTAATTATAACAACGGTAAAAAGCTAAAAAGGCAATAAAAAAAGCACTTTTTATTTTATCTTAGGTGAAAGTGATTTTTATGATACATCGAAAAGATAAATTATTTTCGCCAAAAACGTGATTTTTTTTATACATCAGAAATATAAATTGTTTCCGCTAGATACCGAAACTGATTGACAAGAATGAAAAATAAATAATCTCACTTACAGCCAACCTCTCGAGGACCCTTTTAGGCATAGAAGTTTGAGCAGTATGATCATTTTCAGAAACAACCTTTTGAGCAGAAACCCAATCTTCTTTAAACCGTTGCAATATCAATTGTCCATTTTGTATACTTTTCCCATTCATTTCAACCCCACCACCCATAAACGAAACCTTAAAAAAAACCGACATAACAACCATCAATATTAAAACCGCTAAGATCTTACGTCCCACGTTTTTACCAGACCGGATACACTGAACCGAACCGGACAACCATAAAAACAACTGTTCCAACCGTAGTATGAACGATTCAGGTACGCATAATAGAATGCGAGCGCGTAAGAGAAGGTAGCGCGTGATTGGATGTAGGTGATGATGAACGTGCGCGTGGTGGTTTACTAAAACGGTGTCGTCTTGTTCTAGTTCGGAGAAATCTGAGAAACTTTGTGGTTGGTTTTGTTGTTGTTGTTGTTGTTGTTGTTGTTTTTCTGTGTCGTTGTTGTTGTCGGCGACACGTCTGCGTGTTGTTGTGGGACCCGTGGCGACCCTTGGGCTTGTTGTGTTTGATGATGTTGTTGTTGGGCCGCCGGACGACATCGTTTCTGGTGTCAAAACGACGACGGAAGGTTTAAGATTTTGAGAATTTTAATGTTGTTGTTTTTGATGTTTTTTTAAGGTTGCGGTTTCTGGGAGCTTTGTTTGTTATGTTGTGTTTTTTGTTGTTCTGTGTTTGGTTGAAGATTAGAGAGAGAGATGAGAGAAATATAAGGAGGAATTATTGTATGAGGAAAGTAGAAATGTGAATGTTGTAATGTTAATGTTTGTTGTGATCTATGATTCTGTTTTTTGTCGCTTTTTATATCATTGGATTTGGAACTTACTCGCTACATGTGACATATGGACTTTGTTTTCTACTTTAAATTACTATATTATCCTTCATTATAGTTTTTTTTTTTATTTAAATTTGATTTTTTTGGAACATGGTTTATTACTTTTATTTTGTTTCTATTTCGGATGGGTTTTCTATTTTATTTTATTTAGTTTTTGTGATACTTGTTTCTATTTTTTAATTTTTGAGGTATTCTACTTTGACTGGATTTTTGGATTGATATTAGGAATTATTTATCTTATGATAAGAAATAAATATTATGGACAATATAATACAATTCAAAGGCTTGGTCAAATGGTAAAAAAATTCATATTTTTTAGTTTATATTATGGAGTTTCATCAATATTTCAATTTTCGATAAAAATTGACTCCTTGAAATTGTTAGCTAAGTTGAAATAATTGTTGAAAGTATTGTTAAATATGCAGCTTATGGAGTTTTACTATCAATATCAAATGAGGATCTCTTAGAGACGCTAGTGGCAGATATACACTTAAGTTTAATATTTGTCGAATTTATAGCAGTAGGAATAATTTTTTAGCTAGTGGTGGATTACTTAGAGACGTTAAAGGTGGTCTTATTCAAGTTTTTACTGCAATATTGGTCGCAATAATTTTAAAGTTGTTATTGAGATATGAAGATTAGGTCATGTTATGCGTACTGCTCGTCATCTCCACTTTTTTTTCTGTTATTTTTTAAACATTTTACTCTTGTCTCAATCCTTAAAAGAGGTTCTTAAATTTCTACACATCCAAGATCGATCAGCCACTACTATTCAACATAATTTCATAGGTCAACTCATGTGCAGATCTGTTAGAAAAAAGGATTTGATGTTGTATATATGTGCCTCATCAAGATTACTTGTATTTCAAGTAATCAAGTATGTTTGCTGGTTATTTGTTTGTTGAGTTTGTAACATTGTTGGCTAGTTGGTTAGCTGTAACCTTTTGTATCGATCATTACATAGTGTTAATCAATAAGAGAATCTACTTTCTACATAACAGTCCTACAAATTAGACCTTAAAAGAAAAGAATTACAAATTGAAGAAAAAGAAAATTAACAAAAATGCATGCATGAGCAACACTGTCCAATGTTCTGGATATGATTTGATATATATAGTTAAGTGGCCTCTATCACTTATACCATTTACGTAATCAATTAATTAGGAAATTAAATTGACATTGTCCTCACGGTTTAAGTTGTTTTAATGGCTCATTTAGGACCCTTTATGGCTGTCTTTTTCTTTAATTAATTAATCCCTTGAAAGTACTTTCATATCAAGTTATGCTTTCTTCTACACAATATTAACATCACTTTTTCAGCAAAAGATCAATTTAGTCAATTGAACATACATTGAATACGTGTGGTAAGCTTTTAACTAAAATCTTTGATTATGTTTATTTGAGGGGATAATCTTTTATTTTTATGAGTTTCATCATAAAAAAGAACCGCATAATTAGCACACCAACAGACAAAAAATTGGAGTAGAAAGTTTTTATACTTTTAATTTTATACGTTTTTCTTTGAACGGATTATATTCTTTTTATACTACATGGCTCATATAGGATCTTTTATGTCCAATGTAATTAAGAATTAAGATAATAAAATGCGGGTAACTACTTAGTACAAATTTAAATAAAAGACAAAATAAAGAGATCTCTTAAGTGAAGAAAAGATTAAAACATTTTAAAGGATATATAGTACTGTAAATGCATAAAATAAACTTGAATGCGATGATGAATCTTATTTAGCTAAACATGAGTGCATAGTTAAACAACCAATCTAACAAAGTTTCATATTATATAGAAATCGAAATTAAGAATAATTTATATACAAACTCGCTCTTCAATCTAACAAAACATCTTTAAAAAAATTTATGGGAGTTCATTTACCGGCTAAAACAAACAGTACATACTTGAAAGTAAAATGAAACATTAATTTATAATCAAATGCTATAATAATATATTTCTATACAACTGGAGCATGGAGGGGATCTTGACTCAAACTTTTGGTGTTGGAGTTGTATAGGTGACACATGTGTGATTTGGAAGGTTCCTTTCGTGGTTGTGGTTGAGCTCTCTCTTCATCTTGAGACAAAGAAGACAATAAGATTGAGAGATTGCATCTACCTTGTCACTTCTACTCAATAACTACGTACAATTAATTGACCAAAAAGTTGTATCTTTCAAAATGTAGCGGGTCTCACTCGCGTATCTTTCTCTCTTGTTCACATTCTTTCATCCCACCAATCAAATATAAGTATAAATATTTGTATTTAATAATATAAAATATTTAATATTTAAGAAATTAAATGTATAATTTTTTTAAAAACATAATTATATTTTTATCTTCTTATCACATATCACATATATTAACATTCTCTTAATTTAATTCGTAAGAGTTCTACACCTTGAGTAAATGGTCGATAGATTAATGTTTAATTTATACTCTTTCCGTTTTAATTTATAAGGTAAAAAAAATCACTTATTAAGAAAAAAACTAAAATATGAGAATTTAAAATATAATTTTGTGAAATTTTTCTTGAAATAAGTTATATAAAATAAGTATGATTTTTGAAAATAGTTTTTTTCTTATAATTTGAGAATAAAAAAAGAACATTTTTCTTTTATAATTTAAAACGGAGAGAATATGTATAAAAAAATGTTAACCGTTAAAAGAGATACATCTTATAAGTTTTTTGTTATCTCTAAAAGATGGTAAAAATTTATATTTTAATGTGTTTCATAAAAGATGAACTTGTACTTTTTTTTTATCGGAAGAATTTGATGTGACAAAATAGATTGCAAAAAAATTGTAACAATAATCTAAATAAGACATGATACCATCAATAATATTTTATTATAGAAATATTTATTAACGGTGTATGAAACTCAAAATAGCATTGAAAATGCTATATAACATAATATTATAGTAATACTAATACCTTTCAAAAAAAAAAAGTATCCTATTCGAATAAAATAATATAAATCAGATACATTAATGAGACGCATGGTATTTCCCATTTGAATGAACTCTTGGGCCGGTCTCATATAACATGTACTTCAGTACTTAGTACGTATTACCGACGTTCTTAGATACGCATTTCCCTCACACGTCATACAAAATACTTTTTGTGATGTTCCATCCTTACCACCTCTTCATTGTTTTTAATCAATTAAGTACTATATCTATTATTATTTTTATTTTTTTTGACAAACTATTATTATTTTTATTAAAAATTAATTAGAGTCAATTATATACTTCTTTATATTAAGTGATTTAATTAAGCTTTTATTAAAGAAAAATAATGTAAATACATTATGTTAAAAGATTCTAAGAGCATTTTTTATATAATGGCATGGAATTGGATTGTGTGCATGCTATCAGCATTTTCTGATCGTTCGACTAATATCGGACAGTTCAGATTTTAAGATTAAGATTTTGACAATTTTTAAATATAAAATTCTTACTAAAAATCTGAACCGTTGAATCTTAATCAAATGGTTTAGATATGAGTGAATGCAGTGCGATCATCTCTCTTCAACTGCACTGAATTCGGATCCACAATGTGGCACACATTCGAACTCATAATATTTAATTTCTTGTAAGAGTAAGTTTGCCATATTTTTCAAAATAGAAGTATAAAATGAATATTATGTACACATATTATTTATCACTGCAACTTTTTTAATTTATAATTAGGCAGCACTTAAAAAGTGTGGAAGAAAAGAAAAACTACGGACTAAACTTTAAACGACAGTTTGATAACAGCTTTTTAGTAATAAAAAAAAAAAAAACAGTTTGATAACAGCTTTGTAAATAGTACTCCTTCCGTTCCAAAACTATTGTCCTTTTAGAGTTATGCACGTAGATTAAGAAACAATAAAGATTGATAAGTTAAATCTTTTTTACCCTTACTTTATTAAGAAAAGAAAATATATTTAATTAATGCTTTAACTTTTGTAAGAATACAAATGGTAAATTAACTTTAATTTTACATGGTTTCCGAAAAGGACAATAGTTTTGGGACGGAGGGAGTATGATTTAGGTAGCCGTTGCCTCTTATTTAAGCCACAGTTTTTTACTATAATCCACAAAACTTTAAGAGAATCGACTATGTACATGTAAAACCGATCACGATTTTCTTATTAAATTAATTAAATATATTATTTGTTCTATATTGGTCAAAGTTCGAACACCAACCCATATATATAAAATGCGATATTCCTATCAACTGAACTAAGTTCACGACGACCATTTATTTTACATTTTATTAAGAGCTAATGTTATAATGATGTCTACAACAATTATGTGAGATAGAACAATTATTTGTGTAATTTTTATTATAAAATACATATGAATTTTTTTACTTAGAGTTGAATTTCTCAAAACTAAACTACTTGAAAAGAAAAGTAGATACCTATTACCTATATAGTATATATTGACTATTTATTTACTGAAGCAAAGGGCATGCATAATGCAGATTACATTAGGCATGATGCGCCGGCGTTGTGATGGAAAATTGTTTTGAGTATGCGGTGGCGTGACGGTGCTGAAAGAAAATTTGGAATTTTGAGTACTAAACAAAAATAAAGTCCAACGTAACGCGGAGAATCACAAAGGAATTGAAGAATAATTAACTGTTAAAATATGGGATATATATGCCACTTTCAGCACCAAGTCACCAACACGCACGTTCTCTTCATTCCTTGCTGTTACTTATGTCTCATTCATGCACTCCACCATAACTACTAGTAATAATTTAAATATCATAAAATATTAGTGCCTTTTAGTTTTATGGTATTATTCACAAACACAGACATTGTTATTTTTTAAAGGAAAATGTCAATAAGTCAAAAATTTTAGGTTATAGACTTATAGTTCAAGATTTTAGAACAAAACTATATGACATTATTCTCAGACATTATTTTTTAAATTGTTATTTTGATAACATTGCTATAAGCATTACATTTGCTGCTATATTCGGGCGTACTTTTCAGTTTTCACCCCTCCTTGCTTCTGGAAAACTTCCACGTTTTTAGAAATACACTTTTAAACGGTATAAATAGTATTTAGAAGTGTATTTCTGGACAATACAAAATTCGAGATTGTTTTCGTCTAGATAAGTACATAGGAGGTAGGGAAATTTTTCCCACAATACAAGTTGAATAGTAATTGATTCTTCCTATACTCAAGAAGATAATATATTCGCATTGGTAAAGAAACTAAAGATGACAAATTGAAGAATGATATAGCAATAACACATTAACACTAGATATCCTTGTACCTATGAAGTATTTCACCTCTGAGACCATAAAATTGAACAGAAAAACCAAAAAACTAGTAAGTAGTAATAATAGGTAATTGGAAACCAAAATCTTCTACATCTATTGTTCAAAACAAAGGTTGAAACTGCAACTGAACAATAATTCAGTTTTCTGGTTTAGGCTCCTTTGCAAGCTCATCAAGTCTACTAGTTTGAGTATACTTTGGGGTCAAATTTGAATTTTGTTTTGGCACATTAAAAAAGTCTTCTAGTCCACTAGTCAGTGTAAACTTTGATGTCAGGGAAGCTGCAAGGAGACTCAAAGCCTGCAAATTGAAAACCACAAGGTAAAAAGCTTGGATTACTAGTATGGTATGGATACGAGTATACAACACGACACTGATATGAGAATATGCAAAATAAATTAACTTTTAGATCATAACATACAATTTAAACACGTATATAATACATAAACATATCATATATGCTCGTCAATATATTGTAATTGCAACTCACAAAAAAAAAAGGTGTAATCATAACATTTAGACAGATACATTAATTCCTCCACCCCACCTATATCAGAGTATATTGTTTCTACTATGAATGTGTCCCAAAAAACATACAATTTTGTGTCATTAGTTAGTAAGACATCAAAAATGTCTCGTATCCAAAAGATAATTGTGCTGAGTTGGTAAGTATTCAAGATTTATCTACGAAGCATCAGTGAAAATATTTCAAAAATAATTAACAAAATGATTGGAAGTATCAAATGTGTAACAATATCAGCTTCATTGACCATCATTGACCACATGGGAGGGGGGGGGGGATCAAAGAGGTTCAAACAATAAAGCAAACAAAGGAAAAAAAATTGATGAGTTTAGTAATAATGGCCACTTTACCTCAGCTTCGCCAATGCTTATCACCTTCACTTCAAGATCATCTAGGGGAAGACTTATTTCTTTGACATATGAAAGGCAAGAACTAGCAGAAAGTGATTTTACTTTTAGATCATCTCCTATACCATATAATGCTGGTCTCTTCACAAACCCCACAACATCATTTTTCGATTTGTTGGGGGATCTTGGGTCCATTTCAGTCAAGGCTTTTGCATTATAAATCAAATTAGATGACTTAGAAATCACTCCTCCCGCAACCGTTACTTCTACCGTTTGATACCTATTAGTATAGCGAGGATCTCTCTCTTGCTTTGGTGTTCCTGTACCATAATAATATGTAGTGGGTTGTGGTTGTACACGAGGAATGTTGAGGGGCTGGTTTGGACAACAAAATTGTGGTGCAACACCAGGATTGAGTAACAAGGAGCATGAACCCGTACACCATGAAGAGTCCAAGTTCTCCACACTATTGTACAAATTATCAACACATCCAATAAAAGAGTTACCATCCAAAACCTTTACAATGGATCCTAATGGTATTGTAAGGAAGCTAAACATGAAGTCAACAAAGTTTTCACCGGCTTCTGCAAAGATTATCTTTTTCTGAGATTTACTTCGCACTAGCTTAACATCCATTTTAATGTCACTGGTGCAAGTTTTTACTCTGGCCGCTGATGCAAACTGGTTTGGTGGGTTGTCTTTGTTCTTGGAGCTAATTTTCAAAATTGTTTTTGTCAGAGGCTCATGAGAGGTTAAGGTGTACTTGAGTAGGTTCAGTATCTGTTCATCAAAAGGACAGGGAAAAACTTAACCAAGATAACATACAAATAAATGAAAACGATATAAGTATATAACCTTTTTTCAAAATCTTACATGACATAAATAAAATATATTTAAAACTATACGGCAAGAATAACAGTGTGTGTTAGTGCATATTCCAAAGCACGGTGCGTCTGAAGAAATTAGATTCAATGACAAACACACTAAGAATATGTTTGTTTCTGTGCCAGAAAAATATTAAACCACGCGGTGGAACATATGCTCCAAGAGATCACTTCTGGGTTGAATATGTCTCAGTACATGAGAAAAGTTTGTGATTGTCTTTAATAGTTGCAACCAAACAAGTACTAAATATAACAACTAGCCACTAAGTTAACCATCATAACATTAAGAACTAGCCAAATTTGTGAATGTCTATTAACACCTTGTTCTAACTAATTAACCCTAGACTAAAGTGATTGATAATTGACAACATAGTTCTCCATTGCGGTCCACAACTACAAATGCGATCGCAATATAAAAGTTATGGAGATCTCTAAAACATCACAGCTGCAATTGCGGACATTTACTCAGATTTTACAACACTTTCAAGGTTAGCATAGCATCATAACCACAACTGCAATTTACAACCATGATTAACAGTTGCAAAATCTTTTATAAATTTTTTCTTAATCTACAAACAAACATGACATCTTGGGGTCTACTCAAAAAACAAAAAAAGAAACATTCAATGTAATGAAGGCATGGGAATTGCAAAATATACTCGTTTATAATACAATAGAAATTGAAAAATACCTCCTCCTTTCCAATATTGTGTGTAATTTCCTCTAATTGAGTCAAATCAGAATACCCCAATTCCATCAACATCTGCATGGAAGTCACCAAAGAACTAGGCACAATCTTCAAATCATCAAACACCAAAAACATTGACCCATTTTCTTTCACAAAAACCCCATTCAAAGAATCAACACTACCACCAGCGCCACTATTTACCACAGAATCCAAATTCTGAGGCTGTCTATTAGTGGGTTTTCCACAAGTACAATCAAGGTTCCGAAAAGTTGTAAACTTGTTACAAGAATCACACACAAAAAACCCACTTGATTGCTCAGTGTCATCAATATTTAAGAAAAGCTCATTGCAGAGTGTCTCACATGGATTCTTAGGATTCAATAGCATTTGTTTGCAGACAGGGTTCCAAACATCGTTTGGGGTGAGGGTTTGTACACTTTCGTAGAGGTTTTTGATGCTTCCAAGGAAAGATGCTGATGATTCTGAGGATTGTTGTGGTTGTTGTTGATCATTGTTGTTGTTGTTGTGTGTGGTTAGAAGGCGAACAATGGTTCCAAGTGGAAGAGATAGGAAACTGAAGAGAGTGTCAACAAAGTCTTTTGTTGATTCTATAGCGACAACTTTGTTGTTTTGTTTGTCAACTAAGATTCTAAGAGGAATCGTTTTGGGTTCTTGTGGTTGCTCGGAAGCCATTGCAGGTTGTAGTAGTAGCAGTTACAGTACCTTGATATTGAGAAATTTACAATTTTTTAAGGGTTTTAGTGTATGGATGTATTCTTCGTCCCAACCTATAAGAGAAGATTGATCAACAAAAATTTATGTATTTAATTAAAAATTTGATTCAGATATATTAATATTATTTAACCAATTTTGTCTTATATTTAGGACGGGATAGTATAGTTAAAGAATACAAAAAACTTTGAATCTGCCCTAATTCAAATTTGGTGTGGATCGGTAAACCTCATATCAGACCTGAATCTTGATGAGAGTGAAAAATAGAACCTCAAACCCAAATTAGATTCGAGTAGGGCGGAGCATGGACCCTCCACCCGACCCAAAACCGATATAACCGACAACACATTGAAACAATTGGTCGGGTGCAGGTCGGGCCTCGGGTCAACATTTGTGATAAATGGGTCACGTACGGTTGTATACGGACGGGTGCGGGTCTCCAAAAAAATTTCATTTAATAACCGAAATTGAAATTAAATCGATTTTTGATTTGTCTCCCTCAGCTCCCACTCTCAATCTCATATATTCTTTGCTTTATTATTTTTATCCAACATTGATATATAAGAGAAATATTATATTTTACAAGCTTGCAATATGTTGATAACAAATATGTGAAAGATATTATAATATTTTATATCTATTTTAATTTATACTTCTCATCTTATCGTTTTTAGATCTAAAGATTTGAAATAAAATAACTACATCTCACTATCTTTATCATTTGTTATTGTACTATTTGAAGAATATGAATTTTTGGATCAATTGAGTCTTAAATATAACAATAAAGTTTCAACTTAAACCGCAACAACCGACCCATTTTACCCGCCTCCAGTACGACCCGACAACCGAACAAACCGAAGATGTAGGCGGTCGGAATTGGGTCCAATTGAAGTGGTTACGATTTTATCGGTTTTATGATTTCCAGCCCGAATCCGACCGAAACCGACCGATACTCAACCCTAGATTCGAGTATTTTCGCTCCGCTCCCGCCCCATCTTGGCATAAATTTTTGTGCATTTTGATGTTTTTTATTAAATAAAATATAAACGACTTGTATTAAAATATAGGAAATAACTTGTATAAAATCACCTTAAAAAATAAAAATAAATAGATGAATGTAATTTAAAAGTTTATTTAAGGTTTTCTAAGTTAATAGTGATGAAAATATAATTTTGATACAAGCGAGCAAGCTGGATTTAAGGACAAGTTTAGGTTGATACTTGTGTTCTCATTATTCACTTTGTCACCATCTTTTAAAATTGGAGAATCCCTAAACTCAAATCCTAATCAATTTGAATATTTCTCCGTAAAAATCAAAGGAGTACTCACGAGTACAAGTTCTTTTGTCATACATAATAATTAAAAATAATGTTTCTCTGGTCAAAAAATAATCACTCATCACGAATACTCGTTTTATTCTTTCATATATAAATTACACATGAGAGAATTCATTCTCCCTGTTAGATTGTATATTCACAAAATTTAACTACAATTTGTTGAGTCATTTTTTTTTTGGTTACCATAATTCGTCGAGTCATGTTAAAACATGTTCTAAGAATATCATTTATAGTTCACTTTTCTAACTTGATCCGCTGTGAATCCATAACTCATTTCAAAAACCCCATTTTCTAAACAACTTAAACTATGAGTAAATTTGCCATTTTGATTTACATAATTTGATCTTAGACACATGAAGTTTGCATGTATATTCCATATTAATATACCTTTTTATGGAGGACCGACATGTTGATAGTTTTTTTTTTTCTTATGCTAATGAGATGATTGAGTGAAACAAAACAATTAAGCATAAAACAATTAAGCATAAAACAAGACATATCTTGATATATAAATTTCATTCCTTGCACAAAATTATTCATTTAAATAAATCGAAAATTTTTAAACTCAAACAATAACAGCTACTCATCATGTTCCTCATTCCAAAAGTTGCATCCTCCAACATTGAAAAAACCACCATCGATGCATAGTGGTTCATGTTCTTCTTGACCTTAGGCTAGCTTTTTAATCGGAGTGTTTGCATGAGAAGTTGTCATCAATCTCACTGTGCCCAAAGCCACCAGAGGAGGTATCACACTCCCCCCAATTATCTCTCTTGTAGTAGTGTCCATTAAGTAAGTTGTCAATCCTCCGGCACCGTCCAATATCGGCGAAGGGGGAATTGTCCCATATATTGAAAGAATATCGAATTTTCCTTCAAGGGTGACAATTCTCCCAGTGGGTTGACGAAGTGTTGCTTTTGACACGACTCCATCTCCGTTAAAGATGTGGATGCCCGTCTCTTGAAAACGAGTGTAATTAAAGAGACTTTGTAAGATGTCAACTCCAGAAATGATTTGAAACACAAAAAAATTGAGTGCGTTAGAGTTAGACACATTGACCTTATTCTGAGGTCTTGGTGGACGTCCTAGAGCGCGACCGCCGACATCAGATGATGATGCATCATGGTTGTTATCATCATGACCAAACATCATCTTCTCACTCATATTGACTTCTATGTCTTGGTTTGCTTTTCCTGGCCTTACCTTGCAACACCTTTTAATATTGGTGGTGTGATTGACCTTCAATTATTGTATTATTCATATTTTTAAGGACTTTCTTTTATATTTCATTGACTTTCTTCTATACATTTATACCACCCATGACTTTCTATTTTATTTGTTTGACTGGCTTTTATATATTAACATAATCTTTGACTCAATATAATTACTCTTTTTGACTTTTCAATTCACCGCTACATGTATAAATTAATTGAATTCTTTTAAAAAAACACTTTTTTCCATAAAAGAAAAGAAATTGTTAACGTCATAATGAATATTTGTTTTTTAAATAAATATTTAATATATCAATTGCCTAGATCAAAGGAAAGGACTTGATTTGTTTAATTTTTTATTACATGAAAAGACTTGATTTTATTTTATTACAAATGGTACCAATCTTACATGAAAAGAATGTTGCTCCCTAACATATTTACATTCACATAATGCAACCCCAAAGTTTCCCTATCCAACCTTCATGAATGAAAAGTGCATTGCTTGCCCACCTCAAAGAACAACCTTTTGTGAAAATTCCATTTGAGCATATTATGTCGTTCGAAAAAAATGAAATTGGTATTTTCAGAAAACAAAAATGGCATGGGAATTTTATTGAAAAGTCAAAATGAGCTATTGCAATATAGTAAAAAAAAATTAATTTACTCTATATCTCTTTATATAAAAGGGAACATTATACATACATATCTACGAAATATAATATTTATATGAATTATCCAAAGATGACTATACATACTAGACCGTATACTAAATCGTAATTTAGTAAAATTAAATTAAAATTATTGATTAGATTTTGCTTTTCAAATCATAGAATAGATTTTGTTTTACCAATTTTTGAGCTGAACGTAAATGATACTAATATTCAGCAATAATTTCAACATGATGCACGCAGACTAGTTGAGATTGGGATTCCCTATCATAAATAAACCGACAGTTTTACACTGTTTTACATCTCAACCATTAATAATAAGATCGGATGGACCAAATTAATTTATAAAATAATGATAAAAGATCACACTCATACATTTAAGAACGGACGGTCAACATCATGCTTTGACTGCAAGAAATTCAAATCCTACTAGTTGTAGGTTGTACTTTTCTTTTTCGTTAAGTAGTCTAATATTTAAAATTTTACCCGTGAATATGTGAATGAACAAATAGACGTATCAGAGTTCGAACATCGTTTCATACACATACGTACAATATGTCCTACCAAGTTGAAACTTTAACAAAACAACATAAAAAAATATAAAAAACACAACAAAAACCATTAGGACTAAAAGCACCGGCACCATAGGGCTAAATTATCAAAATTATAATTCAAAAGTTTCATAGTCACATTACATCTTCCAATTCACTAAATCAAATGTAACATGGCAATTTTTCTCTAAAGGCAAATAGAAATTAAAATATTCAAAGCCTTAATAAGCATCTCAGAAATCAAAGTACCTAGTTTCAAAACATTAAAATGTTCTCTTAAACTTTTTAGCCTTAACTTCTTCCTTTGGGTTCTCCAGCAGGTGGAACAAGGCTTCTGTTAATGCAGATTTGGAAGAAGTCAAAGAAGCTCCCAACAAGTATAGTGCCTGACCATACACAGATAATCAAATAATGTCATTACATTCTCATAATTTTAAATATTAATAAATAATGTTCAGTTAATACAAATTACTAAGGTTTACCTCTCTCTCTTCAATGCTCACCACATGATCCTCCAAATCATCCAAAGGTGTGTTAAGCTTTTGCAAAAATGCAAAGCTAGAAGCTGTATTTTCCAATGGTGTCACTTCCAGATTATCCCACACAACAAATTGTGATGGCCTCCCAATGTAACTATTATTTACTGGTGATTTTGGGTGAAAAAACTCCATTGTTGACACTCTATGTATAAATATTCCTTTAACCAAACCATTATTACAATACCTATAACCAGAAGGAGTAGTAGTACTGTAATATTCGTCACGAAGATATTTTAATGGATGCTTCCTACTACCAAATTGAGAAGCCACTTTTGGATTTGGTAAAGGATTATTAGATAATGGTATTGTGAAGCATGAAGAATTGAGTTCTTCCACACTTTGGTTCAAGTTATCAATGCACCCAAAAGAAAATTTTCCATCCAATTGCTTTATATATAATTGAACCAATAGGTGTTGTAAGAAAACTGAACAGAAAATCAACAAAAACTTCCCCAACTTCAGCATATAGAATCTTCTTCTTTGATTTACTTACCGTTACCTTAATGTCCTTAAGAATACCAGAAAAACCATTTGAAAGCTTTGAGGAGAAAGTGAACATTTGGTATAAATAAAGTTCTCCATTTTTTGCCAAGAATACATCACTGAGAGGAGTCTTGGAGGTTAATGACTTATTTAGTAAGTCCAAAATCTAAAAAAGATAAAGAAAAACATGTTATATCAAAAATATAATAAAATACAGTATAAGCACGTTATTAAACATGAAAAATAAATGAGAATTACTATTCTAAAAGCTTTTAGACCCTCATCAAGGGTTACATAATAAGCTAATGATGAGAAGAATATATAATTTAAGCTAATGATGTTATTTTTTTCAATCAAGTCTTAGTATCAACCTTTAGATTAGAAAAAGGAGAGAGGGCGAGAAAAAAACGGCCGGAGAGGATCAAAATCCGTTTATATATAGTTAGTTGTACATAGTATTTGAGGGGAACACAAATTGTCACCTAGTATTTTTCTCCCTAGACAATTAATTATATAATAAATATAAAAACTAAATTAATTACCTCCTTCAAACCAACAGTTGTGGACATGGGTGTAAGCATGTTGATGTTTTTGTAACCAAATTGTTGGAGCTGCTGAAGAGTGTTGCCAGGAGAGCTTTGGAGGACTTTCAAATCATCAAAAATTAAATACATAGTTTCCTTCTTAACAAAAACACAATCCCTATCACCAACATCTTCATTCAACTTAACTTTTTTGTCCAATAATTTTCCACAAGAACAACTACCTCCATCAAAAGTACTCAACAAACCTTTCTCTTCACATGTGCTACAAATATAGTACTTTGTTGGTTCTGAATCATCCACATTCAATTTCAGCATCTTGCAAAGAGACTCACAAGAGTTTCGTGGATAAAGCAACATTTTCTTGCAAATACTGTTAAAGAAAACCTCATCACTGAAATTTTCCACACTCTTGTAAAGATTTTTTATGCAACTAAGTGTTCTTTGTTGTGGTTGATTTTTTGAGACAAGTCTAGTGATAGTTCCTAGTGGAAGTGTAAGGAAACTAAACAAAGTGTCAATGAAGTCACCATTTGCTTCAGCTACAACTACTTGGTTTTTTTTTGTGTCTATCAAAAGTGTCAAAGGTAGCTTTTGTTCTTGCTTTGAAGCCATGTCAAAACAACAATGGAAAGATTATGGGTGGTAGATGAAAAGTGAGGGATGCTATGAACTATGAATAAACCAAAGATTAAAAAGATCGGAAGATTAAAAGGACAGTGGAATGCGTTCACTAACATTGGAAGATGAAAAAAATGACTTTGATTAAGTGAATGAATTACTCTTTTTTTGACCAAGTGAATGAATTACTTAATGTAGTGTTGGGAAAACACTTTGAATTCAAATTTCAATTAGGTATATTCAAATGGATCTCGTTAACTAGTGCCCTTGGGGCACTAGTTAAGCTTACAAAAAAAAGGTAAAAGTTACATTGGGAATTGTGTTTATTATTTTAGAAAAGTAAAAAACACAAGTTTTAAGAAAATATTTACTATTTTTATTTTCTTATTCATTGCCCTTAGGACAATGTTTATCATTTTCCTATTCAAATTAATACTCCATCGGTCATTTTTTTTCCATTTTGGACAAATCAAAACTATAATTATATTGAATGAAACCTTTGGCACTACATTTCTATATGGCTTGGTATCACCACGGTTCATCCTGATCATGTGTCGGATCATTTTTTTCAATTTGGATTCTTTGGCGGGCTTTCTAAAAGCATTCGCTCTACATTGTTTTTCATTTGGCTATCTTGTGTTCGAGTGATTTGGAGTGAAGAAACGCACGAATTTTTAATCAAAAAGAAGCATCCCTACAACAACTAATCGACAAAGTTAAGCTTCAATCGCATTGGTGGCTGAAAGCGAATCGTCCCAATTTCGATTTTCCTTTTCATTCTTGGTGGCTTAATCCTTTATTGTGTTTGGGAATAGATTTGTAACAAGATGAAATTTGTCTTTTTTCTTGTTCTTTTTTGTGTTTTGTTGTAACTTAATACTTCTCTTCTGGGTCTTTCGGCACTCCTTGTGCTGAGATTTCCAATTTTCTCAGTTATATATTTCATTTTAGCTTCTTCAAAAAAAAAAAAATAAGAATTACGTATTTGATTTAATTTAGTTCCCTATCTACTATCAATATAAAAAAATAAATTATCTACTATCAATATAAAAAAATAAATTACATATAATATTACTTTATTATCCTTCATTCAAATCATTAAAATTAGTTTTTATGAGGATAAAAAGGTCATTTTAATTCTTACTTTAATTTTTTATTCCTTTCTCTTTCTTACTTTTTTGACTTTTTCTCTTTCCTTGCATTCTCTCTCTCTCTCTCTCTCTCTCTCTCTCTCTCTCTCTCTCTCTCTCTCTCTCTCTCTCACTTTTTTATTATTTATTTGTGTTTTTTTTATTTCTTTTATCTTTCTTATTTTTTTAATTTTTTTTCTCTTTCAACTTTCATTCTTACTCATTTTTTATAATTAATTTTTCTTTCAACTTTTTTAATAATCTAAAATTTCACTTTTTTTCTCCATTAATAATTAGATAATAAAGAAAGATGAAATAATTGAAAAGTACATAAAATTTTACCTTTTTATTTCAACGTTTATAAATACATAAAATTTGCAATGAACGCGATGCAAATAATTGATGAATTTTCTCATATAAAATAAGTAAATATTTTTTAAAAATTCTACATTAATGATGGAATTTTAAAAATACTCACGAGTATCAAATTTTATCATATCGAGACTTAAAAAGTTCATGTTGACACTATAAGCAAATAAAATTCACAACAGGAACAATAATTTATTTACCGGGTTTTTGCATATAAAAAGATATTTAACATTAAAATCTAACTTGAAAATATTTATTTTCGCATATATAATTAATTTATAGAAATCCTATATTAGTCTCTTGGTATTTTAAAATATGCAAAAAATATCGAAATTGATATGCCAGACGTTCATGACGGGTTTCGATTTCTTGTTCCTCCATTTTGAGTGTGAGTTTATAATGTCATTTCATCTACGTACCAAAAAAATTCATGTGTTTTTAAATTTTTATCATTTTAGGACATGAAAATTTATTTCAACATGTATAAGCACATGAAATTTGCAACGAACGCGATGCAACTAATTGATAGATTTTCTCATGTATAACAAGCAAATATTTTCTAAAAAAACCTACAATAATGTTGAAATATTGTCAATACTCATGAGTTTCAATTTTTATCATATCGAGAGATAAAAAGTGTGTTTTGACATCTATAAACATAAAAAATTTACAACAGGAACATTTGTATACTTATTTGATTTTTGCATCTAAAAAAATATTTTAGATAAAACTCTACATAAAAATATTAATTTTCGCATAATTAAATATTAGTTTATTAACATATATCAACAAAATTTTGATATATTTTTAATTCATTAAATATTAGTTTATTAAATTTACAACAAACCCGTGCGACGCACGGGTCTTTTGCTAGTTAAAGTATACATATATCAACAAAATTTATAACAAGTATACATCAATTTTGTTTTTATATATTTGTTATTTTGAACTTATTCAGCTACTTGATTTAATTTAATTTCCTGTTTCTCAGATGTATTCTTCAAACTAGAGAATCTCGAGTTTTATTAATAAAGTTTAAACTTATTATTCTGATGACTTTATCATGTTTAAATAAAACAACAAAATCAATTGAAATGCCTATTAAAAAACAAAGCAAGATACAAATGTAATTATAAAAGAAATACATAAGTCTCTAAGGCTTACTAATTAAACATTAATATAATCATGATCAATTAAAGGTGTAGCTTCATCCTTTGGCTTCTTCAGGAGATAGAACAAGCCTTCTGTCAAAGCCTCTTTAGAAGAAGTCAAAGAAGCTCCCAATAGGTTCAATGCCTGATAATATAGAGATGATAGTCAATGATTATAATTTCATTTTAACAAATATCACATGAATTAAGAAATATAGCTAGTTAATTTTATATGGAAAAGAAATATTATGATATATTTTATAAAATTGTTTTTCATGAACGATGTCAGAAAAAAAATTAATTAGAAGCTTTCAAAAAAGTGAGTAAAAATAATTAAAGACATAATAGGAAAAACAACATTAATATTAAATGACATTGAAAATTAGGATAAACATATTTTTTGACTTGAATGACTTATATTTAAAAATCTATCTCTAGACTAAATTTTTTTTTTTATAAACTAAATTTTTTTTCTTAGTTAATTCATTAATATAATAATTATATTTCCGTGTATAAAAATTTGCACAGCAAGATAAAATTAATTAACAATGATTGTTACCTCTGTTTCTCCAATGCTCACTACATGCTCTTCCAAATCATCCAATGGTACATTCATTTTATGCAAAAATGAAATGCTAGAAGGTGTTGGTGGTGGTGGTGTTGGTGGTTGCAGTGGTTGCGGTGGTGCTTGCGGCGGTGGTGGTCGCCTGTAAGTGAATGTTCATAATTTGTGCATTCAAACTGAACAAAACAAATGTCAAGGCTAATGCAGAGAGTTGAATCTTGTAAGCTTCCATGGTTCTTGAATCGTTGAGATTGAAACAAGTTACAAAAATGTGGTGAAAGTAAAGTTATGGCTATGTTTATTTGTAATGAATTTTTGTGTGCTTTTTCTCCAAATCATATACTACCTCATTCCCTTGATATAAGATCCGTTGGATTAAATTATATTATTTATCTATTATATTTTAACCGTATTTTTTTAATAATTCATAGATATAAATATTAATATGTAAAATTTTGTTTGATTTGTTTTGTTGAGTATTTTCATAATATCAAATTTTTATAATTTTTACCGCTAAACAATTAAAGATATTAGTGATTAAAATTGTACATTGGCATACGTGCAGTAATTAAAGAAAATAAGTAGTAACAATTTTAAATTATTTTAGTTTTTAATTTTTATATCTTAAGTTTGAAGAGAACTAGTGTGATACCCGTGCATACGCACGGGACGCGCGTTCCACGCGGGTTGTTGGGCGGGGTGTACAAAAAATTGTTTAACATTTTAAAATTAATAATTAATATTTTTAAAAGATGTTGAAATTTCTATTGTTAATCTAATTAAGAATTGAAACTTATCAACTTATATTAGTTAATTGATTTCATGTTTATAAGTAAAAAACTTATAATTAATCTTGTCATTTTGAGTTTATTATACTTGAAACGCAAAATAATTTTAAAAGTATTTTACTTGAAACCTACAAACATATATAAGAACCAACCATTTTATACATTTATCTACTTACTTTAAAACATATAGATCAATTCATAAGTTAAAAATTTATAATTAATTCAATTGTTTTCTTTAAAATATTAGACTTAAGAGGCAAAATAATTTAGGTTCAATATAGCTTTACATAAAACAACAATGTTCTTGATAACTATCAGTCACATGTTCACATAAAATAAAAATTTTACTTTTCAAATTATGTAGAAACTTATATTATTAATCTCATATAAATTTAAACTTACAAAGTTATATTAGTTAATTGATTTAATGTTTGTAAGTACAAAACTTTTAATAATACCATTGTAATTATGAAATTTTTTAACATCAAAAGGAAAATAAGATTGCTGCAATATAGTTCGTCATTAATCATCAGTGTTCTTCATAAGTAATTGTCATATGTTTAAAGCAATACATTGTGAAAAATAACATACATATATCATAAGATTGAAGATCTAACTTAACTAATAATTTGAACGCGCATAACCTTTGGCAGAATAGAGAGATGAAATATTAATGTTTGTTCAGCTTTGAGATTATTTTATTGAACAAAATTTGACCAACCAATAGTTAAATATTTTAATGGTATAATTTTAATTTATTGATGTAATTTAGCGGTGTGCTTCTCAAAAGATCGATGAATGGATAATTTATCCTTAGGCATTTTCATTTATCGCATTAGTGAGATAATTTATTTTAATTGAGATTTTTATCATATAAATATAACTTAGTGGTATACTTATATATTTAAATTTGAAATAATTAATTATATGTGTGCATTTTTAAGTAATTAGACATGTGAACAACTCTCCCGTTACTACTTTATAATATATGCATTAGTGAGAGATATTGTTTCAAGTGATTGTATACGAATTTGATATATTCCTTGTATTTTTTTAATAATTTCCACTAACATATTTTATTTTTAAAGTCGAACACTGACAGAGGCTTACTTTATACCGTGCATACTTTTCTATTTTATTTTTAAAGTCGAAGATTAACATAGGCTTACTTGATCCCGTGAGTACTTTTCTTTATTTTTATCAATGAGACACATTCTTTCAATTAATACTTTAATGGTATAATTTTAAATAATTGATGTAATTTAGCGGTGTGCTTCTAAAAAGATCGATGAGTGGATAATTTATCCTTATGCATTTTCATTTATCGCATTAGTGAGATAATTTATTTTAATTGAGATTTTTATCATATAAATATAACTTAGTGGTATACTTATATATTTAAATTTGAAATAATTAATTATCTGTGTGACTTCTTTAAGTGATTAGACATGTGAAAAACTCTCCCGTTACTACTTTATAATATATGCATTAGTGAGAAATATTGTTTCAAGTGACTGTATACACATTTGATATATTCCTTGTATTATTTTAATCTTTTCCACTAATATATTTTATTTTTAAAGTCGAAGACTAACAGAGGCTTACTTTATCCCGTGCGTACTTTTCTATTTGATTTTTAAAGTCGAAAACTGACAGAGGCTTACTTGATCCCGTGGGTTCTTTTCATTATTTTTAACAATTAGACACATTCTTTCAATTAATATTTTAATGGTATAATTTTAACTTATTGATGTAATTTAGCGGTGTGCTTTTCAAAAGATCGAGGAGTGGATAATTTATCCTTGCGCATTTTCATTTATCGCATTAGTGAGATGTATTATTTTAATTAAGTTTTTTATCATATAAATATAACTTAGTGGTATACTTATATATTTAAATTTGAAATAATTAATTAACTGTGTGACTTCTTTAAGTGATTAGACATGTGAGCAACTCTCCCGTTACTACTTTATAATATATGCATTAGTGAGACATTGTTTCAAGTGATTGTATACACATTTGATATATTCCTTGTATTATTTTATTCTTTTCCACTAATATATTTTATTTTTAAAGTCGAAGACTAACAGAGGCTTACTTTATCCTGTGCGTACTTTTCTATTTTATTTTTAAAGTCGAAGATTGATAGATGCTTACTTGATCCCGTGGATACTTTTCTTTATTTTAATCAATGAGACACATTCTTTCAATTAATATTTTAATGGTATAATTTTAACTTATTGATGTACTTTAGCGGTGTGTTTTTCAAAAGACTGATGAGTGGATAATTTGTCCCTAAGTATTTTCATTTATCACATTATTGAGCTAATTTATTTTAATTAAGATTTTAAATTTATAGGTATAACTTAGTGATATACTTATATATTTAGATTTGAAATAACTAATTAATTATCTATGTGCATTTTCAAGTGATTAGACATTTGAACAACTCTCTCGTTAGTACGTTATAAAGTACACATTAGTGAGAGACATTGTTTCAAGTAATTATATACGCATTTGATTTATTCCTTGTATTTTTTTAATCTTTTTCATTAACATATTTAATTTTTAAAGTCGAAGATTGACAAATGCTTACCTGATCCCGTGCGTACTTTTCTGTACTTTTCAATTTTATTTTTAAAGTCGAAGACTGACAAAGGTTTGCTTGATCCCGTGCGTACTTTTTTGTATTTTTATCAATGAGAAATATTCTTTCAATTAATATTTTAATGGTATAATTTTAACTTAATGATGTAATTTACCGGTGTGCTTTTGAAAAGACTGACGAATAGATAATTTGTCCTTAAATATTTTCATTTATCGCATTAGTGAGCTAATTTATTTTATTTAAGATTTTTATCATATAAATATAACTTAGTGAAGACGGTTATATTTATCAATGAGACACATTCTTTCAATTAATATTTTAATAGTATAGTTTTAACTTAATAATGTACTTTCACAATGTGCTTTTCAAAAACTGATGTACCGTGTTAGTACATGACAAATAAACTATAAAAATAAATATTATTATTAAAAAAAGAATTTAAATTATGCATACTGTCAATATTAAATTATTTTATACATAAATCTAATAATTTTTTGCCACATTCATTTAATAATATGATAATATATCGTCAAAAAAAAAATGATAATATATTATTAATTGCACCTGTAAATTAATTTTCTTTACAATATATGATAATTAAATAAATAAATCAATATAAATTTTCATTTATTCCTTTTATTAATTAACAAAAAGTGACTAAGTACCCGTTTGGCCGAGCTTATTTTTTACTTTTTTTCTTCTTCTTAAAAATAGTAAAGTAGGAAAAAAATGTGTTTGATTCTACTTTTTTTTTATTTTTTAATTCTTTAGTTTATTTCTCTAATACTTTTAAAGAGAAATATGGCTAAATTCAATTTTATACTTCTGTATTTCGTTTAAGCTAAATAGAAAAGTAGAAAATAAGTCGGGTCAAACGGGGCATAAGTCACTAAACTTTGTCTCTCGGTGGCCATGATAGTTCCAAGAGGTCTAGTTTTTTAGTTTATCAATTTAAAAACCTAATTCATTTTATAATTTCTTTCTCTCTCTTCAACACATAAATTTTGAGAAGTTCTTTCTATACATCAAACCCTAGCCCATCACTACAACAACTCTCACAACCACATCTGTTTCCAACCATCTTTTCTTGTTCAACTATCACCATATCCAGAAGAATTTTGATGAAGAAGTTTTCTTTGATGTGTTTATATTATAGTATTTTTGTTTGATTCAGAAAATGATACTTGTAGATTTTATATTTGTTTTGCTCTTTTTAACATTGTCTTTGTTAATTTTGTAGATTTATATTTGTTTTACTCTTTTTAACATTGTCTTTGTTCTTTACACTTGACTATTTCCCATTAATCTACAAAAATAGTAAATAAAATAGAAAAAAAATTCTTATCAGATCTACATCTCATTTCAATAGGAAAAAGAACTAAAAATTGAATATTTGATTCCGAATGGAAATTTAAATAATCTAATTCTACATATTTATCTCTATTCTCGTTTTTTTAATCTGCAAATAAATAAAATAAATTGTTTATAGCATTCATGTGAATAAATTACTTACATTATCATCTATGTTTATAGCATTCATGTAAAAAAATAGATTTAGATTATTTACATTATCATCTCATACTATTTTTATCAAGACTTATTTTGTTTCCATTGTTTTATCATCGGAATTAGCATAGAGTCTTTACATGTTTATAGAGCTTTTATATTCAAATCTATATTTTTTAAAGATCTGGAATTTTTTTTCTTTCAAAAAGTTACTTTTCTAATCATCTACTTTTGCAAAATAAAACAATTAATTTCTTAACTATATTCAACATTCATTTAATTCTCGGCAACTAATTTCTATTCTCATTACTCTCTTGTCTTTCTTTTTTTGAGAGAAACTCTCTAACTTGTTTTTTATTAGAAACTCTCATATGTCTATGTTCTTTCTAAAAAGCTACAATAAAAAAAAATCATGCCGAATCATATTATCTTTTTGGAGCAATTGAATAAAGATGATTGATTGACATATATTGAAATTCTATTTTAATTTGTGTTGTTTGAATAATCTTCTATTTCTCTTTGAATGGACTACAACAACCAATAAATTCTTCTCTCTATGTGTGTCTCTCTTTCCATTACAAAAGTCACAAAAAAAGGTTCATTTTTACTGATTCAACAACTTTCTATGATTTTTGAAAAGAATAAAGAAGTCTCTCTCCTTTTCATGAGAGTAAAGAAGGAATGTTGTTTGGTAAAACAACTTTTTCTCACTCTCTTTAGATTTTTTTCATTCTTCTTCACCTCACCTGCAAAATAGTACAAAATTTTTATATGTTTATTTTTGTACTATATTTTTCTTTTATAATTGTATATTGTAGATCTGTTGAAATACTATGTAATATGTAATTTATGGATATCATATGACAATTTCAAGAAAAAAAGAAAGCTTGATATTTATGAAATGAAAAACAAAAAGAAGGAAAAATATAATCTAGAGTAACAAAATATGAATGTTGAGCTAATAGAAATGTGAAATATTAGTGTCAAGCTTAGAAATGAGGTTCATCATCTCCATAGTTTAGTTTAGTAAAGAGTAAATTAGTAAGATGAATATTTGTAAAATGGAGAAGCAAATTTAGTAAAAAATATTATGTCTAATCTGAATTTTTTTACCTTATTTGTGTTCTTCTTTTGTTACTTATTGTTATCTTCGATCGGTCACCATTTGATATTGATGTTCTTCTTTCAAAAAAATTAGAAACACTGCAAATTTGAAGAAACAAAATAGGAGTTTAGAATAATGGAGAACACAAAATAGTAAAAGCTTAAACAAATGTAAGAGAACAACATTGAAATATTAAGAAAAAATGAAGAAACAAAAAAATGAAAGAATGAAATAAAGAATGTGAATGAGAAGAAAAATTTAGGAAATGTGATATTTAAAGAGAGAAAGTGAATTTTTGTGGAAAATTCAAAATTTGAAAGTGAAATTTGTGTGGGAATTTAAAGCATGTGAAATTTTTTTTTTATAATATAAAAGCAGCAACTTTCTAACTTGGATTATAATAATAATGTATTAAATCAGCAACTTGCTTTACAGCTTGCATGTCACGTGAGGCTAATGCTTTGCTTAATAAAAAGAAGACACTTGTCATGCCATGAAGCTTCTGAACAAAATCCAACGTGACAGCTCCTTAGAAAGCACTTATTCCGTTCTTATATTAGACTACCCACGATAGTCTAAACACCATTTCCCCTTTCAACATTATTTTTTACCCTCCACATCATTTCTCAGCACACACTCAACTCTTAACCTCTCCAATGGTTTTTTTCATTCAACACTCTACCCCACCATTTTCTCTACCCTACCACTCTATCTACCCCACTACTTTTTATTTCATATTCTTATTTAAATTTAAATTTTTATTTTTATAATTAAATAAAATTACAATTATCGATTAAAATTAAATTAAAATAATAAACACTTAACAAAATTTATTGAAAATTGTTTTTATTAACTTAAAATGCAATATATCAAAATTAGGATTCATTTTACTAAAAAAAACACTTAAACTTCAAAATTAACACTAATAATATGATTAAAGTAGTAAAAAATTCGAATTTTTTTCTGTGTCTAAATCAAATGATCCAAGTCTCTATTTATAGAGAAAAAAAAATTACGAATTTTGGTGAAAAAATAAAAAAATAAAAAATTAATTTGCAATGAAATAATTGAGTTAAAAGATAAGTATAAAATTAAAATTGCGCGGACCAATTAAAACGTAACACGCGTCCCACTAATTCAAAAAGCAGTTTCTCACTCCGCACTCTGCTACACACGCGCCTTGTCTGCGCGTGATGCACACGCGCCGGATTTCAACCAATTAACGCCTGACGCGTGGTCTGTACTGTCAGTGTAATTGGCTGATGACTCTGCTCATCTTCTCTCTCCTGGAATGGATCAAAAGGCTATTATTTTAATCTTTTTCTTGGCTCTCAACATGGTCTAAACAGACCATTGTGGCTGGTCTTAGAAGTAGATAGATTTAAGATACAAAGCGAACAAAGACCATAAAAGAGAAACTATAAAATAAATGTGTCGTATATAAACCGACGGAACCCCAAGAAGATAGCAGAATATAAACTCGAAAAAGAGGGAAAATGGCGCCGGAAAAGAAGAAGAAGAAAAAAAAAATAGAGGAAAAAACGATAAGGAGAAGAAGAACCAGCTCTATCTGAATAATATTTAAAGTTATTAGAAATTATTTAACAATATTTAAATATATTTGTGTGTTGATTAAAAAAAATTGTGTCATTTTAGATTTAAGTTTTAAATTTTTATTTTTTGGTATAGTTCAAATTTGTTTTTCCATTTTTTAAATTAATTGTTATAATAAATTTCATTTTTTTTACATTTTTTAGATGTATGAGTCTTTTACTTGTTATCTCTATTTATAATATCATGTTAAATCATCTGTGACACTCTTTTTTTGACTCACATCTCACATTCAATGTGACACTCTTAACATGTGTATTGTACCACTTATGTACTTCAAAATTTTCTTTTAATAATTTTATGGATAATATTAGTAAATATGAGCCTTCAATTACAAACGAAAAGAAAATGAGTAAATGACCGATCAAGTAGTAATTGAAATTTGAATTTAAAAGAAGGGGCATAGTCGTATAGACATATATAAAGTGATGGACCAAGTTGGTGTATAAAGAGGACTCTGCACTGCAATTGAGAGAATCTATAATGAGTATAATCACTTTAATCGAACTGGATTAATTGATTTATTGGAACCTAACTAATAGTGAAGAAAAAAGTGATGAATTTCGTGTGTCCCTTCCCAGCACTATATTTATTAAGGCTTAGTGTCTGTTTGCTCCGACTTATTTTCTTAAAAATAGTAAAGAAAGAAAAAAATGTGTTTGACTTCGCTTCTCTTTATTTTATACTTTTTTACCTTATTTCTCTAATATTTTTAAAGAAAAATATGACTAAATTCAATTTTATACTTCTCTATTTCATTTAAGCTAAATAAAAAAACTGAAAATAAGGCGGGTCAAACATAGCCTAATTCATTCACTTAATCAAAGTACTTTTTTTATCTTCCAATATTATAAGTGCATGCATTCTGGTGTCCTTTTAATCTTCCGTTCTTAATCTTTGGTTTACTACTATTTCATCTTTATAGTTCACAGCATCCCTGACCTTTCATCTACCACTCAAATCTTTCCCTTGTTGTTTTCATGGCTCTCCAGCAAGAAAAAAAGCTACATTTGACACTTTTGATTGACAGAAAAAAACCGTGTAATTGTGGCTGAAGCAATCGTTGACTTTCATTGACACTTTGTTTAGTTTTCTCACACTCCGGAACTATCACTAGGCTTGCCTCCAAATATCCACAATAAAGAACACTTAGTTGCATAAAAAATCTTTACAAAGAGTGTTGAAAATTTCAGTATTATTAAGTTCGACATATGGGTCAAAGTTAAGTAATGTCGATCTTCTCACGTACCCCAAACTTTTTAGACAAAACTATGTGGGCGGCGCGCATGTGGGGGACACCGAGTAGCTGGGGGTGCGCGAAAACAATACAGGCACGCTAAATAATTACAAATAGGTCAACATTGCTAACTTTAATCCACATAACCTAAGTTATCGGCCTCATATATATATATATATATATATATATATATATATTGTTATGCTTGAACTTATTAAACTAATTGATTTAGTTTAATTTCCTCCCAAGATGTATTCTACAAACCAGAATCTAAAGTTTTATTAAGCTTAAACTTATTATTTTAATGACTTTATCATGTTTGAATAAAACAACATAATAAACTAAAATGCCTCATTGAAAATCAAAGCAAGTGCAAATGTAATTATAGAAGAAATACATAAGTCTCTAGGACTAAAAACATTAAGAGTTAATTAGTAACAAATTGATCAATTCAAGGTGTAGTAGCTTCGTCCTTTTGCTTCTTCAGGAGATGGAACAAGCTTTCTGTTAAAGCCTCTTTAGAAGAAGTCAAAGAAGCTCCCAACAGGTTCAATGCCTGACAGTATATAGAGATGATAGTATGAGTTAGTTAATGATTATAATTTCATTTTAACAAATATCACATGAATTAAGAAACGTGCTTATTTTATACGGAAAAGCAAATTTATGATATATTTTATAAAATTGTTCTTCTTACCGATATGAGGAAAAAAAATTAGAAGCATTCGAAGAAGTGAGTAAACATAATTAAAGATATAATAGGAAAAACAACATTAATATTGTAAAATGACATAAAAAGTAGGATGAACATATTTTTTATTAGAATGACTTATACTTCAAAATCTATCTCTAGACTAAATTTTACTATTTCTTACTTAATCATTAGTATAATAATCATTATATTTCCATTTCCATGTTTAAAGATTTTCATAACAAGATAAAATTAATTAATAATGATTATTACCTCTGTTTCTCCGATGCTCACTACATGCTCTTCCAAATCATCCAATGGTACATTCATCTTATGCAAAAATGAAATGCTAGAAGTATTTACCAATGGTGTCAATTGCAAATCATCCCACACAATAAATAGTGATGGCCTCTTCACAAAGCCCAAAGCAGATTCAATTTTGCCATAAGATGATCTTGGATCAAAAAGCCTCATTACTTTTGGATTTTTTATAACACTTCTTTGCTTTGAAATCACTCCATTCACATTAGAATAACATATATGATTTTTAACCACACCTTTACCATACCAATAAATAGGAATTTCTTCTTCACAAAGATCTATTAATGGTTGCTTCATAAAACCAAATTGAGGAGCCACTTTTGGATTTGATAATGGATTACCTAAAGGACTAATTATGAACCATGAAGAATTGAATTCTTTCACACTTTTGTGCAAATTTTCCATGCATCCTAGAGAAAAATTTCCATTGAATTGCTCTAAAATAGATCCAATAGGTGTTGTGAGGAAACTTAATAGAAAATCAACAAAATCACCTTCAGCTTCAGCGTATAATATTTTTTTCTTTGATTTTCTCACCATTACTTTAAGTTTTATATTAGTCCATTTTTCAATTTTTGGTTCTTGTTTTGGTGAGAATGTGTACATTGTTTTGAATTCTTCATTTGCCAAAAATATGTCTGTGAGAGGAGACTTGGAGATTAATGATTTCTTTAGTAAGTCCAAAATCTGAAATGTTAATGTAGGCATAAGCATATGATTAAACTAGTTAAAAAAAACATATTATTAAACTAAGAAATTTTAATAAATGCAAGTGAATTTTGGAAGATTATGTATAATGTATTATCAAGCTGAACTAACAAAAATTATTAAAAAATGCAAGTGCTAAAATAAATTGTTAAGAAAAAACATTGCCATATGAAAAATGTACTAAAATTTACAGAAGAAATATTACCTCTTTTAAGCCAACATTCAAGGAAATTTGTGTCAACTTGTTAAAGTTTTTGTAGCCAAGTTGCACTAATTGCTGAGCAGAGTTACTAGGAGAGTTTTGCAACACTTTCAAATCATCAAAAATCAAATACAAACTTCCTTTCTTAACAAAAACACCATCATCAAAATTGCACTAAGTTGCACTAATTGCTGAGCAGAGTTACTAGGAGAGTTTTTTGTTTCAGGAAGTGTAATTATATATATATATATATATATGGGGAATAATAACATTGACCTATGTAGGTCAAAGTTAACAACTATGACCCAAAGGAATTGCTGCACGCCCCCCCCCCCCCATGTTTTTACTCCGTGCGCCCCCCACCACCCATAATTACTCCGCGCGCCCCCCTTCTCTGCGCCCCCCCATGCACGCCCCCCCAAAATCCCTTTGGGTCATGGTTGCTAACCTCTACCCACATGGTCAATGTTAGCATCCCCCTATATATATATATATATGAGTTTGTTTCTTTTTTTTTATATACTAAAATCTACACTAAAACTAATAAACTATTGTAATTAACTTCATTCATTTCATTTAGGCTTAAACATACATGGTTCCTATATGTACACCAATTTTTCGTTTTAGTCCCTGTATAAAAAATTTTGACAAAATAGTCCCTGTATCGCGCTTTTTTTTGACGTAGGTCCCTGCCGTCCAATTTCATCCAAGTGGCAAACGTTTTGCCACCTGGACCCTGCCACATGGCCAAAAAATGTTGCTGACTGGATTAATGAATGCTAGAGGGACCAAAACCAAAAAATTGAACTGAATGCAGGGACCAAAACCAAAAGATTGAACTGAATGCTAGAGAGACTAAAACCAAAAAATTAACTAATTGCGAAATGACCTATTTAATTTCTAAATCCCTAAATTAAAATTTGTTTCTCTGAATCATCCACATTCAATTTCAGTATCTTGCAAAGTAACTCACGAGAGTTGCGTGGATAAAGCAACATTTTCTTGCAGATACTGTTAAAGAAAACCTCATCACTGAAATTTTCCACACTCTTGTAAAGATTTATTATGCAACTAAGTGTTCTTTGCTGTTGATTTTTTGAGACAAGTCTAATGATAGTTCCTAGTGGAAGTGTGAGAAAACTAAACAAAGTGTCAATGAAGTCACCATTTGCTTCAGCTACAACTACTTGGTTTTTTTCTTTGTCTATCAAAAGTGTCAAAGGTATATTTTGTTCTTGCTTTGAAGCCATGTCAAAACAACAATGGAAAGATTTTGGGTGGTAGATGAAAAGTGAGGGATATGCTATGAGCTATAAATAAATAGACCAAAGATTAAAAAGATCGGAAGATTAAAAGGACAGTGGAATGCGTTCACTAACGCTGGAAGATGAAAAAATCACATTGATTAAGTGAATGCAATAAACAAAAATTTTGGGAAAGCACTTTGAATTCAAATTTCAAACTAATTATATTGAATGAATTTCATTCACAATGCAATAAACAAAAAATTTGTAGTTACATAAGTGGTACAATAAACAAGTTAATAGTGTCACATTGAATGTGAGACTGTCTGATCGTGAGTTTATAAGTAGAGATAATGTTCAAGTTATCTCATATTCGAAAATAATGCAGTGGAATTATTTTTTGACACAACATTTTTTTGAAGCAGATGTTTTTTCATCTTTGCTATATTCAATCTTACTTCATTGCATAATCTTAAAATTTTTATTTATATTCCTTAATAGCATCATTGAAATTTCATATCTTTGATGATATCAATATAAGAATTATATATTACGTATTTGATTTAATTTAATTTCCTGTTAAAGTATATATATCAATTTTGTTTTTATATATTTGTTATTTTGAATCTAGAGTTTTATTAATTAATTAGCTTAAACTTATTATTCTAATTAATGACTTTATCATGTTTAAATAAAACAACAAAATCAACTGAAATGCCACATTAAAAAACAAAGCAAGATACAAATGTAATTATAAAAGAAATACATAAGTCTCTAAGACTTAAATTATAATTAAACATTAATATAATCATGATCAATTAAAGGTGTGGCTTCATCCTTTGGCTTCTTCAGGAGATAGAACAAGCCTTCTGTCAAAGCCTCTTTAGAAGAAGTCAAAGAAGCTCCCAATAGGTTCAATGCCTGATAATATAGAGATGATAGTCAATAATGACTATAATTTCATTTTAACAAATATCACATGAATTAAGAAATTTATGATATACTATTTTATAAAATTGTTCTTCATGAACGATATCAGGAAAAAAAATTAATTAGAAGCTTTTGAAAAAGTGAGAGTAAAAATAATTAAAGACGTAATAGGTAAAACAACATTAATATTGTAAAATGACATAAAAATTAGAATAAACATATTTTTTTACTAGAATGACTTATATTTCAAAATCTATATCTAGACTAAATTTTATTTCTTAGTTAATTCACTAATATAATAATTATATTTCCATGTATCAAGATTTGCATAACAAGGTAAAATTAATTAATAATGATTGTTGTTTGTCAAAAAAAAAAATTAATAATGATTGTTACCTCTGTTGCTCCAATGCTCAGTACATGCTCTTCCAAATCATCCAATGGTACATTCATCTTATGCAAAAATGAAATGCTAGAAGTATTTACCAATGGTGTCAATTGCAAATCATCCCACACAATAAATAGTGATGGCCTCTTCACAAAGCCCAAAGCAGATTCAATTGTGCCATAAGATGATCTTGGATCAAAAAGCCTCATTGCTTTTGGATATTTTATAATACTTTTTTGTTTTGAAATCACTCCATTCACATTAGAATAACATATATGATTTTTAACCACACCTTTACCATACCAATAAATAGGAGTTTCTTCTTCACAAAGATTTATTATTGGTTGCTTCATAAAACCATATTGAGAAGCCACTTTTGGATTTGGTAAAGGATTACCTAAAGGACTTATGAACCATGAAGGATTAAATTCTTTCACACTTTTGTGCAAATTTTCCATGCATCCTAGAGAGAAGTTTCCATTTAATTGGTCTAGAATAGATCCAATAGGTGTTGTGAGGAAACTTAATAGAAAATCAACAAAATCTCCCTCAGCTTCAGCATATAGTATTTTTTTCTTTGATTTTCTGACCATTACTTTGATTTTTATATTAGTCCATTTTTCAACTTTTGGTTCTTGTTTTGGTGAGAATGTGTGCATTGTTTTACATTCTTCATTTGCCAAAAATATGTCTGTGAGAGGAGACTTGGAGATTAATGATTGCTTTAGTAAGTCCAAAATCTGAAATGTTAATATAGGCATAAGTATATGATTAAACTAGCTCATAAAAAACATTATTAAACTAAGAAAATTGTGTACAAAAGTTAATTAAGGAAGATTATGTATTATTAAGCTCAACTAACAAAAATTAATAAGAAATGTTTGCTCCTAATTTATTTTAAAATGCAATGTAAGGAATCTGACTTATTACATACAAAATAAAACGCCGATCTATTCATGAATAGTAAAGAATATTTATTTCTTTCTAAAGCAAATTCGTCCAACACATTGAACAACATTTTCATTTAATTTACATGTATCATATAAACTAACTTGTCATGATCAATATTATGTTGGTCCGTATAGAACTAAATACGAATTCTTGTAGATGGGGGAAAATATAATTGAGATGAGAGAGACTCCACTAAAGGTAGTAAATTAAGTTCACCGTCGAAATTAGTCATTAACAAAATTGTTGGATATTTTACACCAATGACATGGTTAAGAAAAAACAGTGCCATGAAAAATGTACTAAAATTTATAGAAGAAATATTACCTCTTTTAAGCCAACATTCAAGGAAATTTGTGTCAACTTGTTAAAGTTTTTGTAGCCAAGTTGGAGTAGTTGCTGAGCAGAGTTACTAGGAGAGTTTTGCAACACTTTCAAATCATCAAAAATCAAATACAAACTTCCTTTCTTAACAAAAACACCATCATCAAAATTACAACTCTCTTCATTACTAAAATCTCCATACAACTTCATTTCTTTGTCCATCAATTTCCCACAAGAACAACAATTAGCACCAACAAATGTACTCAAAAACCCTTTACTCCCTCTACAACATTTCGCACACATGAAGTACTTAATTGATTCTGCGTCATCTAAATTCACCTTCAACTTCTTGCAAAGTAACTCGCAAGAGTTGCGCGGATGAAGCAACATTGTCTTGCAAATTATGTTCCAAAAAACACCATCACTTAAATTTTCAACACTCTTGTAAAGATTGTTGATGCAACCAAATATCTCTTGTGGTTGATCATTAATTTCATGAATATAATCATGTTGATTATTTGACACTAGCCTAATGATGGTTCCTAATGGAAGTGTGAGAAAACTAAACAAAATGTCTATTAAATCACTTTTTGATTCAGCTACAACTACACGGTTTTTTTCTTTGTCAACCAAAAGTCTCAATGGGAATTTTGGTTCTTCATTGGTAGCCATAACAAAACCAAAGAAGATTTAGTAAAAAACTAATTGATAGCACTTTTGTGTTTTTTGACATGTCATTTAATTGATTCCTAGCGTGTTGATATTAATGATCGTGTGTTTGGAGTTGGAAAAATGAAAAGGGAAGAAAAGAAATTTCCTTCATGATTGGGAAAGTGTCATTATTTTTGTTTTTTGTGAGAAAAAGATAAAGGGTTTGTTTGTTTTTTTTGCTAAAATGTTGGAATAGTGAATTTCACATAACATTCCTATTTGTTTCCATGCATACTAAAATTATTGAGGAGCTAGAGAAAAAATTTACATTGAGAAACTTCAACAAAATATAGTGACATAGGGTAGCTTCACTTATGCTTGTTTTTGTCGAAAGCACTTGGAAACTTCTTTGACATTTCCTATTTTAAAGTTGGTTGGAGTATAGTATTTGGTAATGAGGGGACAAAATTTAATTTTAAATAAATTGATTTTTTTTTAAATTGATTTTAGTTAACATATTTAATTTAAATGTGAAATAATTTATATTTAAATATATTTATATAAAATTAAGTTGAACAATAAATTGAGACTAAAAAATCCAAATTTTAGTTATAGAGTATATAAACTCTTAAAGCGATATCAATTTTATTTCAGAACATCTAAACTTATAAAGAGAATAAACATTACATATTAAAAATCAATTTTATCTCTTTCTTTAAAATATAAAAAAGACGGTTGATTTGGTTTTTCTTAAACCGATATTTTTATGCCCCAAGTTCTTTACAAATAGGGAGAAGAGATAATTTTATCATGTACGATGTATTGGGGACTATAGCCTCTTTTATATTGGATGACCATTAGGTTTCTATTATTTTATTAATGGATCATTCAAATATCTGGACATTCACTAATATTGAGGTTGTACCAACTAATTAATCAATTAATTAATTATCAAAATAGAAATGTAATTAACCTTATTGCTTAATTTGATCACTAATCAACTAAAGTTCATAATTGATAAATAGCCAATATAATTAGTAAAGATATTTGTCCACCTGATGTTTTTGAAATATATTAAAATATTTCAACATTCTATTTCATTTTCAATTTTATATTATTCATTCATTTTATTCAAAAGGTATATTGTATTTAATAGAAAAAGTATATCGTAACATATATCTGTCTCTTAAGTTTGACTCAATTTGCTCAATTTTTCTATTCAATCTCTTTGTTTATAAACAATTTTTTTTTTAGTAAAATCATAAGCGATATGTTTTTTAACATTAAATATACTAAAATATAAAGGATACAATTTAGATGCATTTATTCAAGTGTTTTACGTATGATTCTTAACATAAAATTTACTATGGTTATATCTAACATTGAAAAAAAAATTATGTATTTAGTGAAATTATGGTGAGTTATATTAAGAACCATACAAAAAACACTTAAAAAAATACACCTAAGTTTTTTTCAAACACAAATTATATGACAAAAAAATATACATGTGCCTTCACTATATTTTGATTTTATTTTTTAACTATATGAAATATATTTTTTTTGACAAAACTATGTGAAATATTGTTATAATAGTTTTTAAATATACAAAAATGATAAAAACAAATTTAAATATATTTTTATTAGTCATTTATTCTTTAAATATTTTATTAGTTAATCTACTATTCAAATGTATTATGTATTAGTCAAATTTAATAAATTCGTATATTATAATTACAATACATCATATATTTAGAGATTAAAATGTATTTTTAATTTTTTTTAATATTATACATGTGTCAATAGTTCAAAAAGATATATAATATCTACTTTTATTACTCAATACTTCTGCGTCCGTCCCTGGCAGCCCCATATATATATATATATATATATATATATATATATATATATATATATATATATTAATACTGTGATTTATATTGTGTTCTACAATGTATATCATTTTGTCATTGTGTTGTACAATATGTTTTTACCACAATAGACATGATTTCTTTAATATGATTTTTTTTAAGGATCAATATGATTATATTGTGTTTGATTTGTCATGCCAAACATATGGCGACACTTTATCAATGAAACATATTCAATTACCGATATGAAAGCAAGTAAGACATGAAAAAAAGATAAAAATCCATCATCCTGATTCAAATGTTTAAATTTTTTCACTGTATCTTTCATAGACTTGACTCTTCATAGTAGTTAATACAATTGTATAATATTAATATAATTAATATATAATAGCATTTTAAATGTATGGGTAGTATAAATATTAGTTTTATTAAGTTCCAAAAATAAGTATTTTATACAACTATAAAATTAAGACTTTAGTTATATGATATCATTTTCATATAATAGCACATGATAATAGTCATTTCCTTTTATCTTATAGTTAATTACTTTGAAAACTTGATTTATCAACATTAAAAAATTGGAAATTTTTATAACTGAGATTTGAGCCTGGTGCTTTTTGCTCAATTTTGAGACTTTTTGAGGTCTTAAACATGGATAGGTGAGAGTGTTGTGACAACGGTGGTGGTTGCATGGATAGGATTGGATGGGAGAAGAAGAGAGGAAAAGATAAAGAGTAAAAAAATGAACAAATAAAAAGATAAATTATTGTTTAAGTGATGTAGAAAGATTTTGTTGTCACTTAAATACGTTGAGCAATGTTGGAAAGAAATAAAAGAAATGTTCTATTGATAAATTCATGTATATGTTGGACTATTCAAATATTTGAGAGATAATATAAAATATTATTTGGTATATTATGTGTTAATTATTGTATTAGAATATCATGAAAATTTTTCCATATAAAAATAATGTTTTATGTTGATTTATTTTTTTAAATGTGGGGGTTTGTCGCTTGAAAGTAATATAAATAGACCTGTATAATAACTCTAGTCATTAATTTGATTCTTATCTTGTTGAAGATTTGTCGCTTAGATTTTATCCAAACAGACCTGATAAAATATAATAAAAGTCGGTTTTACAATATATGAGATATTGTATAAAGTGATGAGTCATTGTATTATAATAATACTATGATGACATTAATTGGATTTGAGCCAATGAGATTGATTGATTTAGACACGTCTTAGTCAATATAATAATACATCAATTTAATCATGTATGTAGGTTTTGTCACTTTTGTAAGTATTATGTCGTTGTATGTTATTAACGTACGTGGATGTTGTGAATTTGTTCACAAATATATCTTTTTTAATTTTTAGTAATTTTAAATTTTTACTGTTCAATATAATCTATCAATTTAAAATAAATGAATGTCGATTTTTATAATAAAAAAAAAGTATTTTACCAAAAAAAAAAGTTGCACGATGCTTCCTTAATTTTTTCGATTTGACTTTTCATAAAATGAGAATTTTTTGATAAGTATCTTAAAACTCCTAAAGCAAGTAGGGATGGCAAAAGTACCCAAACCCGCGGACCCCGTCCGAAACCGAACCCGAGTCAACGGGTAAAATCCGAATAGACTGGGTTTGGATTCAGGTTCGGATGATGTCCGATATTTCGGGTTTGGGTTTGGCCGGGTAGTGTGAAACCTACACTCGAAACCCGAAAACACACCCGTTATACATTAAATTATATAATTATCTCTCTTACATTAACATATTGTAGACTGTTTTAACGTTGTAGACTATTTTTCATTCTTATTTTAATGTTGAAAATAATGTTAGCATGTTGTAGACCGTAATTTCGTTGAATTTTCCGTATTTTTTTTACTTTTGTTAATATAATTTCGGGTTCGGGTGGAAAAAACTCGAACCCAACGGGTTTGAGTTTGGATACTATTTTGTTACCCAAAACCCCCTTTGGATTTGGGTTCGGGTTTACCCGATATTTCAGGTTCGGGTTTGGGTTGTGTCAAACCCGCACCCTACCCATTGTCATCCCTAAAAGCAAGTTATATCGATGTAAAACATAAGAGTAAATAGTGCATCCTTTCAGAACTGTCACAGAGGTTGAAAATATGCGTCAAATATTTATTTTACAGTAAAATAAATATGGTTTACAAAAGATTTCCACATTTTTTATTTTGACTTAGAGTTTCACATCTTGAACAATACTATGGTTGATATACAGCTATCACCCCATAATAAATATGATCAGAAATTTATTTATCAATAAAAATTGATGTATTTCATATATATACAACTATTAAAAATACTTATTAAATACTTATATGCATTCTTAGGACACATATGTAATTATCTTAAAGTATAAAAAGTAAATTTTATATTAAATTTGATATATTCATTAGTTTGGTAAATAATATTAAACTTATCTTTCTAAGAGAATTTTTTTCATAGATTCTTAAATGATAAGGAGTAGTATCTTTTGAACATTTGTTAATTAGCATGACTTATATTTAGGGATGGATGGAGTATATATGTAAAAATAAAAATAAAGTTACAAACCAACAAATAATATGGGTTATAATTGTTGATTGAGTACTTGTTGTGGATGCTAACAACAAATCAAACCAGCTGCAAAACATGTTTTTCCACAAACGACTCGTTCTCGTCTAATGTTGCATGTTAAAAATATGAATAAAATTGTCAAAATTTACGTTCAAATAAAAATAGTGTTGACTCAAAAAAATTCAACATTTACCTAACGAGACATTGAAAAGGAGTATGTGACAATTCTAAACCGATTGCTTCCGGAAGGATAAAAGCTGAAAAACCCCTCGATTGGGTAAAATTTTCAAGCTCGTGAATTTTGATCAGTTTTTCTTTTTGCTTCATAAAATCTTCAATTACAATCATTACACATCTACTAACTACTAGTTTCGTGTATATTCTTTTTTTTTTCAAACAAAGAAAATGACGAATAGTATGTGCTACATATATTATAATAAGAAATCAAATCTAGTTAGAAAATGATCTTAGTATTAATTTGAAAAGTTCACAAATCGGTCTTTTCAACATAAAATTTTTCTTTTGTTTTCTTATTTAATTTCCTTAACAAGTTATAAACGATACATGTAATAAGGCCATAAGGTTTTTAGCCAGATTGTCGATAGCCTCATATATAATGCAACAAAAACTTATGTATATTCAATATAATTAAAGGTATTTTAGACAGAAATATTTAATGAATTTAAAAATTAATTAAAAGATATCCTTATAAAATAAAAACAAAAACAGTTGTCTATATATCTACAACCTTTGTTCCATATAAGGAAATTAAAATTATGGAACATATACCTTAAATAACTCATTGATCCTATTGGGGAGTCTTTCATATAGGTAGCTACCAAGACTAATTAATTAATTAATAATTTACGTGCATCCATACAAGACAAGGCCATGCACATTAAAACATATCATTGTCATTATCATAGTTATACTATTTTTTATTTTATTATTATTATTATTATCGAAATGACTTTTTTCCGTTGAATGATCATGAAAGTAGTATAAACTAAAACAAGAGGCTTGATTATTCCGTAGAAAAAGAAGAGGCTATATATGATGAAACTTTGAAAAGTTCATACCTTATGGTAAATTTAGTAAACACGAGTCGGTTCTGCTGAATTTTTATACATCAATTTAAATCTCACATTCTGACTTTCATAAAACAAAGACATATATAGGTAGTATTTATTTTTGACAAAAAAAGACATATTAGGATTAACCCACACGTAATCTTGTATATACAATGTATTATGTATACAAATGCCAACGTGTTTCTAACAAGTAATCAAAATTCAAAATTTAAGTCTTTAACTACCACGGCAATAGTAAATGTTGACAATTTTATTACAACGACTAGATATACGGTAGCTAGCATATATTCATGTATATTAATTTTTATTTGTCGTATTTTGAAATAATTATAAAAATATAACAAAATTTACTGATTGCCTTGATACATATGTGTAAATTCAAAAATGATATTTTCTGGTTGGGAAGAAAGAAAAAACTAATTAAAAAAGAAAATTAATCACAAAAACAATATATTAAGAAACAGAGGGATCGGAGTAGTAAAGGTGTCTAATATGAATTTTCAACATATTTATAGAGAATTTTCACGAAAACTCTTTAGTTAGGATTTTCAACATAAATTTTTTTGTATCACATATTTATAGAGAAGAGAATCACTGTGCAAAAAAACTAACTAGATTAGAGTTTATTTTGCTTAATTAGTTTCACTTAGGGGAAATCTCTCCTGAAATAACAGGAGATTTTGGTAGAAATCATCTTAGAATGTCTTACTTTTGATTTTTGTTGATTGTTATTTTGGTTTATTATAAATTTTTTATTATTGTAAAAATTATTTTTTACCAAAAATGAAGAAGAAAAATGTATCTTTGAACAATATTGCAAAGTCCATATTAGATATAGTATAGTATATATATGATAATAATTAATATATGACTAGAGTCATTTTATAGGCCAAATAGTCAAAACCAAGAGCCATCTCATGTTCAATTTTTCCGATATAGGTGAAAATAACAAGCTATTGACGAATTTCCATTATTCTTCCTTGTGGACATTTTTTACATTCATATTAGCTAGCATATGATGATAATACCAAAATTTGCATTCTCCTCTTTAATCCAACGAAAATTCAAAGATTTAACCTTTCTTAATTTTTTTCATATCGCACAACATACACCTAAAACGCGCAATGATGAAAATGTCAAACATGTTACATATTCTTTCTATATATAATTGGGTCTCATTAAGATAAGAGACAATAATTTCATTACAATAAACTTTACAAATATGACACGTTTTATGTTTTCTCTAGCATGGCCTTTTGTTCTTTTATTAGCTTCTTCGTTTGCTTCTGCTGCTATCGTGGAACACACTTTCAATGTATTAATGGCTTCCTTTAATAATATCTCTCATTTCTTCCTTAGCTAGCTTAGATTTATTCCTTTAAATATGATTCACATAAACTTTAGATATAGTTTAAATTATATGTTATGACATTTATCATTAAGTGATCTATGATTTGATATTTGTATATAGCGGCGGCTAAAGCCATCGTAATATGCTAGATTTAGCATTTTTTAGTGCAAGCCACAAGAAAAAAAAATAGGGAAAACATTTTTACCTTATTTTCATTCATTTTCAAAATATTAATTTATACAAAATGTAAAAATATGTGTAGCATTACTTGCATATATTTTTAAAAGTATATTGAAAATAAGATGACAATTTTATGATTAAAAGTGAAAGCAAGAAATAAAAATATTTTGTCAAAGTAAATAGACAGACTATTAAAAAAAATTGATATTTTTTTAAATTTTTAACATTAGATTTTTTTTTTAGATAGCAAAATATTAGATTGTCTTCTTGCTTACATTTTATTTTTCAAATTTTTGTATACAAAATATTAAAGCAACTTTGTTTTGTTTCTAATGTTCTTTACAATCTTTGTAAACA
Organism: Trifolium dubium; assembly: GCA_951804385.1. Classification (NCBI taxonomy): domain Eukaryota; kingdom Viridiplantae; phylum Streptophyta; class Magnoliopsida; order Fabales; family Fabaceae; genus Trifolium; species Trifolium dubium. The sequence goes on along the minus strand of OX638071.1, from coordinate 36,362,331 downwards.
TGAAGAAAACAAAAGACAATAAAAATGATGTTTGTTTATGTAACATTGGTTTAAAGCTTTAAGTTTTGTTTACATCACTATTTCCTTAAGATTTAACTTTTAGATACATGTTAGTAAACTATATATATATTTGGTTGCCTCATGATATATATACTCATTGAAATTTTATTTTGAAACAGGTTGAAGACATCAATTTTGAGCGATTATGCCGTCCACAAGTGATTACTGCCGTCAATGGAACTTTGCCAGGACCAACAATCAATGCTCGAGAGGGTGACACTGTTATCATTCATGTTTTAAACAAATCACCCTACAACCTTACTATTCATTGGTAACATATATTTTTCTCTACTTACCCTCAATAAAAACTATTAGATAGAGGCTTTTTCTTGTCTACTCCCTCAAGATTTGGGGGTATATACCCCCAATCACTTAAAAAAAATTTAACCGATATAAATTTTTATAAAATACACCGATAGATTAAAAGTTTATATCATATAAATCATTTGTGTAAAATTTCAGACAAATTTAAAATCATTTGATATGTTATTGAGACACATCAAAATTAACAGTTTATGTGATATCTTAAACACCGTTAATCTTTGTGTGTCTCAATAACATATCAAATGATTTTAGATTTGTCTGAAATTTTACACAAATGATCTATATGATATAAACTTTCAATCCAACGGTGTATTTTATAAAAAAATTATATCGATTAAAACCTTTTATAGTGGTTGAGGGTATATACCCTCAAATCTTGTGGAGGTACGCAAGTTTCACCTTAGATAGATTACACATGGTATGAATGCATGGATTAATCATTATTGACTAATGCATGGAGTATATTATTGACTTTAATTTCTTACTTTGTTTTACATGATGATTAGTTTAAGGGACTTTTAATTTTACAATTCATATAGTACAATATTTATAATAGGAAAAAAATTAATTAAAATGAAAAAATTGGAATTAAAAGGAAAATATAAAAAAACATGTATAAAGTATATATAAATGAAATATGGGGAAAATGATTTCAATATTAAAACTTGAAAAACTAATTTCATCTGATCATATTAGAGGGTAATGTTTGGAGAAATAAAAATTAAGAAACTTTGACTTTTATTGACAAAAAACTTTGACCTGAAAAATGTTTGAAACTATTTAAAAGTGACAAATTCTTTAGGGACAAGAAAGAAAACTTAATTTTTAGGAGTTCTAATTGGGCTTCCCAGTTAATGGCCCAAATTATTATTGCAGCCCAAGTTGGATATAGGTTTATCTCTTTAATCATATATTGAATTAGTAGTTTTTATTTTTAAAACAAATTTTAATTAGTAATATTTTTCTCTTATGATTTGGAATAGAAATATTTTATAAGTAATTCTAAATTTGGTTAAATTTTTGCAATATGCAGGCATGGAATCATTCAATTTTTAACTCCTTGGTCAGATGGTCCAGAATATGTAACTCAATGTCCAATTCCATCTAATGGAAGTTATACATACCAATTTAACTTAACAGGACAAGAAGGAACACTTTGGTGGCATGCACACTCTTCTTTCCTACGTGCTACTGTTCATGGTGCCCTTATTATTAAGCCAAGGCTAGGAAACTCATACCCCTTCCCAAAGGTTTATCAAGAAGTCCCCATCTTGCTTGGTACTAAATTTTTTCTTATTATATCTTGTTCTTCTATTAATTATTGCCTAATTTTTATAGAATTCAGATTTTTTATAGAATTCAGATTTTTTTATTGCTCAATATTTTAGATTAAAAAAGTTTATTCAAATTTGTTTTAGAATTTATATATAATAGTATTATTTTCCTAAAGTATATACATAAGGATTTCAATTGTGAAATTTAATTTGACGTCAGTGTAAAATTATTTTACACGATTTAAACTTCTAAATTAGTCTCTTTAGAAGAAAATATACTTGTAATTGACATAGATCATAATTAATTGCAGGGGAGTGGTGGAATGCTAATGTTGTAGAAGTTGAGAGAAATGCAACAGATACAGGAAATGCACCAGAGGAATCAAATGCATCCACAATTAATGGCTTCCCTAGTGATTGGTATAATTGCTCTCAAGATCGTAAGTCTTAAATTTCAACAAAATATTCACATTATTTTTTATTGGATTGTACACATCTTAATTTGTTTTAACATTTTGTTTTGTATATCAGAAACTTACACGCTCAAAGTGAAGCAAGGAAAAACATATTTACTACGCGTTATCAATGCTGCACTCAATCAACAACATTTCTTTAAGATAGCAAATCATAGCTTCACAGTTGTAGCTATGGATGCTATTTACACCGAACAGTATAACACCGATGTTATAGTGTTGGCGCCTGGTCATACTGTTGATGTTCTCTTAAGAACCAACGAACCCGTTGGTTCTTATTACATGGTTGCTACACCATACCGTTCCTCAAGTGTCTCAATCAATAACATAACCACTAGAGGAATTGTTGTTTATGATGGTGCTTCTCAATCAAAATCACCTATAATGCCAATTCTACCCGATGCCTTCGATACATCAACGGCTCACAAGTTTTACACCAACGTTACAGGGTTAACAACCGGACGCCATTGGGTTCCGGTACCACGAAAAATAGATGAACATATGTTCATTACATTTGGAATTGGTTTAGAAACATGCACCAATCCAGGACCAGGACGTTGCCTTGCGGCTAACTCGCGACTTTCAGCTAACATGAACAATGAATCATTTGTTCTTCCTAAGGGTAGAGGTTTCTCATTATTAGAAGCATTTTACCGCAATGCTAGTGTTGGTGTATACACAAAAGATTTTCCAAATCAACCACCATTTGAGTTCAACTACACTGACCCTGCTTTCAGTATTGTTAATGCTTCTAACCCCTTTGAATTTGCACCTAAATCAACAAAAGTGAAGACTTTGAAGTTTAATTCAACAATTCAGATTGTGCTTCAGAATACAGCTATTCTTGGAACAGAGAATCATCCTATTCATATTCATGGATATAATTTTCATGTTTTGGCTCAAGGTTTTGGAAATTATAATGCTACTACAGATGAGAAAAAGTTTAATCTTGTTAATCCTCAAATGCGTAACACTATTGCTGTGCCAGTGGGAGGATGGGCTGTCATTAGATTTCAAGCAAATAATCCAGGTTGGTTTTCTTTTGTTGTTTAACTTAACTATCTTAGATTTATAATATCTACGAATACGATCGCTCATCGCTCATTCATGTATTATAAACGACACTCATTTTAAAACAAATTTTTTAGACTAAAACGACACTCATTTTAAAACACAGATAATATATACTAAAAATATATCTTCAGATTGAATGTGGTCTATATGTACTACTTTGATTTCAATTTTGATTAGTATATTTATTTTCTACTTTAAACATTATTATGCAGGTATTTGGTTTGTACATTGTCATTTGGAAACACATTTGCCATGGGGATTAGGAATGGCTTTTGAGGTTGAAAATGGACCTACTCCAGGAACCACAGTGCCTCCTCCACCAGCTAATTATCCTAAGTGTTGAGTACATTATTATATTTTAAACCTTATAAATTCTTGATTTAGTTACAAAAATAAGCAATTATAGTAGTGCTCTTACTATTTTTGTAGTAATCCTAATATAATTTGTTTGGTTGATATAAAGTGTAATAAAGGCAAAAGGTTTGCTATTCTTTCAACATAGCTACATGATAGATATTGTAGTTACCCTGTAAAGATTTGTTGATTTGACATCATTAATAAACTCTTTATTTATTTATTTGAAAAAACTAAATTAGTCCATCTAAATTGACATTAGAGAGAATCAAACTTGTGATCTGAAGAATATTTATTTATTTTGTTATACATTATACTCCTAACATCAAAGATAAAAATCAGGTTATCTAAAATTTGATAGAGCTTACTATCATATAGAGATGATACACTTTAGTTCCAGAAAAAATTTATAAAACCAAATTTGATTCTTAAGTTAAACAAAATCAAGTTTTAATCTATGATAAAAATCAACTATTACATCGAACTAGTAGGTCTTGGTGCTGAATTTGGTAGAGAGAATCATAGTTCAATCCCCCCTGCAACTATGTTTGAGATGAGATTAAAATCACTTGATGTTAGAACTCACTCTGAACTAGATTAGTCGACCCAATAAACTGGATACTAGTGGTGGAAAAAATTTACTATTTCACGTCTACTTATAAACTGCAATAATAAAATTGGTTTTTGTTCTGATCTAGAACACAATCATTGGGTTCAATCCCTAATAAAAGTTGTTACATAGGACTTTAGGGATTTTGAGTGTAGAATCATGACCTTGCCATAAAGTTTTAATTTCTTTTTTAATGTTTCTTGCTAGGGTTCATGCGCGCACCCTCCGATCATTACATACTCAAATCAAAATGATTGTGGACTCCAACGAATATTTTTTTCCTCAATTAAAAATAATTGAGGTACGAATCATGACCGGTCAATATAAGTTATATAACAACTGACCATTATTTCTCCGATCAATCACATAGACGCCCTCAAGTCGACAAACAATCTGGTCGGCCACCATTGATCCCAGTGATTGTGACTTATAATCTTCCAATTGGCCGTCACATAACCATAATTCATGTACTTTTAGATCATACGAAGTTAAGGTATTAAACACAACTCCATACAAGTTGCAACAAGGTCAAAGAATGAAATTGTAAAAAAAAAAAAAAAAAAACCAAAGAGTGAAGGCACAATGAAGTATTGTGAATACTTATGCTCCGTTTGGCCAGACTTATTTTCTACTTTTTTATTTAGTTTAAACGAAATAGAGAAGTATAAAATTGAATTTAGTCACATTTCTCTTTAAAAGTATTAGAGAAATAAAGTAAAGAAGTAAAAAATAAAAAAAAGTAGAGTAAAACATAATTTTTTCGTAATTTACTAGTATTTTTTAAGAGAAGAAAAAAAGTAGAAAATAAGCCGAGACAAACAGACAATTTAATAGTTTTTCGTAATATAAAGTTAGCTACCAAACAATTTAATAGTATTATTTAAAAAATTGTTTGAAGAATAATTGTTTTTTTCGTAATTTACTAGTATTTTTTAAATGATATATTATTTAAAAAATTGTTTAGTAAGTTAGCTAAACTACCAAACAATTTTTTAAATAATATATCATTTAAAAAATGATAATTAAGTCTCAGTAATAATTAAAAAGACAATTTAATCTCCAAAAATTGTGTCCTACAAAAGAAAAGAAAAGGATAGAGTCGTAATTTTAAATTGAATAGACAACACCTAGGTACCTGAACATTTTCCTAACCCGTTTTCTTCAACCGCCGAAACATTTGCGCGAATATTTATTTAACCCATCTCACTATCATTATAACCCTTTTTCACTTTTTTTCACTCACTCACTTTTCAAACGTAACCGTCATGGAACAACCAGAAGAACCTACCGTTACGGCGGTTCACGACGGAATCGGCGACGAAGGTGGTGAAGGTGAAGGTGATGTCAGCAACGGTAACAAAGTGAAAGGTCCTTGGTCTCCTGAAGAAGACGCCATTCTCGGCCGTCTTGTTAGTCAGTTCGGTGCTAGAAATTGGAGTCTCATCGCTCGTGGTATCGCTGGAAGATCCGGTAAGTCTTGTCGTCTCCGATGGTGTAATCAGCTTGACCCCGCCGTTAAACGGAAACCTTTCACTGGTACGTTACTTGTTGCTGTTGCTATTGCTCTTTTTCTGTTTGAATTTGGATTCGATCGTGTTTTTGTTTCAATTTTATTTTGTTTTATTTTAGTTCAATTAAATTAGTTTACTCAAGGTTTGAAGCATTGTGGATTTGGATTAAAATGAAGTAATGGAATTAGGTAGAATGATTTTGTGTTTGTGTGCATTGAGCTGTGAGATTATTCAATTAAGAATTGATTTTTGTTTATCGAGTTTTAGGGTTTGTTTGATTTGCAAAAGATTTTAAAAACTGAATAAGGATAAATAAACCTTTATGTTATTGAAAGGGTTTTAAATGTGGTCAATCGTGTGTCAAATAAATGTGCCTGTTGTAGCTTCAATTGAAGTCGTAGAGAAATAAAACAAGTTTTAATAGTGCGGTCTAGATAGCGGTTGAGGACTTTTTTATATATAAAATCCTGATTATTGGTGGATGATTTTATGGTAAAAGTGTAATACAAGATTTCCAATTGCTGTTGAAGTTTGTCAATGTTCTGATACCGTGTCAAATTGTGGACAAATGTTGCATATGCGGTGGTCGCCAGTTGGTGACCTATGCTGTTTTGTAGACCTTTAAAATGTTGAGATTGTGGTTGCAACTTGCAAGTCACAACATTTGTTATGGATTGTAATTTTGAAAACCTTCTCATAATGTTGCATGTGGGATTTTTTAAAGCTTAAGAATACATGAATTAATGTTCTTTTTTAATCTGCTAGAATGTTTGGATTTTCTGTCTGCTTTCTATTTTTCCTTGACAGGTCACCTTTCATCTAGCTGTTTTTTTTCAGTTTCCATTTTGCCGGTACGCTAATAATGTTGTTCAGGATGCTGTTAGTTATTGCTGCTATTACAATTTACGTATTATCTGACTGTAGTAGTGTGGTTGATATTTGCCAAGTGGATTTGGGGTCATGTACTTGAACAACTTTGACAAAGTAGCATGTGAAAATTTTGTTGTTTAACGGGAGGGTTGCATACTCACAAGTCATAAGTAGAAATCCGTAACTGTAAATTGGTTTACATCGTGTTTGTTTGTTATTCAGAGAATCCAAATGGCCCTGTGGTCGAAGGATACATTCTCACTTTTGACAAATGTGTCTCTGACTGTGTGCCTAAGATGGGCAAAATTTAAAACAAACAGGCTCAGTCTAACATTCAGAAAATAATGAACTTGATGTTCCACTTTACGTCCTCATTATTTTAGCTTCCCTTTGAATTTCATACCTGATGTTCTAGGTCCTCATCATTTGAGCTTCCATGTGAATTTCATACCTTGTGTGGATATTGTGTCTCTTGTTTTGCATCTGGTCAACTTTTGTAATGTTTGATTTTGATATCAGGTAGGAATCCCATTTGTTACAATGGTGAAAATAAACATCTTTTGACGTGGACATTATTTGTTGTCAGTTTTGTCCTTAAAATTTTCAACTGTTATTTTTAGTTTAATCCCTAATTATGTTTTAAATAATCATCTTTGCTATTAAAAGTTGATTCTTAGAATGAAATGTTAGATTATTTGTTGTATTCATTGAATGCATATATTCCTATTATGGGGTAAGCTAGTTAAAACAATACTGTCAACAAATTAAAGGAATTGATATACTTCCAAGAGTGTCAGTTCATGTCACAGCAGTGTTATCGAATATCGGCCATGGAAGATATCGGTGGCGGATTGTGGTAAATGTCGACCGATATGGGGGTTTTTCCAGCAATAATCTGCTATTGCGGCACCACAAAACGGTCGTTATTGCGGCATTTTGGCTCTCCGCCATCAATTACACTGGCAGCACTTTGAAATTCTTAGATTTATAAAGAGAGCTGAGTACCTGAGAAGAAGGAGAAAGAAGTAATCGTTTACTGAATGATGTGTTTTCCACGTGGAGACAAGAATCCTCTTCCATGTGTTTTCCTTCGGTCTGTACAAGAAGTGATTCACTGCTGAATTCTCAAAACTAACAAATCTGAATGCCCCATCTTCTACTTATCTTGTACTGTTTAGGATTTAGGATAATCCCTAGCCTTAACAATGCCAACTGGCTAACCACCTAGTCTTAACAATGCCAACTGCCTTGTCTTAACAATGCTAACCGCCTAACTGGTTGTATGATTTCTCTAACTACTTATTCTATTGGCTCATCAATTCCATCCCGTTGAAGTTCCACCTTGTCTTACAAGAGTTCTCACAGCGGCTACATTCTGTCCATTGTACTTCTCCTGCTTGGGATTCATCTTAACAATCTTCCTTTCTAATGTCCACTTGTTCATATTCTGCCAGATCAGTAACCTTCGTGCTTCTTTTTAGGAACTTGTGCATGGGATGGGAGCCAGTTAGCTGACCACGCAAAAAAAATCAACCCTGTTCCCTTTGCCTTACACATTCCTTGTATTTTAGCTGCCTAGTAGTAGTGATAGAAAGAAACCAGAAATAGAATGAACAAATAGATGTTATTGCACAGACAGTGCTGATCATTGATCAATATTCAATACCAATTTATATAAAATCGCCAAAAAAAAATTCACTTGTAGTTGTAAAATCACCATTTTTCTTCACATGCCATCTATATTATTAGAATATACTGTATATAGTCATTGATAGATCCCATTTGCTACGAGTGGCCAGTCTTTCAGCCACACTGCCCATACTCATTCCCCCAAACCATATTCAATTTTCTGGAGTCTAGTGTCTTCTAACTCAAAAACTAGAACCAGCACACCGCTTACCAATCTGTGCTTGCAAACTCAAGTTACACCTTTGTGTTCAACTTCGTGCATTGCAGATCCCAGAATTTTTCTACTTGGGCAATCCAACCCATCAAATTGCTGCCTGAAAAGTTAGGCACTTTGGTTTTTCTTGCACAACATGTGCAGTCACGGCAGAAGGACTCAATCACCATCCTGTTGTGATTCTTCTTTCTCCTTATTTGTCTGTGACTAGCATTTCTGGAGTATTATTCTCATCCTCTTCTTCCATCTCAAGGTTGCCTTGTGCAATTGTTCACTGAATCAAAGACAAAAGGAGAGAATCTCCCTTCCAAGGGTTTTCCTTGACAAAGGGTACCCTTTTACAACTAAGTCACTAACTCCCTCTCAGTTTCTCAAAAATAATTAATCTAAATGTCTCATCTTTTTCCCTGATGAGTCTGGTTTATGGACACCTTCAGCATATGGCTCAAAGCTTGTTATATGCTTGTACAAAAAAGTATTATTAATTTTGTGTTTGCTTGTTTTTTGTTGACATTATTTAGCTTTACGTGCTTTTGATGTTTCTAATATTATAAGAGAGTTAAAAACATTCCAATCATTGCAGCTTTGTAAAATTCAATAATTATGTGAATCTCTATTGTCTATTGGATATCGATGAGACGAGAGTCCCTTCCTTATTTCAAATTTTCTTAATAATATATGCTAGGATAGGATTCTGTAATATTATGAATTGCTGCGTCCCTATGTCTATGTCGCGTCATTTATGTCCCTTGTCGCATTTATCCTTCAAGGGTTATGATCTTCAAGGTTTAATTATAATTTATTTTCTTCAAGGATTGTTGACAAAATATAACTTTTTTCAGATGAGGAGGACCGGATCATAGTTGCTGCTCATGGAATCCATGGAAATAAATGGGCAGCCATCGCCAGGCTTCTACCAGGAAGAACAGATAATGCGATTAAGAACCACTGGAACTCTACTTTGAGGCGTCGGGGAATTGATCAGATTAGGTTAGAATCTGGTATCATGGTAGAAGCCAAAGCATCTTCAGAAGAAACTCTATCATGTGGAGATGTTAATTCCTTGAAATCCTCAGAAGGAAGAGATGTTAGTTCAATGGAGATTGTTGCCGATAAAAATGAAGGCAATGCAAGGTCTGATGCTCAATTAGGCAATGCAAGGACTGATGCTCAATTATACCATGAAGTCAGGGATCCTCCGACCCTTTTTAAGCCTGTAGCACGTATAAGTGCTTTTAACGTGTACAACGCTTTCAATGGTTCACAGCCTTCAACATCAGTTCCAAGACCTGTTCCAATGCAAGGACCTATTTTACATCCGCCAAAATCTGATATGGAAATTTGTAAAATGCTCAATGGAACTAATGGTGACCACCGGTCGGTGCCTAACCAGTGTGGTCATGGATGCTGTTCTCCTCTAAATGGTAACAGCTCAAAAATCTCTCTGTTGGGACCAGAATTCATTGAATATTCAGAACCTCAGTCTTTCCCAAGTTTTGAGCTGGCTGCAATAGCTACTGACATTAGTAACCTTGCTTGGCTTAAAAGTGGATTGGAGAATAGTAGTGTCAAAATGATGGGTGATACTGCTGGCAGGGTTAATATGTAACGAGTCATAATTACATATTGGATGGATGTGCATAAAGGCTATACTGATGTCAACCTTAGTAGTAGTAGACTAGTAGTAGTAAACAAAGTCTTGGGATTTGATAATGATGTGAATTATTGTAATAATATGAATTTGAGTCATTGACTGAGTGAGTAGTGGTTAGATCTTATATGATTACTTGGAATTGCTGATGCATTTTTTTAATGAGTTAGAATTGAACAAGGTATTTCAAAATTTACAACACTCACACACACTATTTTATAATCCAAGTACATGCATTGGTTTCCGTGTTTTACTTTCTCTCTTCACTATTTTCCTCCAACCAAACAAAGTGGTATCAACCATTTGCACTAAACTTCGGTGGTATTGCTAATACGTGTCAATTGATGAACAGTGTAACTTGCATATCAATCCCTATGATTGCTTTTTAATGTTGTTCACTTTCTTACTGTAATCAAAACTCTGTATGTGTTTAAAAGTAATTGCAACTTATGTGCATGTATAATTTAAGAAAATATTTTCTATTTTTAGCTTTTTGTTAGTTTTAATTGCAAAAGTGTACCCAAAACTAGAGTGAAAATCATAACCATTTTCAAACCATACATTACTTGTGTGCCAAGACAAATCACATGTCCAAGTCCAATCATCCACCAACAAACAGCATTAAAGTCACTGATCAATGTTGATCATCACTTAGGCATTTATTTTGTCACTCAATCAGCGAGGGTTGTTCTAAATATAGGAGTACACTAATTAAACTGTTAATTTAAACTGAATTATTTTTGTCAAAAAAAAATATAAACTGAATTTTGTCAAAAAAAAATATATAAGCGGATCAAGACTCTTACCACTTAGACCAATTCATTATTCATTGTTGGTAATAATTGTATTTTATTTATCATAAATCAAACTCCACATTACTATGAGTATCGATTTTTTTTATTAGATAACATAATGACTAATTTTACTTCTTTAAGTAGTGAATTAGTGGGCATAACAAATTTCAAACCCCGATCTCTACACTTTATGTGTAATAATGTTCTTATAAACTGAGCTAAGCTCACGTGGACATATTACCATAATTAATTTTCTCTAAAATTAATATAGTCTACTAACTATATATTAATATAATATACTAAGTAAGTTACTAATTAACCCTTTTTAAAATTTAATCACAATTATTTAAGTTTTTATTAACGTCCTTTATCGTAATTAACTAAATACGGAGAAATTGTTTCCCACACAAATCAACAATTAGTCACTGATTTAGTCAAACAAAAAAAAATTAGTCACATATAAAAAAAATTAAAATGTTATTTGTGCTCCACTTTTTGAGTTACTTTGTTAAAATAAACTAACTAATTTTTAAAGATTTTTTTTTGCAAAAAGCAGCTTAGTGTGATACTATAAAAAAAATAAAAAACCACTTATTTTTTGACTGAAAAAAAAACCAACATGTTATTTGTGCTCCACATTTTTTACTTACTTTGTTAAAAAAACTAGCTAATTTTTAAAGATTTCTTTTTGCAAAAATTATTTTGAATTCCATAGAAATGAGTGCTATAAAGTTATATCATGAGGGACAAAAATAGTTTAATGATGCTATGTTTGTGCTAAGTTACTCAAATTATTAAAAAAAAAAAACTACCCAAAGAAAACAAAAACTAAACTGGAGGTATCATTTCTATATAAGTTACTCATAAGGCTAAAAATGAAGAACACAATATGGCAGTTTTCACTCCATACCATCTCTCATCCTGACTACTACTTCTCCCTACTTTCTCCATCACTTTATCTTTGCTATTAATTTTTATGACAGCATCTTCTAATTTGGTAAGTTTTTTACATTATTGTTGTTATGACTTTTGTTCCTATGAGTAACATAATTTTCATCGCATGCTAAATTAGATTGACTACATTTCAAGTGTCAATAGCGTTTGAAAATAGAATAATATTTTGCTTAAATTACACTACACAAATGTCATTTAATATAAAATATGCTAACATTACTAGATGAACAGAGAAAAATATTTGACACGATCATGGAAGTTGTTCGGAAGCAAAAAATGGGAGTTTTTTTTTTCTATATGGATATGGTGGAACAGGAAAAACTTTCATGGGAAACACTTTAGCAACAACTTTACGATCAAAACGGGACATTGTTTTGACTGTAGCTTCTACCAGAATTGCATCTTTATTGTTGCCTGGAGGAAGGACGACTCATTCAAAGTTCAAGATTTCAGTTCCAACACTTGAGTTTTCTATTTGCAATATAGAGAAGGGAACTGAACTAGAACAACTTTTAAAATTAACAAAGTTAATTATATGGGATGAAGCTCCTATGGCTCACAAATTCTCCTTTGAAATTTGGACAAATCCTTAAAAGACATAGTGAGTGAGGATAAGTCTTCTGCGTCCAAAATATATGGAGGAAAAGTTATAGTCTTTGGTGGTAATTTCAGACAAATCTTTCCGGTAATACCAAGAGGAAGTAGATCTGATATTGTTCATGCAACAAAAAATACCTATTATATTTTGGATCATTGAACTGTTTTAACCCTTACCAAGAACATGCGGTTGCTAAATGGTTCATCAAATTCAAACTCTGAAAAAATTAAAAAAAAATTGAATGGATATTAAGGATCGGGGATGGAGAAGTTTTAGAACCAAATGATGGATATGAAGATATTCCAATTCCAGATGAACTTTTAATTTCATAATTCGATGAACCGATTGATGCAATTGTTAAAAGTACATATCCTGATTTATTGAATCATTACATTGATGGTCAATATCTACAAAGTAGAGCAATTTTAGCATAAACAATTGAGGTTGTAGATGAAATCAATGATTATATATTGAAGCACATTCCATGTATTTCAAATTTATTAGTTGAATAGATTTAATATAATTTATAACATATGCAATTATTTGTTTACAGGGTTTTATTGTGTTTTTGTTGAATATAGGTGATGAAAAGGAATATCATAGTTCAGACTCCATAGATCGAACTGAAGAAAATGATAATGAAGCATTTGAACAGCTTACACCAGAGTTTTTAAATTGTCTAAAAACATCTGGACTTCTGAACCATTCCATCAAACTAAAAGTTGGCACGCCAATCATGTTGTTGAGAAATCTAGATCAAGCTGAGGGGTTATGTAATGGTACTAGGTTGACTGTTACTAAACTTGGAGATCATGTGATTGAAGCTAAAATAATTACTGGAAAAAACATTGGCAATATAATATATATTCTAAGAATGTCGATGTCACCATCACTATCACCGTGGCCATTCAAGCTTATAAGAAGGCAATTTCCAATTATTGTTTCTTTTGCCATGACAATAAAACAAGTCTCAAGGTCAATCTTTAGAACATGTTGGATTATACTTGCCAAGAGATATTTTCAGTCACGGTCAACTCTATGTGGCAATTTATAGAGTGAAGAGCAAACAAGGACTGAAGATATTAATACATGATAACGCAAGAAAATTATTAAATACTACTACAAATGTTGTGTTCAAAGAGGTTTTCCATAACATTCAATAGGTAATTTAGATTCATCTCCTATTTCTCCATTTCAAATTGGAATTTTATATTGTCATTCATTAGATATAATTTCTATAAATTACTAACTGAGTTGCACTTATTCACACACACACATACATATACATATATATATATATATATATATATATATATATATATATATATATATATATATATATATATATTTACACTTTAATGCTTCAACCTAAAATAATTAGAAATAACAATTTTGTTCAATTTTTTCAGGAACTTGCAAAGACTCAAATTGTGCTCACCTTCTTTTACACAAAGTCTTACAAATGTAGAACGGGAGTTGATCATTAATAATTCACTTCAAATTAAAGTATCTCATTTATTAAGTTGTATCTATATTCCATGTTGTTTTCAACAAACCTATATGTACTTTGTAATAGTATAAGTTAGATATGTATTTTTTTTTGGTACAAAGTTAGATATGTATTTATTAATATATTTTTTTTTGACGGGATGTATTTATTAATATTAAGATCATATTTTATATTATATGTTTAAAACTTTATTAATGTAATGATAAAAACATGTTTTCAAATTGTAATGTATTGCTTCTTTTAAATTTTCTTTTGATTTCTGTTATTTTTTTTTTACGGATCTTTGGTTTCAATTGTTATTATTTTTTTAATTAAACATAAAAGAAATAAACAAATTAACCAACATTTTAAAAAACTACATAAGTATTTAATACAATTAAATATAATATTTAACCATAACTCAGACCCGTGCAGATGCACGGGTTTATAACTAGCTATATATTAATATAATATACTAAGTAAGTTACTAATTAACCCTTTTTAAAATCTAATCACAATTATTTAAGGTTTTATTAATGTCCTTTATCGTAATTAACTAAATATGGAGAAGTTGTTTCTCACATAAATCAACAATTAGTCACAAATTTAATCAAACAAAAAAAAATTGTCACATATAAAAAAAAAACTAACATGCTATTTATGCTCCACTTTTTGAGTTACTTTGTTAAAATAAACTAACTAATTTTTAAAGATTTTTTTTTGCAAAAAGCAGCTTAGTGTGATACTATAAAAAAAATAAAAAACCACTTATTTTTTGACTGAAAAAAAAACCAACATGTTATTTGTGCTCCACATTTTTTACTTACTTTGTTAAAAAAAACTAGCTAATTTTTAAAGATTTCTTTTTGCAAAGATTATTTTGAATTCCATAGAAATGAGTGCTATAAAGTTATATCATGGGCGACAAAAACAGTTGAATGATGCTATGTTTGTGCTAAGTTACTCAAATTATTAAAAAAAAAAAAACTACCCAAAGAAAACAAAAACTAAACTGGAGGTATCCTTTCTATATAAGTTACTCATAAGGCTAAAAAGGAAGAATACAATATGACAGTTTTCACTCCGTACCATCTCTCATCCTAACTACTACTTCTCCCTACTTTCTCCATCACTTTATCTTTGCTATTAATTTTCATGACAACATCTTCTAATTTGGTAAGTTTTTTACATTATTGTTGTTGTGACTTTTGTTCCTATGAGTAACATAATTTTCATCGCATGCTAAATTGGATTACCTACATTTTAAGTGTCAATAACGTTTGAAAATAGAATAATATTTTGCTTAAATTACACTACACAAATGTCATTTAATATAAAATATGCTAACATTACTAGATGAACAGAGAAAAATATCTGACACGATCATGGAAGTTGTTCGGAAGCAAAAAGGGGGAGTTTTTTTCCTATATGGATATGGTGGAACAGGAAAACTTTCATGTGGAACACTTTAGCAACAACTTTACGATCAAAACGGGACATTATTTTGACTGTAGCTTCTAGCGGAATTGCACATTTATTGTTGCCTGGACGAAGGATAGCTCATTCAAAGTTCAAGATTCCAGTTCCAACACTTGAATTTTCTATTTGCAATTTAGAGAAGGGAACTGAACTAGAACAACTTTTAAAAATAACAGTTAATTATATGGGATGAAGCTCCTATGACTCACAAATTCTGCTTTGAAATTTGGACAAATCCTTAAAAGACATAATGAGTGAGGATAAGTCTCCAAAATATATGGAGGAAAAATTATATTCTTTGGTGGTAATTTCAGACAAATCTTTCCAGTAATACCAAGAGGAAGTAGATCTGATATTGGTCATGCAACAATAAATGCCTCTTATATTTGGGATCATTGCACTGTTTTAACCCTTACCAAGAACATGCGGTTGCTAAATGGTTCATCAAAATTCAAACTCTGAAGAAATTAAAAAAAAAAAAATTCTGAATGGATATTAAGGATTGTGGATGGAGAAGTTTTAGAACCAAATGATGGATATGAAGATATCCCAATTTCAGATGAACTTTTAATTTCATAATTCGATGAACCCATTGATGCAATTGTTAAAAGTACATATCCTGATTTATTGAATCATTACATTGATGGTCAATATCTACAAAGTAGAGTTATTTTAGCATCAACAATTGAGGTTGTAGATGAAATCAATGATTATATATTGAAGCACATTCCAGGTATTTCAAATTCATTAGTTGAATAGATTTAATATAATTTATAACATATGCAATTATTTTTTTACAAGATTTTATTTAGTTTTTGTTGAATATAGGTGATGAAAAGGAATATCATAGTTCAGACTCCATAGATCGAACCGAAGAAAATGATAATGAAGCATTTGAACAGTTTACATCAGAGTTTTTAAATTGTCTAAAAACATCTGGACTTCCGAACCATTTCATCAAACTAAAAGTTGGCACGCCAATCATGTTGTTGAGAAATCTAGATCAAGCTGAGGGGTTATGTAATGGTACTAGGTTGACTGTTACTAAACTTGGAGATCATATGATTGAAGCTAAAATAATTACTGGAAAAAACATTGGCAATATAATATATATTCCAAGAATGTCATTCATTAGATATAATTTCTATAAATTATTAAGTGAGTTGCACTTATTCACACACACACACATACATATATATTTACACTTTAATGCTTCAACCTAAAATAATTAGAAATAACAATTTTGTTCAATTTTTTCAAGAATTTGCAAAGACTCAAATTGTGCTCACCTTCTTTTACACAAAGTCTTACAAATGTAGAACGAGAGTTGATCATTAATAATTCACTTCAAATTAAAGTATCTCATTTATTAAGTTGTATCTATAAATTCCATGTTGTTTTCAACAAACCTATATATACTTTGTAATAGTATAAGTTAGATATGTATTTTTTTTTTTGGTACAAAGTTAGATATGTATTTATTATTATTTTTTTTTGACGGGATGTATTTATTAATATTAAGATCATATTTTATATTATATGTTTAAAACTTTATTAATCCAATGATAAAAACATGTTTTCAAATTGTAATGTGTTGCTTCTTTTAAATTTTCTTTTGATTTTTGTTATTTTTTTTTTGACGGTTCTTTGATTTCAATTGTTATTATTTTTCTAATTAAACAAAAAAGAAATTAACAAATTAACCAACATTTTTAAAAACTACATAAGTATTTAGTACAATTAAATATATTATTTAACCATAACTCAGACCCGTGCGGATGCACGGGTTTATAACTAGTTAAAGACAAAGAAAATACAACTTCATCAATAATAATAATAATAATAATAATAATAATAATAATAATTTGTCTTATAAAACAATAGTACTAAGGATAAAAAAAATTATGAAAGAAAATAATATACTATCAAGTAACTTGAATGAAAAAACAATCTTTCTAAAAAAGTGTCTTAATTCAAAACTCAAAATAAAACCTCAATCGAGTCAAAAAAAAATTAAATAATAAAACCTCAATTAAATCCATAAACTATATTATAAAACCTCAATTAATCAAATCCCAAACTTTATGATCACCATCACCATAATCATTATCATCAATCATCCTCTTCTTCTTTCTTCATTTCTTCACACTTCAACAACAACAACAACAACAACAACGAAAAATCTTCAAAATCGAACCCTAAACCCGAACAAACCGTTCCAGCTTCCAATCATTTCAACAACTGCGATCAATTTCCCCCCAAATTCGGAGCTGAATTCGCGTTTCCGGTTTCTAGGGTTTTCAATTTTTTCACAGCGATGGCTCAAGGAACGGGACGGAGTAGTAGGGTTGTTGGTGATTATGTAGTTGGGAAGCAAATTGGAGCAGGTTCGTTTTCAGTTGTATGGCATGCGAGACACAAAGTTCATGGAACCGAAGTTGCTATTAAAGAGATCGCTACGCTTAGACTTAGTAAGAAGTTGCAAGAGAGTCTCATGTCTGAGATTTTCATCTTGAAGCGTATTAATCATCCTAATATTATCTCTTTGTATGATATTATTCAGGTATTAATTCTATTTTTTTGTTTATTTTTTCGGTTTAACTTTACTTGTTTTGTTTGTTAGTGTAATCTAATCTAATGTTCATATTTGATTAATTGATAATATGTATAATTAGTGGTTTTATTATTGAAGTTGTGTATTTAAGGAAATAATTAGTGGTCAAATGAGTTTTTTTTTGTTATATGTATGATCTATGAAGCACGGACACGGGACACAATACGGATATTGACACTAGTCAGCGATCAAACTTTGAGGAAATGACAATTCAATGTAATCATATGTGTCAGAGTTGTGTCAGTTGTTGGACACGGGAACACGCCTTTGATCAGAAGTGTTGGTGCTATAGGATTTAACTTGTAATTGATGTTATTGTTTTTTAGTGAATAGTTATGTTTTAGTTAAACTGTTTTGAGTTTTAGGGTATGGCATGTAGGAGGTTTAAACTTTAAACAGTGTGATGAGTTTGGTGATTTTTGAAATTGATATATTTATATTTTATTGTGGGGAAATTAGGAGCTTGAATTGGGGTTTATAGTGTAAAGTTAGGTTTATTGAAATGGGGTGTTATATTGTAAAGTTGGATTTATGCTGTAGTGGAGATTTTATACAGATTTTGCATTATATCGAGGTTTGCTAAATATGGAGTTGTGTATGTTATACTATATATTGGAAAATCTTTTGGCTTTGAGGTGCCACACTATTTCTCTGTCTTTTTGTGAAAATATATAGAGTATTTTAAAAAAAGGAATCATGAGTTCTTTGAATCTTAGTATCTAACTATTGACTCTAATGTAAAATTTTGCTGTATAATTGAATTGGGGTACTTCATGATTGTGAAAATGCTGAGAATCAAGAGCTCTATAATAAAAGTGAAAGTGATATTTTGAATATTTGGCTACGAAATCACATTGGTTTGGTTCCATATATTGCAATTGGAGTCAGCACTTTTTAGTTTAACGCAATGGCCTCAAATTACAATGAGTAATGATAAATGGCTGTGTTCTATACCATGATTCAGTGTTGTCGACGGTGGAAGGCCAAAACTCTGCCATATAAACACGCTTTTGCAGCCTATGGTGGTAGTCCCTTCACTAATTGCCTATGTTGGTTGTCCAAATATCTTTATACCCACCATTTAACAAGACTGCTATGATTTATGATTTAAGTATTTGGATTGGCTTATTTTTATTCGAAACCAAAATGGTATGGGTTTTGACTCAGAATTTTAGCACTTGAGTTGAGTAAATTGGTCTGTAAGAAATTATTATATGCGTTACAGTGCAAAGCCAATTGAAATTTACATTGATGGGTGCATCAATAAAGTTTTTGGTTATAAATTCCATTAATTTTATATAGGCTCCTGGGAAGATACATCTTGTGTTAGAGTTCTGTAAAGAGGGAGATCTTTCTATGTACATTCAACGTCATGGAAGGGTACCAGAGGCAACTGCCAAGCATTTTATGCTTCAGCTGGGTATGTTTCATCTGTTTGTAATTGTTTTTTCGTTTTGTTTTTCTGGAAATAAAGGAGAACTCTGTGTTACAGCTGCTGGTCTACAAGTTCTTCGGGACAATAACCTCATTCATCGAGATCTGAAACCACAGGTATCCTGATGCTAATCAACATAAATGTGCATCAATTGTTTATCGTTTTTAGTTCATAATCCTAGCTGATTCCTCTATTTTAAAATTTAATTTTGCATGAAGGTAGTGTTTTCTTTTTTTTGACAATATGAAGGTAGTGTTTTTGTTGTATCTAAATATTGGTAATATGCCTATCATCCTTGAAACAGAATCTTCTTCTCTCCAGAAGTGATGAGAAGTCAGTGCTGAAGATCGCTGACTTTGGATTTGCAAGGTAGCCTAATTATTTCTATATCGTTCATTTCTAAGACCCCAAAAATGATGAAAGCCTCACAAGTTCCAATTGTTTCAAAAGTGTTACTATATATTTATGCGGCACAAATTTTATTTATATAAGATGTTTGGTGAAAGCATATTTTAAATTAGTTTATTTTGAAGTTCCCTCAAGTTGCTAAATCTTTGAATTATGCATCTACATACAAATTAAACCACCTTGTTTGTTTGAATTTTTCCTTTCTATTTTGCTTGTTTTTTTAACTCAAAATCATAGGAATTGTATTTGAAAAAGGATTCCTACTCCTTGCTAAAATTTAGTTATTAAAACACCAATTTCTTCTTGGGCAGATCTCTGCAACCGAGGGGACTTGCAGAAACAGTATGTGGTTCACCACTCTACATGGCTCCAGAAATCATGCAACAGCAAAAGTATGATGCTAAGGTGAATTTTACCCATCTGAACAACAGAAAACATTCATTTTTTATTTCCATCCTATTTATCCGGAATTAAATACGCAGGCAGATCTCTGGAGTGTTGGAGCTATCTTATATCAGTTTGTTACAGGGAAAACACCTTTCACTGGAAACAGTCAACAACAGGTATTTGTGTAGCCATTTAGGTGCTATTTTCTATACCGGTAGTCTTCTTCCAATTGGGTGTGATTCTTTTGCCATTCCTAGTTAGCTTACTGTTATAATCACAAACTCTGCAGTTACTAGACAATATTAAGAACTCAACAGAATTGCAATTTCCGTCTGATAGCCAAGGTTTGAGTTCTGAGTGCAAAGATTTGTGTCAGAAATTACTACGCCGTAACCCAGGTATATTTTGTTATAGATTGAAGTCTTAGTCTGAGACTTGAATGAAGTGTGAATCTTTAGGCCTGTTTGAGATATTTAATGGTATCCCCGGCAATTATTTAATCGCTGTCTACTATCGGTTATAATTTCTAGGAGTAATTCTATGACCAATTGCCCTTGAAAGCTAGCTTTAGTAGAGGGGGTGGTCAATGCATGTTGTATTGCCTATGTGAAGTTAGATTTGCTCTTGTAGTAACCATCAGTTTGGCAATATACAACAAAATTGGGCCAACAATTATTCCTTGATGTTAGGCTTTTAGATAACTTGAATCATCCTCCGGCTAACCATGCTAACAAGAATAAAGGGACATTTGGTGTTTTTCCCTTTTGCGAATGGAAATCTAACAGAGCACTTAAGACTGTAGAGTGCTTATTTTGGCTTGTCAGGCGAGATACAGATACTTAATTGTAATTGATACAAGGGTATGAATGCAAAGGTAAATTATTAACAATAGTTAAGACTTAAGAGCCAGGCAAGTCAATTGTTGAAGTCATGAGTTTTAGATAAAAGGACAAGAGAAATAATAATAGCTCGAGTATTATTGATAGTTGATAGTAAATTGTTAATAGCTTGATACAAAAGACTAAACTCTAATCTCTATTCATTGGGATACATATATTCAATGATAATAAATATGGAAATCAGGAAAAATTTAAATAAAAACTAAAGATGTTTTAAGATACTCTAAGATTATAAACTGATCCTATGAAGTAAAATAAGATACTCAATTATAATAACAAGGATGTTTTAAGCTATTTTATTATATTCTATCAACAACTGTTAAGGAGAGTCTTATGAATTGAGGAAGGATGATGATTTTGAGGATTGATCGTAGACAACTAGTTGGGGATTGAGGGACAATATTTATAAAATATGCTTGTAATAATTCTCTGTTTCTTGTTGTATTAATTGAGGGAAATTTTAACATCTGTTCTCCAACCTACATTTTAGAAAAACCTTATTCTAATACATGGTTTATTTTCTAATTTTCAGTGGAACGTCTAACTTTTGAAGAATTCTTTAACCACCCATTCCTTAATCCGAAGCAAACAGAACCGGATGAACCATTAAGGTAAAAGGGAAGGCTTTTAGAATTTATTGTTTATCATGGCTTTTAGTTTCAAGACATAAATGTCTTTTTGTTTGCAGGAATAAAAGCTCTTCAAGGCTGGTAGGTGGATTCTCTTCGACAGTGACTGACCCTTTGAGAAGAAGTGAGGAAAATCATCAAGAGGATTGCTTACCTTTCTTTCTAGATGATGATTCCAGTGGACCTGAAGGGAATACATTGTTTTCCAAGAAGTCCTCAATTAAGTCTACCTTTGGATTTGATCTAAATAGAAAACTAGATAAAGCAGAGTCAACTTCTATTCCTAATAATGTAAATCGTGCTTCCAGATATATTAGTGTAACACAGAGACCTGAAAACACTTCTAAAAGATTGGACAACCATAAAATTTTAGGAAGAAATCTCACTAGTCCTCTAGGATCTCCTGAACAGATATTTGCAAACCCTTATCCAAAAGGTATCGATACCAAACTGAAGTTTCTTTTTTGCATTTCTGTTTTTCATGGTTAGATTTAAGACATTTTTCACATTATTATCTATAATGCTTCTCATGTTCTATGAAATTTGCAGTTACAGATTCACTTGAGAATATTGATCAAGAATATGTTCTTGTGTCTGGGCCCCCTATGGATGTTTCATCTTCTTCAGTGAATGCTTCAAAGCCCAGCCATTCCTTATTTAGGTCAGGTAGTTACCCCCAAGAGTCTTCTAATACAATCACTAGATTAAGTGCTCCAATGCAAATCGTTGGTGCATCTACCAATAGCATGTGCCAAATTGGAAGTTCAGGTAGTCAGGACTCTGCTCCTGGGACTTCACATGGATCGATGGATATAGGTGATGAACAGCCATCAACTAACTGCATGACAAGGGTAAAATCATTGGAACAGTATGCCTCTGCCATCACAGAATTAGTTAATGAAAAGGTAAATGTTGCTAAAACATTTATTGGTATATTTATCCTATACAATAAAAGTAACACAGGATTTAAGACGATTTTATTATGATAAAATGACAAATTCAGGAATGTGCATTTATGATCAAATATGAACTAGTCATTCACTGTGTCTCTGCAAGAGCATTTAAAACTTCTCCAATTACACGATTCTTAAACTAATAAATTAACTAATCAGAATATTTTGTGGACAAGTATTGACTACATAGTGATACATTATATTTTATATAATGGATGCAATCATTCTAGATAATAACCAATACAACCGTTTTGGTGCCTTTCTCCTTCGCCTTTGCTCAAGAAACTTGTTATTGTTGTTATGAGTGTTATAGATGTTGTAACTGTGAAGCTGTTGTGTGAGTTCCTTCATTAATCAGTATGAATTATGCACTGTCTACTTGCCTGTAAGGAACTTTTCCTTTTGGGGAATGATCCAGACCGTGTTTCCTGTTTACATCCTTGATGTCTCTCATGCTGCCTTTGGCATTGCATAAAACAGTTTTGCTTGAATAAATATTGAATTTGTTATTTTTTTCATTAAAAACATTATACTAATGTATTCTTATTATTCCTCCACAATCTTCCCCTCCAAAACAAAATTATTAGATTGAGGCAAGAAAACAGCTAGAAGCATTTTCCATTCAGCTTGTAATTCTTGCCATTTGGAAGCAAGCACTGCACATATGCCATACACAGGCTGCCTCAGCCATGGAAGGAAGCCCAAGTCAAGAAGCTTCAAGATATAGAAGGAGCACCAACAAGAAGCATGGTAGTCCTGATTCGGAAGAATGTCTTGATGAAAACACCCAAGTGCCCAAAGATTTACTATCTCAAATTGAAAGTGATTTTTTGAGGGAATTTGAGCATGCCGAAGAACTTGCTAAGACCATTGAACCTGGTATTACTTTCATATTTATTATTGTTTACGTGTAAACTTTTAAATCACAAGCAATTATATATTTCTCCTGATTTCAGGAAATACAGAGATGCCAGATGCAATGGAAACAATATTTCAAGCCGCCCTTGCTTTTGGGAAACATGGGGGTGTGAGTATTTCCTTCTGCTTCTCATTTCTTCCATTTCAGACAGGGTTTCAAAATGCATCTTTGAAATGCAATTTTAGGTTCATTAAATTAATTGCCAATGTTTGATTTCTTTTGTATACCAAATTTATGCCAATGATAGGTAATTAGGTGGGTGGTTGTTACACTCCATCACTCCCTTACTTTATCACTCATAGTAAATAAGATAAATAAATGGGATTGTTTTATTCAAGTATGGTGATGAAAAGAATTGGTGAAGGATGATCCTCTGGAGAAGAGGAACCACTGCAAAGGTTAAGCATCACTCTGATGTTGCAAAACTAACCAAATTCATAATGCTGTTCCCCTAACATAATGTGTCTGGTTGACTAACCACATCCCTTCATCTTCCAAGTGCTGTTTCTACTTTCCTTTTTGCCACACCCCTCTAATGTTTCTTAAATAAAATTTACCATAGGTTAGGCTTACTTGCTTGCTGCTTGGCGCTTGCTACTTTGACTGTTAATATTTAGTCAGCATTGCAACCCTCCTAAGTATCAACCTTAGTCAGCTACTTTGACTGTTAATATGGTTGAAGCTGTTTCCCAGTTAGAATCTTCTATGGATAATTTTCGTAAGACATCACTATTTAATATATTTGCCTTTTTGCTAATTTTGAATCAGTCACTGTTTTTTATAATCTAGACTTCAAAACCTGGATGGATCTGAGAGCTAGCTTTTAAGAACACTTTGTCTCTTATCTTCACAATGAGATACTTTCTATGCTAATGCGACTTTGACCTCGCGAATTCCTGAATTTCGATATACATCTCTGCTATTGTGATCTATCCTAGAGGGTCACTCCCATCGTATATATTGTTGCTACTTTGGAACCATTGAAATATAGTTTCATGAGATAAGGAAAACTATAGGTCAAACCACTAATAAGGGGATTTGGATCTAAATGTTTTGTCAATAGACAAAATCACTGAGGACATTATAGTGTTATTTAATTCATAGAGCAAATCCCTCTTAGTGGGAAAAGGTATTGGTTGTTAACTTCTTCATAAATAGTTAGGACTTGGTTGATATCTTACACGTGTTTGCCACATCACTTTTATACTAAAAGTTAAGGTTTTAGGATATCATCATGATGCTCATGTTACTTGTATGTTGTTTGCAGGTAGAAGAGCTTATGGGTGATACAGAAAGTGCAGCTGCATTGTATTCAAAAGCCGTCCGTTTATTGGTTTTTCTTCTAGTGGAAGGACCATCTCTGATTCTCAACCCTCCATTTTCATTGACAAACTCAGACCGTTACAGGCTTCGGAATTACATTGATATTCTTAATAACAGACAAGGTTATTCAAGGTCTCAGAGAATGCAACTTCTTAAGGGTGATGATAGTCAAGGAATCTTTAAGGAAAAGTTTTAGAGCATTAGCAGTGTTTCTTCATTTACCATTCTACACGTTACAATTATTCATTTGTACAGTTATTCTTTGATGAATGGGAAATTGGGGATGCTGATAGAATTAAACCAGCATGAAACAGTTGTAAATTTCAACATTTCTGTGACTAGAATGATCAAATGTGCATTCCATTATTTACGCTTTTTCATTTTATCGCATTAGTTGCTATGATGGTTACATTAGTAGATATGTTCAAATTGTTAATGTTTCCCACCCTAAAATGACTTCGGATCTACATATTTGAAAAAACACAGTTTTTGTGCAGTCTAGTAGTACACTTTCAGACAAATTATGTCATTTGCAAATACGTTTCCTTAGAACAGCTTTATGAAGTATTTTACATGATCTTAATATGCAAAGCGTTCTCTCGTGTTTTAAGTTTCTGATAAGCAAAGTTTAAGGTAGCGTTCAAGGAAAGAAAAGAAAAGGTATCATTACCGATTCCTTTGCATCTTTTAGTTTCGTATCATAAAAGAGTTGAATTTATGCAAGGTTTGTCTAAAACTTTTGTGACCCCTTCTCATCCTTGTAAATAGTTCGAGTTAGAGTTAGAGTGAAAATCATTGTTTGCTACTATCTAAAAATTACAATCATTAAATTTTTGTTATAATTATAATAACTTGGTAATAAACCAAATTATTGAAAAATGATTTGTTAAATAAAGGTCACACATTTTTACAAAGGACACTAGTGTAAAAAGGTGATATCTAAGACATCCCAATTATATTGGCATCTCTAATAAGCCACTTAAAAAATATCCTAGTGAAATATATTAAAATAAAATAAGAATGATACAAAGAATCTTGGGGGACTAACCAATATCTAAGGTGTAAAAAAAATTGTCTCATTAAAAACCTTACCGAAGAAATTAAAATTTAATGGAATAAAACTTTGATTAAGAAAAAAAGAGTGCAGAGATGAAATAAAGATTCAAACATCAACGTTAACATGCCTATTTCTTTAATCAAACAAACTTAATGTCTTTCATTCACCAACAAAAAATCAATAAAAGGAGGAATAACATCAACATAATGGTGACTAACTGAAGATATAGCAATGCTTAACTAGTTACACTTGGAAGTTGGAAGGAAATATGGTTATCTTTTTTATAGCTAAAATTAATTCATGTTGCCTACGGTGCACACTGAAGCAAAAAATATAAATCACAGATTGGTAGAAATTGTCAAATGGGGATGTAGCTCAAATGGTAGAGCGCTCGCTTTGCATGCGAGAGGTACAGGGTTCGATCCCCTGCATCTCCAATTTTTACTATTTTTTCTAATTCTCTAATTCTCTAATTATTTGAAGCAAAATCAATTTTCTTGCTCTGTCATAGTGCATGCATATTTATTATCTTTGCATCACTTTTCATCATTCATCCACATAAACCCCTAGAGATTAACATAA
The DNA here is from genome assembly GCA_951804385.1 of Trifolium dubium. Lineage (NCBI taxonomy): Eukaryota > Viridiplantae > Streptophyta > Magnoliopsida > Fabales > Fabaceae > Trifolium > Trifolium dubium. The sequence goes on along the minus strand of OX638071.1, from coordinate 36,335,707 downwards.
CTGAAATTATACATAATCATTATAAGTGTCTCAATGTTTTAGAGTTATTATTATGGTAAAAAATGTGTTAAAGTGATTATTCTTGTGTAAAACCCAATAATAAATAATAATTCTTTTTGTTTTTAATAAAACTGAACTTAGATGATTTGAAAGAGATATTATGAAACACCTAAATACCAAATAGCACAAAAATTACAAAGCAACATTTACGAAATCATTATAATTCTTATTGATTATGTAGCATACAATAGCATGTGTTGAAGGAGATAAGTACTTGTATTGTATATAACCATGTTAAAAACGACTTCAATGATTTAGTCTTATATGTTTTTTAAGAAAATTCATACAATGTTTATCTAATCTTCTATTTTTATTTTGAAAAGAAATGTGTAGTCTTCTTTCTACCCTTGTGTTGATAGATAGTTGTGTCCTTAAGCATAAAGAGAATGTGCACATAGTCATTGGTGGGCAATGTATAGAGCAGATACTTTATTTTATCCTTTTTGGAATAACTACCTATAATATTAGTTGGTAATATATGTGAAGAGGAAACTCAAATTTAATTAAGATACAATATGTTCCATAAAACTTGAAAAGTTAACTCACATAGGATAGCTTAGAGACAATTTAAGTGCATGTATAATGTTAAAAGAGTTTGATTTATTGGGTTGGGTATGCATTGCCAGTGACGGATCAATAAATTTTAAATAGTGGAGACACAGCATTACAATATTAAATATATTTTTACATATTAAATTTGGAAGAGAAAGATTGTGCTTGTGATTTCACAATGAATTTGTAAATTTGTGATATTGTGCGCCACTGCGCCTTAGTGTTCTACCCTTTTGTCAATTTGTTTTTACTTTCTTTACTTTGACAATTGTTTTTTCTCTATGTTTGGACAAAAGAAGGTTGTATTTTTTTTTAAGCAACAAGGTTGTGTGATTGGCGCAGCGCAGAAAGGCGGAGCAGAGCGGGCGCTATTTCAGTGACGCGGACACTGATATTAATATATATATATATATATATATATATATATATATATATATATATATATATATATATATATATATATATATATATATTAGAACTAAGAAATTATGAAAAAGAATATTTAGTATAAATATAATTATGTAAATGAAAAATTAAAGATAATTAACTGATTTATATTAATAATATAAAATATACTAGTATTTAGTATTAATATAAATGAAAAATATATTTAGAATTAATATATAATACTAATACCACCACATGCATTTATTTATCTTGTTGGGTTTGTGTCGATTAGATCATTGTGGGGCTGGCCCAATAACATTATTTATATGTCTTGTTAGTTTTGTTGGATTAGATCATTATTGGTATGGCCCAATAATATATATTATGACAAAAGAATAAAAGGTTAACCCTAATTTTTATCGCTCCCACTAGCAGCCGCTCCAGATCCAGATCCGTTGCCGACCTGCACCGTGATGTGAAGTCGGCCGCAAAACAAGACCACCCTAACTCAGCCAGGCCAAATCCGACACAGAGCGCCGCGATCGCTACATCCGCTATTGATAATACAACCTTCGACATACATTCGTCCCTGTGAACAAAAACATTCTATTAATTATAGTGCACAATTATTTATTGTTTTACATTGGTGGTAAGAACGAGGTAATCTGCATCTTAAGGATTAGACATAACATAATATTGTTCTAAACCTTAGGATACAGATTATCCAATCCTAACCCAATACGATACACTCTTCATTAAAGTATTAGATAAGTGAAAATTTATTGAAACTATTAGAGCTTTTATAATTAATTGGTAATAAAGAAGAGATAATCTGCATCCTAGGTATAGATACAAAAATAATATTGATCTATACCTCAGGATGCAGATTATCGATTCTTGAACCAATATCCAACAAATATTTATTGAGGCAATGTATGTTAAATATAAGAACATGTGTAAGTGGCTGTAAGGTGGCTAAATTGATAATCATTAGCATGATGGGAGAAATCTATATATAGTGTTTCTCAAAGTATATGTGTCAATTTCAGTGTTCAAGTATTGTGGAACCAATTCTTGCATGTATATATAGAATAATAATCGAGACTATGGTCCCAAAATGATGATTGTTATAAAATGAGTTATGTTGTACAATATGCCTTTTTTTTTGTGACACCAGATCTACTCGATCAAAATTTGAGAGTATTTACTTCTCAATTACTCGATAATATTTTAATCGATATAAATTTTATAAAATACACCGTTGAATTGAAAGTTTATATCATATAGATTATTTTTGTAAAATTTCAAACAAATCCAATGAGACATATAAAAATTAACGGTTTGTGTGATTTTTTAAATGCCGTTAATTTTTATGTATCTCAATATCATATCAAACGATTTTAGATTTGTCTGAAGTTTTACACAAATGATCTATATGATATAAAATTTGAATCCAACGATATATTTTATATAAAAATGTATATCATCAGTTAGAACATTATTGAGTTGATGGGGGTAATTAAATACCCCAAATTTTGAAGGGGTAGATTAAAAAAATCTTTTTTATACCATAATCATTCATTAAAAATTATAAAGTATATCAATTGAAATCGGAACATATTTAATTTTGCTAATGAACTACAATATGCCTTTTGAGAGCCACACAATGTAATTTCACAACAAAAAAACATCTAGGCTTTTTCGATTCGTATGCATATGTTTGATATTTATCCTTGAATATATGTGTGCTACTTCACCTCACACATGGTGTGAGTGTTTAAGAAATTAAATGTTAATTAAATCGTTTATCCAAATGGCAACAATTAAGTACAAATTTAATATTATTTGTTTTCATTTTAATATTTTAATAAATGTTTTTCCGACATCTAACTGTGCGTTATATAATTTCCGCTATTTTAATAATTTTCTATCCTCAAAAAACATTAGTTAGTATTTTATACGGTGTCAAATTTGTGTGTACATATATTTGCACAATATACTTGTCTACATATTTTTCAAAGATAACTAACTAATGTTTTGAAGATACATCAATCATGTGCAAGTGCAATATGCAATCATGAACCGACACAAAAATGTCACATCCAATTTTGGCTGAATATAGATTATTGAAAGAGGGATGTGGCAAATGTTGAATCATATAAACCATCACTTTTCAAGCTTGAACATTCCTATAATTCAAAAGAGAAGCATCGATCTATATATATGCCACAACAAATAAGATGAGCTAGCTTCCTACAAATACTTCCATCTAATCTCCCAAGAATTTGTGCAACATACAAGCTAAGGATCGGTCCAACAAATCTATAGGCTCAAAACAAAATTTAAATTAAGATTTCTTTAAGAACTAACACAACAAAACTAAGGGTGCGTTTGATCTGCTAAAAAACAAGGTACTGGACAGGACAAGTCCAGTTGTATTGTGTTTGATTGTAAAACTGTTTCAGGGACTGGACAAATCAGGTGGCAAGGGACAACACAAAAACAGAAATTCTTGTCCTCCACTAAACCACAGCACAACTTTTTGTCCACAGTACAAGTGATCTAAAATATCAAAATACATTTTTTTCACCAAACATCGTATTAACCAAAAAATTATTCAATATCATAAAATTTTGTCCTGTGCTGTTTTATCTTGTGCTGTGCTGTTCTATCTAATGCTGTATTGTCCAGTACTTAGTGTTTAACAAATCAAACGCACCCTAAAGGTCTTTAATTTATAAGTTCAACTAATTTTTACAACATTAAACAATACAAAAACAAATGTCAAATTCATTCATATTTTTTTTATATATATAGATAAAATGATAATAGTCATTAAAAACTCATACACAAAACTAAATTAAAGTATTAGGATTCGCCAGTCATGGTGTTCGTCCTAACAATTTTGACATTTTTATCAATTAATATAAAATTTCTGAATGATTCATTTCTTTTATTAATTTAATGAGATAAATTTGTGCGAGTTTTTGATTCAATTCACATGGAGAAAACGAATTTGGTAGGAATACAAGTTAATTTTCGGTTTTGTATCTTATGCTTAGTCTATTTATTTTCTGGACCAAATAAGAGCATTATTCTCAAGTTCAATTGTAAGATATAATCTTTACTTGTTAAGGAGAATCCTATATATAACATATTATGAGCATATGGCATTGGTTTGTTACCCCAGAATTAATAGAGGACCATTTTTGTACCAGTTACTTGTTAACCAAATAAAGCAAATTAAATTCCTGATTCTACAACCATGTCTTGACTAGATTTGGATCACAATTAAGTTATCGTGAGGAATGCAAATTGCATTGCATGGGGGTATAATTGAGACTTGAGAGAGACTTCAATGTTGTAATAAGCTCTTGAAGAAAATCTGAAATATTTAAACTCAACATTTAGTTGATGATGATACTTAGGAAACACTTAAGTTTAGTACAGGCTCAGCTCCTTGTGATTACTGGCAAAAGTTACCTACAACTAAGCTATTCTTATTCATAAAGGTGCTAGATGAATTTTTTTATCACTCCACTAAAAAATTTAATCTACATAATTCAAAGATGTTGCTCTATAAAAATAATATGTGAAGATCTTATAATTATTAATAATATATTTGTCGTTTAAGAAAAAATTATGGTCTTGCTACTAGCTTGAGTCTTGAGGGCATCTTGGATATTATAGAAATAACAGACATTTGGTGTTATTAAGATCAAAAGATTTCTAAACATTAATTTAGTGTTTTTATTGATAAGATGGGAAAAAAATATTCTGTTTGAAAGCATAGCCTCTTTTTTTTTTAGGTCGCATCACTCTTGTTCAACTTTTTTGGGCTAATATTTCTGAAAATTTTATGCAATGTCAATTTGTGATGAGAGTGAGAAAATATATTTGAGAACCCACATTAAAGTAAGCTATATAATTTGTCGTCTCATTTCTTGGAGTAAGATTTTCCTCCCTAAATATCAAGGTGGTCTTGATGATTTTCCAAAGTATACTCAATCTTAAAGTTAACAATAATGCAAACTTTAATATCAAGTGGTCTTGACGTACATATTAAAGTTTGCATTATTATTAACGTAATCAAACTTTGGATTAAGGTGATTAAAGTAATTGTAGGTCTAATGTTTTCTTTAATATCATAAATGACAATGATTAAAACTAATAGTGTACATTAAAAATTATATTTATCTTTTTCTTTGTTCATATTATTTATTTTCTTTGTTAAATTATAATCAACATTCATATAAACCTGCTTTTATTTCTGAAGGATTTGTACTTGATCAGCTCATGACACAACCATGTCCACACCCTAAAAATTGAATATACACAAACTTTAGAGCCTTCATACATTTCATCCCAAAGAGTACTAAGTACCATAAAAATCAATATTTCAATACCTCATTTCACTGCCTGGCTAGTTTCAATATTGATTTATAAATGCAAAAAAGCCGCTTGGTTAGTAAATAATATATAACTCCACAATCAAATTAAAATAAAAGTACATAGAAATTATAATAATATTAATTATTATTTTAAAAGACGTTCATCATCCTACAAAGTCATGAAACATTTGACCACCAATAACATCTCTACCAAAATGCCTATTTTGTGATTCAAAACCACTCATAACATAATTTCCTTCATTATTGGTTTCAAGTCCAAGACCAAATCTTTGAGCAGCATTTAATGGAAATGGTTCAGCTAAACCAATTCCATGATTTTGATAAAGTCCTAATGTCAATGACACATTACTATTACTACTATTAGTATTATTATGATTGCTTCCACTTCCAATGTTCATTCCAACACCAACTTGTTGAAAAGGTATATTCATTTGATGTTGTTGATGTCCTTGACTCCTAATTGGCATGCTCGGTATTTCGTTTACAACGCGCTTGTAAGAAGCGTCGTGAAACTTATCTGTCGAGGTAGACGGATTATTGGAAAGTAGAGAAGTGTCGGAAGGCAAATGGTGTTGATGATCATTTGATTTGTTTCTAGAATTCTCTTCGTTTGGTGAATCATTTGGATTTTGTCGTGTTTCGAGCATGTGTATTTCTTCTACCATTGGTTTCCATAGTCTTACTCTTGCATTTATGAACCAATTAGACACCTAATACAAAGATAGATAGATGTATATAGTTAAATGTTGGTAGGATTATAAATTACATTAGTTAATAAGCATGAAATGATTTACAGGATCGATTCTTTATTATCGAGATAATGCTTACTTGGCTACGCGACAGACCGGTTTGTTTAGCCAACATGATCTTGTCTGTATCAGTAGGATAGCTGCACAAGAAATAAAACAAGCGATCAAAATGCGACAAAAGTGAAATACAATAAAGGGGTTTCAATGTTCACAGACTCTTAAGTATAAATTACGGTTCACAACAACAATGTCGAGGCTTCTGAAGTTACCACAACCATTGTTATTGCAATTGTAATTGCATATTTGCATTGCATCAACTTTCAAACATGTCTATTGTTAGTTAGTTTGATCCATCCTCAAAATATCTTCTTCACATGTCAACTTAGTCCACGAATGGAAATTGCTAATATAAAACACATCCGAGGATATGTTTGTAATTTCAATATATTAAGGGACTAAAATGTCGATGTACTTGATTTAAAACCCTGCACAGATGTTCATATTTTTGCGGGGGAGGAAACAAGATCATGTCGTTCAAGGTTTATAAAGCTGAACGAATTACTTGATCGACACGAATGAAATATAAAACAGCACTTACGGATGCAAAAAGTGCTCAAAAAGCCACGCTCTAAGAACAGTCACAGCACGCTCGGGAAGTCCTCTTTGAGGTCGCCATACAGGTTGTTGCTGCTCAAGAAAACCTGACCTATTGCCGTAAGGACCTCCTCTTTCACTATTGCCAAATCTCGGAGATTCATCTTTCCTATTGCTTGTGTGAAAATGAGCCTTATTATTGAACTGAAGCCGATCAGTAATTGCCTTCTTCAAGCATCGAAAATGTTTCGACATGGCTTTAATCGCCAAACTTGCATACGGAGCTGCATTGTTGAGGCCCGAAACATACTCAAATGACGTAACAACCGATTGCATTTGTTGGTAGTATTGCCTGTACCTCTTGTATACCTAGTAAAAATGTACCACAATTATCACAATCACGATTCAATATCAAACATTCTCAATTGAACTATAATTAGACACCGATAATAGAATTAATAGTTAGATTAACACATTAGGCTTACTTTGTTTCATCTAAAACTCACATTTGAAGCTCCTATGTTACATTCTTATATTTAATTTCATTAAAAAAAATTCACACAAGTTTCACATGAGGCTTTTATGCTAAAATAGAATATCTGCTTTTGATTTTAAATGAGAGATTCATTGAGTAAAGTAATGATGTCATTAGTACTTAGAAAACAAGCTTCTAAAGTACATTTCTACAAAAATAATTAGATACTGAAAATGAGTAAGATAGTTCCCAACCATAGAAAAAGCACAAGCACCATACAATATAATAAGCACTTGTAATTTACAATATAATTTTCATGCTGTATCTTAATCTACTTCAGAAGAAAGGTAGAATTCAATATACAAATAATTGAAATCTAATAAAAAATGAGATAACCCAGTTATTCTTCTAGATAAACATCACAAGCCATGTATGACATATTGTTCATTTCATGCTCATTTTATCTTTAATATTATCATATTAACATGTAAAAAAAATTTAGTCCAATTAACATGTAAAACTTTACTATCCCAATAGAGAATAAAATATCCACCAATTAAGTATATACACCACAAGATGGTTTATCATTTTACATCTTTTTTTTTAAGAACCAACTAATATTTTCTAGTTAAACACATATTCCCTCTCCCTCTTGCCCCAATTATAAGAAAAACAAAACAAAAAAATCATCAAAACCAATGAGCTTATTCATTGTTGTAAAATTTTGAATGTTTTTTCTAATATACCCTTAAAGGAAATTGAGACATAGAGTAAACATACTAATATCAAAAACACAAACACCTTAAATGAGGGTAATTAATTATTTAAGCATTAATTGCAACTTATAAAAAAGACCCAAAAAAATTCAAAAAACTCTTATTAACAATAATAGTATAATATAATAATAATATAATTAAGGAAGAAATAGTATAAAATATTCAATCTTATCATGATTTTGAATGACATGTTGAACTATTAAAGTATCAAGGGTTTGGGTATTATATATGTAAAAATAACTCCAAGCAAATAAAGCCAATCAATCATACACAAAGGCAAAACGCCTTATTTTTATCATCTAAAAAATACAAGTTTCTTTAACTTTTAATCATCATAATCATATCTCTCCAAGCTTTTTTGGAGTATAAATCTTTTCCAATGGATTCCTTCAAAATACAACTTTAAGCAAAATTATCCCTCCAAATTGGGTGACAAAGTCACTCATAAAAGAAATTTATGGTTGGCATGCATAAACTTTATAATACCAATCTCCATGCATATATTCCCTCCCATTAACTTTTCCAAAAAAGCCAATTGAGTTCACCGAGGCCATCCATCACAAGACAATACAAGAATATATGTACATAGAATAAATATCATATATTAATCTATTAAGCTATAAATTACAAATTAAGACATAATCTTAATGTATATATTTAGAATAGAATTCAAATCATAATTGAAACTAAGCTACACTTGTTTCATGCAACCAATCAAAACATTATGTTAGCCTACCACTAATATAACCAACCTTCCACTTTTTGAAGGAATCATAATCATATAGATACATTGATTAATCATATTATATTATGAGCACTAAATCAAGCTTAAAAGAACAAAATAGAGAGCAGTTTATTGAAATTAGACTCTTAATCAACTCTTAGTGACATGAACCACTAAAAAATAGAGAGTAGTTTAAAATGGAAGATAATAGATAAATTTATCTCAAAAACTAAAATAAATAATCATCTAGACAAATTGAAAAATCATTTTTAGGCAGTAGGTACTCTTTAGGACATGGATCACTAAATATTTTTTAAATCCAAAATATATTGAAAATAGTAAATCAATTAATTTAGAAGACTAAAACAGTAAACCACTAGACAAAATGACAAAACACAAATCAACCACAGCAATATCAAACATTCAACCGACAAAACAAATAGTAAATAATAAATAATAAAATAATCCACTTCAACATAATGAAAATTTTCACATGACAATAGTAGTAGTAGTAGTACTAACACAAATAAGAACAAATTAATGGAAACAAAAAAAAATTGCTCAAAAAAAAATAAAACAAACCTCATCAAGCATAGTCAACAATCTTGATTTATTTCTACCATCACCAAATGGATCTTCTTCACTCAATCTTTCCAGAGGAGATTCCATCATCAAAGATGAATCAGCCAAAACCACAATCTTCTCACTACAAACACCTCTTCCTCCAACATCACAAATCTCTTGTAACAATTCTTGAGCTGGTTTCAAAAACCTAGAATCCTTCAAAACAGAAGCATATCCAGTAAATGGAACTGAACCACCACTTCCTCCTCCTCCTCCTTCAACCAACCCTTGAATCACACCTCCACTACCATAAATCATAGATCCATATCTTTGAAGATTCAACTCTAAAGGTAAATTACTACTACTAATACTTTTGTTTGATGAAAGTGACAAAGACAAAGGTTCATGATTATTCAACATCATAGTACTAGTACTACTACTATTATGTTGTTCATCAAAATTTCTAAGATTTTGAATGTTTTGTGCTTGATAAAGAAAAGGATTATTATTATTATTATTATTATTATTATTATGAGTTTCAAAATAAGGATGATGAGAAACAGAACAAGAGTTATTAGAAGAAGAAGAAATATGATTATTATTCATGACTCTTTTACCCTCTTCTCTTGAAAAACGCATCATCAAATTAGAACATTCTATATCCTTCATTGAATTAGAAGAAGAACAACAAGAATTTTGTTTCAAACCTTGTTGGTTAAAATTAGTAAAGAAAGATGAAGAATCATAGAAAGGAAGTAAAGGTTCATGAGATTGGTTTTGAGCCACAACTCTAAGCTTATCTCTTCTACTTTGTTGTGGGACATGGTAACCTTCAAAACCCTCATCACTAGCCATAGAAAGAAAGAAAGAAGAAAATAAATTATTAAAACTTCATTCACTAAAAAAAACCCAACAAATATTTTTTAGACCCAAAAAGAAAATTATACTAAAAAATGAAACTTTTTTATAGATGAAGTAGAAATGAAGTGATCATTCACAAAAAAAAATCAATTTTTTTATGACCCAAATAAAAAAAAACTAAAAAAATGAAACTTTTTTTATGGATGAAGTGATCATACATAAAAGAAAAGAAAAAAACAAATATTTTTATGACCCAAATAATGAAGAAAAAAAATAGTAAAAAAATGAAAGTTTTGAAAAGATGAAGATGGAGTGAAGTGATGGAAGTGACAAAAAAAGAAAGAGAAGGTATAATAATTAATGGTGATGTTAAGTTTATTATTATGGTGACAGAAAAAATGGATACGTCAAAGTTGATTGAGAATTTGATGATGCACACAAAAATACACACAAAGACATGAGTGATAGAAAGAGTGCAGATTGTTGTTTCTTTGGAAGATGGAAACAAAGAGGAAACTATGAAAGGATGAAACTCATGTTGCTATTGTTGGTTTATGGTTGGTGATAATGTGAAAGTAGTAGTAATTGTTGTAGTTGTAGGTAGTATACTAGTAGGGTTTTTAGTCACCGGTTATCGCCGGTTATATTTGTATTTAATTTGGATACTTGTTTTTGTTTTCTGTTTGTTTGCAGATATTTTTGGAATGGGGTATGTATTCCCATCTTGTTCAGCTTTTATTTATTTTTTATTTAATTTTACTATAGTACTTATTTTATCAATGAGTATTACTACATAATTAATAATCATTTAAGGATAAACTCTTACTACTACTATTGAAAATACTCTTATTATTTTTTTGCAAGTGTATAAATTTTGATCAATGACATGCACTAGGAATTTGAGACATTATGAATGAAACTTGTACTATAAATTTAAATTTAAAGATAAAGTGTGAAAGTCCTAATAAGAAATCATTTTTCAATAATAAATCGGCTATTAGTATCGCTCATAATTCTATTCGGCATGACAAAATAAAATATATTAAGATAGATTGACATTTCACCAAAAAGAATTTAGATCGTGGATGGATACTACAACATATATGTTCCTTCTCAACATCAACTAGCGATCTGTAGACAAATTAAAGAACTCATCAATCGAAACATTTAACCAACATATTTTTGCAAGTTGAGAATGATAGATATCGAGTTTGAGAGTTATTGTTGTAAATATTGTATAATATATCAATTTTATAACATGTTTACGGTATAACATAATTTATTTAACCACTTTAATAATTATATTGATCTATTCAAATTAAAAAATTATTTCAAAATTCTATATGAAATAATTTAGATTAATTTAGGTTGACGTATAGTAATAAATATCATGTTATAGATTGTATTTATTGATTAACTATTATACGTAATTAAGTAATTAACCAGCTATGTTAAAGATTAGATTAGATTCAAAAAGTAATTAAAGATTGAAATTCTTTTAAGAATACTTTTAGGTGTACAAGTGAATGAAAAAATGTAGTAAAAGAAAAGTGAGAATAAAATTTCTCATCATGCAAAGCTGGTTTTCTGGGTTTTGTCGTTTTCTCCGCTAGCCTGCTTTACTAGTTCTTTAAAGTATATTAGCAGTATTTTGTAATTTATCGAACACAAAATCAATAGAGTTTATGGTTAAATACAAACTAAAATATCCTAAGAAAAGCTTAAATTGATTTGTATAAACTATGTTCATTTTATGATTAAAAAATCACAATCCATGTAACATGGTGCCAAATTAATATTAGAAATTCAAATAAACACAACTCAGTTTCATGTCAAAGTAAGCAAAAATAACACAACTCAATTATAATTGGCAATTGGCATAATGAATATTAAAGTGGCAAAGAATTTGTGTCGGGAGAGTTTGATTTTTTCTTCAGTCTACCCAAGATTCGATCAAAAGGATTTTATTTTTATAATAAAAGGAAGTTTTTGCCAATAGATCGAAAAACTAAACTTCAAAATAAATAATTGTGGAAGAATTAATTAATTCTGAAATTTTATTTAATTTAAACTATTAGATGAGGTCACTAAGTAGTAGGTACCACAAGATTTTTTTGGTGTTGCCTCATCTTTTTATGGGCGTAGGCAGTAGTAGCCATGGTTTAAAAGATGGCCATGAAAATCGTGAGTTTAATTAACTAATGATTATAGATATTATATTTATATGAATGAGTTGAGATTTTAACTTCGAATAATATGGTCGATTTTGAATTTAAGAAGATTTCTTTTTTGAAAACAGATGTCTGTATTCAATCATTGACGACCGGTTTACTCAACCACCATCTTCGAGACCTGACCCGACCCACACCCATCTTTGATGTTTGCATGTGTTGACTATTGACAATTATGTTAATTTTAAGCCGGATCACATATGAGTGCTAAACCCTAATGATTAAAAATAAAATATTGAAAAACAAATTGAGTGCAGTATTCCTACAGCTATGTTCAACAAGTTGGGATTAGAAGTGTACTTCTCTTTTAAGTAGCGTAGATTTTGGTATTTTCACTGACGTTCCGTCTATATACGGCGCCTCTGTTTTGTAGCCTCTTATCGATCTCGGTTCATCTTATGCCGAGATTGATCTTATTAATAATATTTTGCCGTTCAAAAAAAAATGTTCAACAAGTTGGGGTTGTTTAGTCAAAATCAAATTATTCAAATTTTTAATTTCCTTTTATGTTTTTGAATATAAAAATTTTAACTTTAAAATCATAGCTATATTTAATCTCTCAATAATACAATTTGATCAATCTAATTGATCGCATGTACTCCCTCCATTCCAAAATGTAAGCAAATTTGGATTTTTAGGTACATTTGACTATTGATGTATTTGGTCCATAATATGAGCTAGATACATCAATAGTCAAATGTACCTAAAAAATCAAATTTCCTTACATTTTGGGACGGAGGGAGTAGTCAAAAGGTATCGACTACACTAAATATGGATCTAAAATATTGAAACTCTTTCAATTGAAATTGAAACTTTAATTTAATATATTAAAATAATGTGAAACTTGCGTAAAATTTTAAAGAAACAATATGTAAAACTTTAATTGTTTCAACCAAATCGAATTTAGTTTTCTAGTATTTTAGAAAAACAATTTGTTGAATATTAAGTATGAAATTTTTAAGCCCATCAAGCGGTAACTTATTAGTAATTTTCCATAAAAAAAGATAACATATTAGTAATTTTTGTCAAAAAACTTCCACTACATACAAAATGAGTTACATTACTCAGACATAATTTCTTATACTTGAGATAGTGATTAAATATGTTTTCATTTATTTAAAAAATCTAAATTATTTATATAATCAATAAAATATTTAGAATTTTAATTTTAATTCTTTTTTATGAAATACAGTAGGGTTTTTTTTTGATGTAATAAAATAAGATATCTTTATCAACCGGATTATATTACTCAAAAAAAAAAAACCAGATTATACATATTTTAAAATTTAATTAAGAGGTAAATTAATGAGATGAAAGGTATAGTGATGGTAACATAACATAACAGGGAAGGAAGATGGATGACGCACGTGAGAAGAAAGAAAGGCAGATTTTACCCTTATCAACACTCATCCGCCAAACCTAAAACCTCTTTTGGGAGCCTCTCACTCACTAATCTCGTTTTTCGAGGTTTAAAGTGAAAATAAAGTAACTATACTAATCATTAACTGTAGTTAAATTAAATGTAAACTTTCTGAATATTCAATCATTAAATATCTAGCTAGTCTAGTTGGGTTGTGTAATTGATCAAAATGTCCTTTTCTTTCGAAAATAGGTGAAATAGTAGCTAAAACATTTATTCGGGTGCCAAAGCTAGCTAACAATAACGTACTACTGTAGTGAAGTGAATTTGTCTCATTGATTTTTAGTCATTCACTTGAGGGGGCCTTGTTCAGTTGTGGATTGGATGGGATCACCAAATTGATTTAATTAATTAAACCACTATTACTATATTATAATCAAGTTTTGTTGTTGATTGATTTGCTATTGTTGCCTATTGGTGATAAGGTAATATAATAGACCACTTAACAAGCTTTTAGTATAGTCTTTTGTTGATTAACTTCATTTTCAAGTATTGTTGATTCAACTTTAGATTTAGTTGATTAGTAATTGATTTACTCTAATGCTTTTCTAAAATTCTACTAACTTGTGATTTTTCTCCACCAATGAGATTAGGAAAAATCAACATAATTTTTCTCCTCTATGAACTCAAAATATATGATCTCTCTAACTTTAATTATAAACAAATTTCATTTTTTAATATGTTTATTAGTTAGTGTATCTAATCTACAGCATAGACTAAATACATTAATTATTCAATGTATCTGATTTTTGTCGTATGTTAACCTCTTTTTATAGAGGAAATTTATGTATGAATATTTTGAGGTAGTTGATATTCTTTGTGCTCCTCATTTTTAGAAGAAAAAAAAAAGAAGAAAAATATTTATAGATAAGTACACGTTTCATATGCATTAAATGAAATATATTTGTTTTTACAGTTATAGAGTGCTGTAATGAATCTAGATCGTCTGATGATTGACAGTTGATATTGTTTTACTTTATAAAATTGTGTTTAAATTTAGAGATTGATTAATGCGTGATATATAACTTAATCAAATAATTTTAATTTTTTAAAATTTTACATAAATATTCTATATAATATAAACTTCACTAAATTTTAAAAAATTAGTATTTATTATACTATAATCAATGACTTATACTCTATGTATATGAGTCACTTGCATCAGTTGCATGAAAGCATTGGCCTAGAATTGTGTGGGTAAATCTTACAAATATAAGTTAGTCTAAACCTCACAAACATAAATACAAAAATAAAATCACAAACATATAGTGCATGTAAACCTCTTTTTCTAAAAAATTGAAAGATGGTGGTAACTAAAAACATCACAATAATACTAAATATGAATAAAAGTAACAATAAACTTAAATTTTCATGATTTTGTAGGACTAGAAGGAATGTAGATATTTTTAAGCTGCAAAAGAAAAGTATATCTATTAACCCCTTAAATAAAGAAATTATTTAAGATTTATAAAATTTTCTAAACTGGTAAAATTAAAATGGAGATCGATAGTATCAAAACTTTTGTGGAAAAGAATGTTACCCACCAAGTTGTATGTTGCTACCTAAAATTGGATGAAAAGCACTATGATTTTGCGGCTAAAGTAAAGATTAAAAAAATAACGGTGTTTTTGGATAAGAAAATACCAACATGTTTTTTTATTTTATTTATGAAAGTTGCTATAAGGGAGGAAATTAGCAATCCTCCTCTTACATATTTTACTCGTGCACCTCTCATATATATGGGGGGTGTGTGAGAAATGAGGTGGGGGTGCGTGAGAAATGAAGATAGATGGAGGCGCATGAGAAATATCTATATATATTAGAGGTACGGGGAGTAAAATATGTGAGAGGAGATTTGTTAATTTCCTCCCACATGAAAGGAAGTTAGCAAACCCCTTTACTTATTTATGAGAAATCGAATATTTATATTGTGACAATTTCTAATCAACATTGTTATTGTCTTTTGTTATAAATAAATACTAGTAGTATCGTTTTATAATTATACTCTTAGTAATTTTTGCCCTTTTTTTGAAAGTTTATTTCACTGAAAATAATTATATTTAAGGTTTGTTTGGTTCAACGAAGAGGATGAATAAAAAAAGGTATTTTAAAACATTTTTTAATAACATGCATTTTTAGGACACAAATTAATAATAGTAAGACCAAACTTTCATTTTGAAATTATTTAATTAATGTTCTAAAACACTTATTAAGTTTTGCAAGAGTAATGCAACTAGTACACATCTTATCTTAAATAAAATAGGATGTGATGAAATAAAAGAAGTGCACGTGGTTAGTTGTTTCTCTTTTAAGAAAAAAAATCTGACTGAACAGTAATTCTGGACAGTGTTATGTTAGTGTGATCGGCATGGGTAAAGAAAAATTCAGGTTTTGGGTTGATCGATCGAGGAGGTGAGTTGAGTTGAGTTGAGGTGAGGTGGGTGACACAGTAACCCAGAATCTAAGATTATGTGCATCATCAACCACTCACTTCAGAACATGATGTAGTAATTATTAATAATGCTACAAATAAATACCATTATTTTGTTCAAAAAAGAGTATTGTTAACTATTACCACCTGTTTTTAATATAAGAAGAAAAAAAATTTTAAATTTTTATTGGATTTCTAATGCATCCGACCTATAATACTAAATTAGATACATTGGAAGTTCAATAAATCTAAAAAATATTTTTTTACATTGGAATTTTATATAATTTTCCTTTAAATTTTTTAAAAATTAAATCATTTTTTTAAGAAATTGAAGATCATTTGATAGATAATTTGATCTGTTATTGAAATTCATCAAAATAATGTTTTATGGGTTTTTATTGAATACTACTTAAGTTTGATGGATCTCAATAACACATCAAATAATTTTTTAATTTTTTTACAAAAATTATGAATGATCTAATCTTTCAATCCAACGATAAATTTTCCAAAATTCATATTAGATATAATATTATTTATAAGTGGTACATCGTAAACCGACCATTTAACTAACTATTTTCATGTTAGACATGGCCGATTAAAAGAGTTAAAGACCTAAACTTCAAGTCGTAGTTGTGATTTTGAAAAGAAAAAAAATCATACTCCAGAGGAAAAAATAATTTTTTTAAAATAAGTTAACTAGTTCATTTAAATTGTCATCAAAAAAAATTAATTTGAAACTTTAAGAAAGAGCACATTTCAAAATTTTAAGTCAGTACTACCAAACTAAGAATTCGAAAAAATGAATATTAACAATTGGAAAATGTTAGTTGTTCTCGTAGCATGACCCTTAACAATTAGGTACAATAATCATTAAAAAAGAAAATAATGTGAATAGTAAATTAGTATATAAATTGTAACAAAAAAAAAAGTATATAAATTAATTAATACTATGGATGTGTGCATGTGAATGAATAAGGTAAGGTAGGTTGAATTGAAGGAATTGTTTTATGGAGAGGAGAAGTGATGACAGTATATATGGCGTCGTTTTCGAACAAAACGGGGATCGTGATTGTTCACTGTTGAGACATATGAATGAATGAAGAACACAGATAAATCAGTACTACTACTCAGATAGATAGTAGATTAAAGAGAGAGAGAGAGAGAGAGAGAGAGAGTGAATCTCTGATGAGTTGAGTTGTGTTGTGTGTGAAGCTAGCTCAGCTTTTATTCATTTCATTCAAGTTATGGTCAAACACTAACTTACAAATTATTACTAAGACCACTCATTTAATTCAATTGTACGTACTATGTATATACTGCTGCCTGCTTTAACATTATTATTATTATTCATTCATATGCTATGCTATGTTTCATGACCCCCACTACTTTCGTCCCGTTAACTTTTATGCATCCTTATCAATTATCATATCATACATATATATTCTCATTACATAAAATAAAATCAACTTGTACTTGTACAAACCCCATAAAAGTTTTCGTAGTAAAATGGCATTTTATGTGTTGAAGTTAAAGTTTTCGTAGATCGGTAGACGACATTATCAAAGTTCAAACTTAAAATTTCTACTTATACGTGTAAGTTTCAATGACTATTATTATTTTATCTATCTAGTGAAAATCTATGTTTTATAAAATCAAATAAAATAATTTTACCTGGCCTAGCAATGTTGGCAAATCATTAGAAACTTACTTCTATAAAATGGAGGATTGAAGTTCAATCACCCCAATCATAAACATTTGGTCTAGCAATATCATCATTTTCTATCAGTTAAACAATGACTTTTGAACTATATAGTATTTCTTTTGGATATATGTATTTCAAGTTTATTGTTTTTTAGTATTTTTCCCCTTCTGTTATAAAAAAAAACTATTGTTTTAACATTATACTTTTAATATTTCTTTAGGATGGGCTTGTTTGGTTCATTAAGAGTTATGTTTATTGGGCCTATATTGATCCAATAAAATCAGAGGAATTTTTCCCACCCCGCCACAAATAGATTTTGTCCTGTTCGATAACACTTCTGAATGTGATTTTAGCACAATGAGGTTGTGGGCAAAGTTTTTTCAATAAATTGGTGCTTCTTTTGGATCTCTATTGTTTTTGGTCAGTGTTGTATTTGGGCAAGTCTCTCCAAGAGTCCAAGTTATAAGACCTAAGCTAGTCCAAATATTACCTCTTTATTAAAAAAAATAAACGAATAGGTAATTGCAAATATTATGGAGATAATATTAAAAAGCTATACAAACAGAAGATGTGCCAAAAGTAAAAAGAATTATATAAGGGTTTATCCACCATAAATTCAAATCTAAAATCAAATTTGACTTTTGAGCATTAGGACACAAATATTATGGAGAATACCACATTTTCAAAAATATGTGAATTTCTTTCCAAATAGACTCCAACCAAATCAATAGATGGGAAACCAAATAGACACAAATTTGATTTCACTGGATACATAGTATCAATTGAGTTAACTTCCTGCATAGATGGGAAACCAACATAAACATAATTCTCATTTCCTATCAAGTATATATAAAATATTTTTACACCAATCAATTTTATTAATACAATGGTATTAAGAAGCAAATATACAGAAAATGTCATGTTATTAAACCAGCATTTCCTTTCACTTAGATTCTGACAAATGCCCCTCATCACTATCATAGAATCTAACTTGGCACAACCTTCCACCCGCTTCATCAGCGAAGGCTATTTTTCTCTCTTTAGGCACTGTTTGAGGAGGTGAGACTACTTGTGGAGTTGAAGGACTACTGTCAGCTAATTTCTGCAGTTGATAAACATCGGTAATTAAGCAAACAAGAAACAGAAGATTAAACCATACAAATATGATAATATTTGAAAGAGCTATGTAGAGCAAACACTGAACTCATCACTGACGCACAGACACCGATAAAAAAGTAAGAAAATAAATGTGACTAAATGTAACCACATGCACGGGTATCATGTCGGTGCTGGAATCCAACATGTGTACGAGACTATCAATGCCTTTCAGCCTAAAATGACGTGATTTGTAAGCTTCAAAAGTACAGTAGAGAAGAAACTAACCATTATTTTACAGAAACGGTTGCAATCCCTTGACATGAAGGACAGCCACCGTTTTGCACCTTCTTCAGCTTTTGTAGCACTCTTGACTGCCATTCTAGCCTGAAATCAATAATTTTTAGCAAATACTACAATGTCCATTAAAAAGTATTCATAAACACTTGAAAATTTTACAAGAAAATTGTACATTAAAGTTTTAAATAGGATTATAGGAAGAGAAAAGAAAACTATATATAGCCAGCATAACCTGCTTAACCAATTGACAGATTGGGAAAACGGACCAAAAATCAGGAAACTAAACAGGCTAATTACAAGCTATACTACTTTGCAAACTATATGGATTATAAAATGTCATAAATGCAGAAACTATACTACATCAGAAACTGACTAATACTCCAAAACATGGACTTGAATCAAATTGTCATGATTTCTACTGTAGAAACTATCATTCACTAAAGAAGAAGTTTATGGTACCATACCTCATTTACTTTATATCTCAAAGAGGTATTAAGACAGAACTCAGATCGTAACATATCATCCACAATGTCCTTCATTGACTTCAACTCTTTTGTGAGTTTCATAGCAAGACACTCTGCATCATGCATCTGCTGCTGTGAAAATGCAATAGCACTCTTTGAGCAATTCTGTAAAGTGCTGCACCCCACGTGGGTTGCTGAGCGAGAAGAATTGCGAATCTTAGAAACGCCCTTAACATTGGAACTACTTTTAGAAGTCTTAGGAGGAATGATTCTAATTCTGTTAGGGCTATTAGTAACTTCAAGTCTCGTGATAGCATTAAGCCCATCAGCATCACCATTCTTATTAGTCTGTTCAGTAAATTGCAGTGCTCCTTTGCGTTCTGAAATCATTATAATCCAATGTAAGTAAAAGATTGAGATATTTAGAGAGAACAAAAATCTTATTGTTATATGCATAAGAAAAAAAATCCATAGGCACTTCCACATTAACCAAAATTAAATATGACATTAAAATGAAATCATTAGAGTACAAAAAAATGATTCTCACTAAGAATAAAATCCCATTAGCAGTTTCAAGCATTACTATGACTACAATGGAAGCAAGGTTTAAGTTGTGCATATCATAAATTCATAATACTTTTCATATAGGCCATAGATATACAGCCACATTTTTTTCTTTCTAATTTTTCATCTCCCAAGATAGTCGGGTTTATAGTTCAAATTAATGCGGGAGGAATTTCAAAATGTTGTTATCATTTATGGATCTATATCACATCAAAATACTTAAGGCACTTACTAAGACTGTTTTTATGACTGATATCAACAGACTCCATTGCTTTGCAGAGCTTTTCCTGAGAGGATGGCGAAATGGCCTGAAGGGAAACCAACTAATGAGAAAAAGAAATATAACAAATCAAAGCAATAAAAATTTGTAATAGTGTTTCAAGTTTTTCACCTTTCTGGTTGATAATAGCCTTTCAGGACCGTGCAGCTTTGGACTACATTCATGTTCAACACAGGAAGTCAATTCATCAGCAGCCTTATTGACATGTATCCTCTCACCATCATATAATGAACCAAACGATTGCTCCTCCTTGTATTCAGGTGACTCATCTGAGCAACGAACTAGACATCCATCTGGATTGAGGCCTTGTTCAGTAGTGGAGCACAGTTTATCCTGAACCTCAACACCATTTGTGGATTCGTCATTGCGTCGACCATCAAGTAAAGTATTATCATCTCTACACTCCAGACCTGCACAGTCAAGGTCTTCTTGACTAGCCACTTTAGGTGGTGCGACTAGTGTACCAATGTCATCATCACAAACAGAATCAAAAGATTGCTTCTCTTCGTATTCAGGTGAATCATCTGAGCAACACACCAGATATCGATCAGGATTGAGTCCATGTTCAATAGTGGAGCAGGGCTTATCATTAACCTCAGGACCAGCTGCATAATCATCTTTACTGCAGTCCAGATATGTAATGTCAAGGCATTTAGGACTAGCCACTTCAGGTAGCGAGAACAGGATGTCAGCATCATCATCAAGTTGATTATCAGAATTTTCTTCAAAATCTATTGCCAGAAAGTTTGTAGACTGGTTGGTGCTTTGTTCAGAATTACTTATTACAATATCCATACCAGATGGATTCACCATCCGTAGTGGAATACGATCAAAGAAGTCTTTCCATTTGTAGTTTAATTCATTCTGTAAAT
Organism: Trifolium dubium; assembly: GCA_951804385.1. Taxonomy (NCBI): domain Eukaryota; kingdom Viridiplantae; phylum Streptophyta; class Magnoliopsida; order Fabales; family Fabaceae; genus Trifolium; species Trifolium dubium. Next base: position 36,314,194 of record OX638071.1, on the reverse strand, counting down.
TCCATTCAAAAGTTATCTCCGCGTCTTCTTTACTTTCTCTACCGAAACAATCATCTAGCCCATTGAAACAATCATCTTCAGGACAATCATTCACTTCAACAAGAGCAGAAGAATCCTCGCTATGGGGTGAGAACTCCTGACAATCTAATACCTCTTCAGATTCCTCAACTAGTACAATCGCTTGGGAGGACACGGGGTGGTCATCTTTATTTTCTCTATTGGAACAGACATCTGTCCCGTCGAAACAATAATTTTCATGACCCTCATAATTCACTTCAACAAGAGCAGCAGAATCCTCACTAGGGGGTGAGAACTCCTGACCATCTAGTACATCTTCAGATTCCTCAACTAGTACAATCTCTTGGGAGGACACAGGGTGGTCATCTTTACTTTCTCTATTTGAACAGTCATCTGTCCCATCGAAAGAATAATTTTCATGACCCTCAAAATTCACTTCAACAAGAGCAGCAGAATCCTCGCTAGGGGATGAGAACTCGTCACCATCTAGTATCTCTTCAGACACCTCAACTAGCACAATCTCTTGGGAGGATACAGGGTGGTCATCTTTGCTTTCTCTATTGGAACAGTCATCTGTCCCATCGAAAGAATAATTTTCATGACCCTCAAAATTCACTTTAACAAGAGCAGCTGAATCCCAACTAGAGGGTGAGAACTCTTGACCATCTAGTATCTCTTCAGATTCGTCAACTAGCACAATCTGTTGGGAGGACATTGGGTGGTCTTCTTTACTCTCTCTACCAGAACAGTGATCTGGCCCATCAAAACAATCATTATCAGGAAATTCAAATTTAACTTCAACCAGAGCAGCTGAATCTCCACTTGAGGGTGACAACTCTTGACTGTCTAGTATCTCTTCCGATTGATCAACTGGCACAATCTCTTGGGAGGACATTGGGTAGTCTTTTACACACTTCTTCATCTTCTTGGTCTTCATCTTCTTTGATAGTTTAGTTCTCAAGCTACTGAGAGTCTCCATGAAATCAGGATCATCTTCTTCCATTTTCTGCTTCTCCATGCAGTCTTCCGGGGTTGACGAATCTTCAATTTTTATTTTGGAAAAGACAGGACCACGTGAGCGTTTTCTCTTCCTTGCTCTGCAACTTTCTTTAATTTGCTTTAGTGTTAAAGTGGAAGCATCATCATCGTCGTCATCCAAGTTATGGATTCTGTGAACATTACCATCATCGGCATCACATACCCAAACATCAGGTTCGGTTTTCACTACTACTTCCTCCTTTACATCAACACACGATCTTACAGCCATTACATCATCATCATTATCAGACAACAAGCTCTTATGTTCATGTATATCTGAAATACTTTTGAATTTAAGCTTTGGTCGCCCACGAAACACATTAAGGACTTTTGTAACCACACCATCTTTGATGGTTTTGATATAATAAAGATTATTACAACGGCCAAGCTCCATTTGGATTCGCTACTGATAAATCACAATCTTCCAACTATACTCTTCCAATGTTCTCTGAAAATCTATCAAGAATTCCAGACCACTGGAAACAGTAACATAAATACATAGTTAGAACTAGAAGTGCCTCAATCCTATTCTAGAACTAAACAAGCAAGTATAGAGTACCAATTTAACACTATCATCAAAATTCAAACAAAATCTGAAGGAAAAGATAAACATTAAGGGTATCAGATCTAAGTTGAAAACCTAATTTGTATCATTTCATTTCTACAAAAAAAAATAGTCCTTTTTTTTTCAAGTGCTTCCTTCTGACGCTATAAAAATTAGGGTTTATATCATCAACATAGTTTAATCGATTCTTAACAAACAATAGTTCAAAAAACAGCTAAAATCTAACGATTCAGCATTCACAATAGGAACATTTCGAACTAAATCTTCGAATTGAAACAAATTCATCATGAAGATAAATAAAAGCTACAATCGAATTGAAACATAGATGAAGAAGATGCGGTGAACTGAAATGAAATAGAAGAGAGTGGTTTTTCAGATCTAGAATGTGAAATTGAGAAGAAATGAAGGATCTCTTACCTTGGATGGGATTGGATTCAGCGATGAAGCAACGGAGAGAAGAGAGAAATAGATCTAGGGTTAGGGTTAACTCAACAAAGTGCGTGAGAGAGGTATAGTAATGATGAAATGAAATGTAAGATGGCGCCAATTGGTTTTGGCGGGAGTTTATTAAAAAAGGCGGCGACTTTTTATAACACCGCAAATTACGATTTGAATGGTTTGATCTTCGTAGAATAGTTCAATTGATAAGAAATGAATGATATATGAGTTGGGTAAGGAGAGATTCAGATATATACTAAGATAAAAAAACGATTTAAATTATAGTTTATTTTTTACTAAATGTCCCACCTCGTTAGGTTTTTCTTTGCCGCTCACCTTCACCAATTCGCTTTGAGTTCAACAATAGGTAAGATCCTTCATTCTGATTTGATTTATTGTGAGATTGAATGTTAATTTATTAATTTTTGAATTTTAATTATAAGATTATTTGATTGTGAGATTTAGACCAAATACATTGATATTTTTTTAGTTACAAGGGAATTGAGAATCAAACTCGTAACTTTTAGCATATTATCTGTGACCTTTAGAATACAACGATATTTAGATTTATAAGATTTAATCTAAATAATTTTTTTCTTATCAGGACTAATTTTCTTATTGCTTATAGCTAAAAGTATAATTAAACATTATCCAAATACATCATTGCGAGAGACTACACAAAGAACAAAGACAAAATTAGGATAAAAGGCCAATTTGTATGATAAAACTGTAAATTAGAAACACCAATATTTTTTTTTATTATGTGTTTTTTTTTTTTGAAGCAATTATGTGTTTTGGTTGTATCTCTTGTAAAACGTAACAAACCTTTAACTTGGATAAGAAGCTTCATAGATATAGTGCAATATATTTAACAAAAGCAATGAGTATAAATAGTTTGTTTCTGTTCCATGAGCTTAGCTCAATTAGTTGGACATATTGCACGAAAGTGCCGGGATCTGGGTTCGAACTCGGATACACCCATTATTTCATTTTTAAGGAGTGAATTATCTAGCCACTAAGCTACCTGACAAAAAAAAATAGTTTGTTTCTTGTACCAAAAAAATAAAATAAAATAAATAAATAGTTTGTTTCTTCCGTACTTCAACGTTTTGTCCAAGACAATAATTGATAATTGAGAAGTTTTACTTTATAGTCCTTTCAAAATAAAAAAGTTTTACTTTATAGTCCTTTCAATTTGAGTTATTTTTACTTTATTGTACTCTTACTAAATTACTTGATTTTAATTTTTAAAATTTAGTAAGTAATTTCTTTTTTACTTTATAGTACTTGACCTAAAAATGCTACAGCTAAGTGGAATTGGGCCTAAAAATGAACTTCAAAATTTGAACATCTTAGATTCTTAATGGTATCACCAAAGAAAGGTGAATACATTGCCACCATGCGAAGAGAGTTTAAATAACGTGATAATATTTCTTTAAATTCATAAAATAGAGTTTAAATAACTTCGACCAATTTTGAATCCTTAAGTTATGTTTGGTTGGTAAAAACATTTTGTATTTTAATTTTTCACTTTAAATCATAAAATTGTCTTGTGATTTCGCTTTGGTTCTTGATATCATTAATGATTTGGTTCTTGATCTCATAGTTGTTTTCACCGTTTCGTGTACAAATTTTTTAAATTAAGAAATAGTGTAAAAACTAATATTAATAGTTTCACAATTAAAAATGAAAATAAGAAACGTTTTCTCAAATACATAATACACCTTAATTAGTCAAAAAAAATGCCTTAAGTTTCTATACTCCAATGGTAACATAAAATAAGGACACATTCTGCTCCATAAGTTTGAAACCAACAAAAGGCTACTTTTCATTTTGAGCATGAAAAAAATAAAAATAAAAACCATTTTTTATAACATTAAGAAAGAGTGACCAATGATTCAAAAAAAAAAAAAAAAAAGAGTAACCAAATCATACTGCTCAATCAAACAAATGATACTTTTTTTTCCTTTTTTTTGTCTATTTTATGAGTAGGAATCAAACTCGGTTTATAATTTGGTTTTCTAGTTATAGTAACAAACGCAAGTCCATTTTCCACATGATTTGATTTTAGGAAGAGGTGAAATCTTAATGAGATACAGGCCATATTTTAATCGAAAGTTCATGTTCATAGGGACTACCTTTAGACAAATCTCTCAAATTGCCAAAAGTGTCGTACACACAAAGTATTTAGGTTAAAATTCTGATCATGACATCCGATCTATTAATTTCAATATTTTCACTGGTTATTAATAACTTTTAGTCCTTATTTAATTGCATTTTATAGGGACTATTTTGATAGACTAAATATATCCATTTTTTGTATAAATGTTTCAAAGTAGGGACTACATTACAAAGTTTAATATTATGGAAGACTGAAATTACTATTAAAATTTAATAAAAAGTAATTTAAAAAAAATGTATTATCTACGAAATATAAATGTTAGTCTTTTATTGCATTCTCTAGCTATTAAGTCTAAAATCATTACTCATAGATTAGAGAAACAGTTGGCAAGGTCCATGTATCATTAGTTTGATTTTGATGATTATATAAATTTAATTTTGATTATTTGAATGGTGTATCAAATGTTTTTGGTTTCAATGTAGAATTAAACAAACACACAACAAAAAGATTCATATGGACAATGTAAATGAACTTTAAAGATTATGGACGGATAAAGGAAGTAGTCTAAAAACAAAATAGTTTTGTTCTATTTGTAGAAAAGTTACAGAATTGCAAGTACTAATAAAACAAAGAAATAATGCATAAGAAACATGAAGCAAAATAAAACATTATAGAAAATACATAATTACTGGGTCGTGGCGGCAGTAGCTAACCGTGCTTTTTTATTAGCTTTGTAGTTGTTTCTTCGACGTCTTTTTGCACTTATAACATTATTAATAGGAAGTGCAACATTTGGTTGTTGATGCGCATTTGTTAACTTGGTGGCATCGAAAGATGGTTCAGGTGTTGGCTCAGGTTGTAGAGTAGTAGAAATATTTGGGCGAGTCCCAGAACATACAATTTTAATCTGAATCAGATTATTATCATTAGCCCCAAATTTAACAATGGTATTGTCTCTGTTATCTAGCATCTGAAGCTCCCCGTGAGATTGAGGAGTTTCTCGATCATGTAAAGGCACAGTCTTAGGTTTGGATGAACTAAAGAGTTCAGCTTTTGCCTTGATTATCTGAATAAGGATCCCCGAGTCAGAGTTTCCTGAATTATATATTTGATTAGTGAAGAAGTTGCATACATGACATTAAATCTAATGATCTACACAAAATTGCATTAAAAGAATAAAAATGATACCAATGAATGATAGAATAGCAGAACGAGCTGCTAAATTCTCAGCATCTTTTTTTCTTCTAGCTTCCTCTCCGATGCAACTGATACCATTGAAATCCACGGTACATACAAAATATGGAATAACACTTTTGTACTCCACAGTTTTGTATGTAGGTGGTTTGATATGCAGCTTTGCAGCATACTCATTAAGTGTGGCCTTGCAAAATGTAACACTCTGAAATATAATGCATATAATTAAGAAGTCTCGTAAAGATTCTTAAAAAAATAGTATTGATTGATATTACAAAATAATGTCAAATTGAGGAGTGTTATTTAACCAATTGTCATCATTTAGTTACGAAAGCATATCATTTTAATTATCAATTTCACTTGTCATCAGCTGAAATTGATAATTAAAAACTATATATCCTTAACATACCTTGGCACATAGAGAGTACACTTCTTCTTTCAGCTTTCTGACAAGATGCTCCAACGCAATTCTACTTACTTCTTGATCTGCAGCTTTGCGTTGCAAGAAAGTATGTAGTGTAACGAATTCCAATCCATATACTTTCACATAAGATCTAAACACTGGTGCACGACCTTTTCCCTCATCGCACGAACGAAACACAGGCTCTTCAATCTTTGACTTCAAAGCAAAATTTATCAAATCATTTTTAAAATTTCCTGCAAAAAAACAACCACAACAAAATCATTTCAAATATTATATACCACTATAACAAGAACAACATATCATTATACCACATTATCTTCCACTATAACAAATATATATATATATATATATATATATATATATATATATATATATATATATATATATATATATATATATATATATATATTCACAAAATCATAACTTACGCACTGCAAAAGTGAAAAATAAAATAAAAACTCCAAGAGTGTTTATCTTCATTTTAGTTCAAATAAATATAAAGTATAATCGTCTCCGTAAGCATAGCTCAGTTGATAGAGACATGCATTACATGTAATATGTAGCGACCAAAATTCAAACCTTAAAAAATAAAATTTCAACCACTATACAACTAGAAAAAATATATATAAAGAGTAACCGTAACATTTTACATTAAACACATAAATGCAAAATCCAAACAACAAAAAAATTGAGGACTTACGAGCAACTAGAGGTTGAAGGGCAAGTTCAGCTGAAACTGTTGTTGGATTTTGTGGTGGAATAGATGATGAAGCCATTGAGGAGAAGAGAAATAAACAAGTTTTAGGGTTTTGCAAAGAGAGAAATGAAGAATCTAAAGGATAACTCACTCACAAATTACTTTTGCTTAGTGTGGCAATGTAATGAGTTACACTTCAGATTTAAAGGCAAATCACATTCTCAAATTTTATTTTTCATCATTCCATTTTTACCCTTGAACAAAGCTAAAAATAGAATAAAGCTTTTTTTTTAAAGATTTTTTGAGAAAATATTAGCCAAATCAAGTAATTATTTTAAATCTAATTAGGTTTTACATATCTATTTAAATCAAATAGAATATAAAATAAAAAATTTCTATATTAATATATCAATGCGTTGTTAATGCACTGTAAACTATAATTTTAGAAATTATAAAAATTGTAATTTTATTAATATGGAAATAATTGAAATCTTCCTATTTCAAAACCATATTTTGGTAAATAATTTTTTTTGGGTAAATATTTATTTCTCCAAAAATTTAAACACGCTAATGTATTGTAATATTACGTATTAATTGGTTTCATAATAAGGAATAATATTGATAGTCCTTAAAATACTAGCTAGTCTATAAGAAACTTTAAATTACTTACTAAAAAATATATCTCAATTTAATTTGATAGTTCATTTTTATGAACTATTTTTACGTGGTTTATTATAGATTAGTATATTTTAAAATTTTAAAATTTTAACGATAATATACCACGTTGTTCAAAAGTATTGTATAAATTGATAATCATCTTTATTTTTTATGTGAAATAATGACTTAATTGATACTCCTAATTTTATTAAAACAACAAAAAATAAATATGTAAGTTTGTATTAAATAGTTGTCAATCATGTAATTGTTTTAGTTGTAAAATCAAAGAGAGTAATGAGTTTTTACTTTTAAAGAATATTGTCGAAAGTGGTCCAAATCAAAGAGAGTTATCTTATGTGCCAATGATGATGTACTCCTTCGGTCTTATATATATATAAACAAAATAAATTTTATAGATTCATTGAAAAAATAATGTATTTGGTCTATATTATAGTCTAAGTGTGCGTTTGATCTGCTCAAAAATAAGGTACTGGACAGGACAAGTCTAGTTGTACTGTGTTTGATTGTGAAACTGTTTTAGGGACTGGACAAATCAAGTGGCAAGGGACAGCACAAAAACATAAATTTTTGTCCTCCACTAAACCACAGCATAACTTTTTGTCCATAGTACAAGTGGTCTAAAATATCAAAATACATTTTTTTTCCACCAAACATCGTATAAAACAAAAAATTATTCAATATCATAAAAGTTTGTCCTGTGCTGTTTTATCTTGTGTTGTGCTGTTCTATCTTATGCTGTGTTGTCCAGTACTTAGTGTTTAACAGATCAAACGCACCCTAAATACATTACTTTTTGAATGAATTTAAAAGTTATTTGTTGTTTATATATGAGACTAAAGGGAGTATATGTTATCTTTTGTTTTTCATAATTTTTTCCACCCTAATTACATTTGGTTTATTTTTACTTATGCGGCAATGATGATGCATATGTTGTCTTTTGTTATGTTGACACATGTGCATTATCTTTATCAACCTAATTATTTTCTTTAAAAATTACTAGAAAATTTCAAATATGCCATAAAATGAGGAAAAATTATTTTTAAAAAAATCTATAGATAAATCACTATAAAAAATAATAAAAAATCATGAAAAATACTAGGAAAACAAGAAAAATATCATAATGTTTTCTAGTATTTTTTCTTGATTTTTTATAGTAATTGATTTATATATTTTTATTTATTTTTTATAATGTTTTCCCAAACTTTGTCATTTTTTAGAATTTTCTAGTAATTTTTAAAGAATATAATTAGATGGATAAAGATAATTAATGCACATGTGTCAAAAAAAATAGAACATACATATCATCAATGCCAAATAAGCAAAAATAAGCCAAATGTGATTGGAGTGAATAAATTTATGAAAAATCTAAAATAGAGGAGTTGAAATTCTGAATTTTAAAATAAGGGAGTTGAAATTTCAAATTCGTCAAAATATGAGAATCAAAATTGTATTTAAGCCTTACTTAAACAAATGTATCTGATCGCTTATGCATATGTATGCTCTGTTCAAAAGTAATACTCCCTCCGTCCCTAAATAAGTGTCACAGATGACAATTTTACACTATTCACATAATCTACTTTGACTGTATTTTTTATTAATATATAAATGTAAATATTAGCATTTAAGATGTTTGATTTGTCTCGATGAATATTTTTAAGATATACAAATTTTATAATTTTTAAAGGTACATATTTAATGATATTAACGATCAAAATTGTGTGTTGGCAAACGTGGACTGATTAACTATTACACTTATTTTGGGACAGAGGGAGTATTTTTTTTTTGACGCAAAAAGCAATATCTTATATTATTTCTTTTTCTCCATTTTTTCTTTCTAACTTCATATTTTGATTTTTTTTTTTTTTTGAATCGGGCAAATTTTATTAGCATATGCTAGTTCCGTAACAAGATGTACCGGAGAAGTTAAGACCAAGAGATACAAAGAAGAACATACAAAGAAAAGGTGCACAAAGCATTGGGTATCTTGCAAGATGAAAATATAGAGGCAGTGTACGTACTACGTAGTACGTATGGTGTATATGCCACCGTCTAACTATGGCGTGTACCTCTTGCCACAATGCCATTTGTATCACCATATGTGTCCTAAAGCTCTACCTTCCCTTCCCTTTACGTGACGTGACTTGGCCGGTGTAGTTGCCGTTGTGCTATAAATCAAATATCCATTATTTGAATTTATATGTGTTTTGGACTGGGCCTAACGTAGAGCAAGTCCAGTTCACTCCTGCGTCGAGCAGGTCCAAATTCCCTATGACTCATTGCCACGTTATCGTCGTGCTGTTTCAGAAGAAGAGATTCTATAACGGTCGATCGCAGAATGATGAACATTTATTTCTCATCATGACTCTTCAGCCAGATTCCGACAGTCATTAACGAAGGAGGCGAATTCTCCTCCCCTCATTAATGGTTTTGGCCCAGCGCTGAAGACTATATATACTGTCATTCTCACAATGGCACATGTATAACATTTCTAAACTTGTACTTGCTTATCACGCACTCTGCTGACTTGAGTGTCGGAGTCCCTGCAGGTACAACCCCCTCCGCTTCAACTACCGCGTACGGTGGTGTTTTCGGTTGGTCGATATTTCTGGTCGGGCAAGATCATATAGTATATATAGATAAATATTAGATGAAAAACGTTTATAATGTTGAATATGGTTATGTTAGAGTTTAATTTGTTTAAAATTTCAATTTTCAAATTGCTTAAGTTTCTGGACTATTGGATCTATAAATATGTGATGATAACTTCACCTTATAAGTTAGCTTTTGAGTTGAAATCTAAACATATTTAACATAGTATCATAGTCACGTTAAGAACTACAACGATGGAGGACATATGACTTAGGCCTACGCAAGACGTGAGAGTGAATGTTAAATATGATTATGTTATATTGAAGTTTATCTAAAGTCTCACATTACTTAAGTTCTCGGAAAATATGTGAGACTAATTACACCTTATTAACTAACCTTTACGGTTGAAATCCAAATATATCTAATATAACATATGATACCCTCTCAACATAAAAAACTTTCCAATCAATAATAGAAATATACAACATGTAATCTATCTTTTACGGACTCTTTGTCTAGGTTAAAGTTTTTTTAACATCAAATTTTTGGTATTCTTTTTTTTTTGATCATAAATTTTTGGTATTCTTATTGCACAACTTTTTGGTCTATTTTGTTGCTAAAGTGCCATCATTAATATGAAATTAGATTACACTCCATAATCAATTTTTATTTTTTAACATAGTCACTTTATTGCCACACCCTTAATAATGATATTCACAAAGCTTTATTACCTAATAGACCGGTGTTTCAAATGGAACACTATATTGTGAACTTCACTCCAAAGGATTCATCTTTATAATGATGATTGTACCTCAAAAGTTTGTTATCAAATGTTTTTAAACGTGTATAAAATACAGAAGATTAAAACTAAAAAGGATACATATCATAAGACATAAAGTGTAAATATTTTGATATTTAAAAAATACAATAAAGATATAGTGCATGTTTAACATGTAAAAAACAATAAAACATCTCAGTTTTGAATAAGTTGATTAAGTGGTACACAATGCTAATGGCGGAACCAAAAAAGTTATAAAGTCACGCAAAATTTTTGTTTTGAATAAAAATCTGTTTTACATTAAAAATTTAGTTTTGCTATAAATTAATCCTTAAAAATCCTAATTATGAATAAAAAGTTATAGTTTTGAACAAAAAATCTAATTTCAACAAGAAAATCTCAAATGAGATAAAATCTTTACCAAGAAAATCTTATTAAAAACTTTACTAAGAAAATCTCAATGGAATAAAATCTTAAAGAGTACGGAGATAAAATAAGATTCAAACACTACAATTAATATAAATTCTACAAAATTCACCGTTGGATAAAAAATTTATATATACAAGATTCATCAAAATTAAAGATTTATGATAAATACCAATAATATAAAACAAATTTTCAATTGTTTTAAAACTTGACAAAAATAATCTATATAATATAAATTTTCAATTCACTATAAATTTCATAAAATTCATATTTAACGTTATTCATAAGTTATACACCGTATTAGTCAAAAAAAAAAAGTTATACACCGTATGCCACTTGATCAACATGCTTAAAGATATAAGGCTTAAACATCATTTTAGTCTTTGTATGTACGCGAAATTTTGGTTTTAGTCACTGTATCAATTTTTATTATAAATAAGTCATTGAATCAACCAAATTTTTTGATTTTAGTCCCTAAAGCCAAAATCCGTAGGAAAATTCGTAGGAAAATATGCAGGAAACTTGCAAATTTTTCTATGGATTTTAGCTTTAGAAACCAAATGCATAAAACTTAATTGATTCAGAGATTTATTTAGAACAAAAATCGATACAGGGACGAAAATGATGTTTAAGCCAAAATATAATCATTGAACACAAAAGAAAGAACAAAGAATCTGTGGTCATGAAAGCAAAGCAAATGGTCCACAACAAGGCTGTTGTTTGTTGTACACACACACCATGATAATTGTACTTCCACTCAAGAAAAAAAAATTAAATTCATCATAAGTACTTTTCATTACAACACTTCCACTTCATTCAATTCTCATTCTTTATAGAAACTTCCTCAATTCCACTCACTTACTCACCTTCCCTTCCAATGGACACTATCCTTCTCTTTCTAACATGCTTCTTCACACTCCTCCTCACATTCTCAATCCCCACACGTGCCACCCTCCCTGGCACGTGGGAGCTTCTAGTCCCAAACGCAGGCATAGCCTCAATGCACACAGCAGTAACACGCTTCAACAACGTTATTCTCTTAGACCGAACCAACACCGGTCCATCACGTAAACTCCTCCCAAAAAACCATTGCCGGTTCGACCCAAACGACGCCGTTTTAAAACACGATTGTTACGCTCACTCAATTCTCTTCGACCCCAAAAAAAACCAACTCCGTCCCTTAAAAATCCTCACTGACACGTGGTGCTCTTCCGGTTCATTCCTCCCTAACGGAACACTTTTACAAACCGGTGGTGACTTAGACGGGTTTAAAAAGATCCGAAAATTTGACCCGTGTGATACAAACGGGTCGTGCGATTGGGAAGAGTTAAACGACGTCGAATTAAGCGAAGGTCGTTGGTACGCAACGAATCAAATTCTTCCAGATGGTTCTATCATCATCATCGGTGGAAGAAGTTCAAACAGTGTTGAATTTTACCCCAAACGCGAAAACGGTGTCGTTTCGTTTCCGTTTCTTTCTGAAACTGAAGATACACAAATGGATAATCTATATCCTTACGTTCATCTTCTTCCTAACGGTAAACTCTTCGTGTTCGCGAATACGAAATCGGTCATGTACGATTTTGATAAAAACCTTGTGGTTAAGGTTTACCCGGAGCTAACCGGTGGTCCGAGAAACTATCCGTCGGCGGGGAGTTCGGTGATGTTGGCTTTGGAAGGTGAATTTTCTGAGGCGGTGGTTGTTGTTTGCGGCGGTGCTCAATACGGTGCGTTTATTGAACGGAATGTGGATACGCCGGCGCATGGGAGTTGTGGTCGGATTATGGCGACGGCATCCGACCCGGTTTGGGAAATGGAAGATATGCCGTTTCAGAGAATTATGGGTGATATGGTAATTTTACCAAGCGGTGACGTTTTGATTATAAATGGAGCTATGAAAGGAACACAAGGATTTGAATTGGGTTCAGATCCGTGTTTGAATCCGGTTTTATATCGACCCGATGAGCCAACTGGGTTACGGTTTATGGTTTTGAATCCGGGTACTGTACCGAGACTTTATCATTCAACCGCGAATTTATTACCGGATGGAAGAGTTTTACTAGCGGGAAGTAACCCGCACGTGTTTTATCGATTTAATGTTGAGTTTCCGACGGAGTTAAGTATCGAAGCATTTTCGCCGGAGTATTTGGATCCGGATAAAATGAATATCCGACCCGATATTTTGGAAATACCTGAAACGGTGTCGTATTGTGTTGGTTTTGATGTTGTTGTCAGTGTTGATTTACCTGTTGTGGGAATTATTGAAGTGAATTTAGCTAGTGCACCTTTTGCTACACATTCTTTTTCTCAAGGTCAACGGTTGGTCAAACTTGGGGTTGTTTCGGCTGTGCCGGAGGGTGGCGGGAGGTGGAGGATAGCGTGCACAGCGCCGCCGAGTGGGATGGTTGCGCCACCGGGGTATTACATGGTGTTTGCGGTTAATCAAGGTGTTCCAAGTGTGGCACGTTGGATACATGTGTCATAGTTGGAAAAAATTTATGTGTTTTTAAGTTTAAGAAAAATGGGATTTGTAATTGTATTTAGTTTTTTTTTTCCTTGTTAAATTTTTATATTCTATAGTATAAAAAAAGTGTGAATAGTTGGCGTTGCTGAATTTGTAATGGGTTTAGTGATGATTAATTTATTTTATGATAATGGGAAAAAAATAGTCCTACATACCATAGGAAATTAAGTGTAATTATGTGAAGTTGTATGGTGTTGGTTAATAGTGTTGTCAATAATGTACTTCTCTTTAAAGAGAAGCAAAGCATGCAATATTCATACTTGAATTCAATATATATGGGGACTTTAGTCCTTTTAGAAAGAAAACATATGAGGACTTTGGTAATTTAGGTCCCACCCAATACTAATAGTAGAATTTTTGTTGCTGTTGGAATTGCATTATTTTTTTTTTTTGACAAGCCAAAATGATATATATATATATATATATATATATATATATATATAAAATAAAAAAATGTTCAACCCCTCACTACAAGGTGAGTTAAGGTTGGTCAAAAAAGTTTATACTAAGAACTAAGAATAAAAAGTGATAATACAAGAGTGAGAGATCGATGAGAGTGAGATAGCGAGCGATCGATGAGAGTATTGCAGTGAGATGACCAAACTTTAGAGGTGAGACTGAATGAGTGAATGAAGAAATTTAGTGGGTTTAATTTGTTGCGCTGTGTTTGATAATTACTAATTGGGCTAGTATTGTAGTATAAAAGAAGTTTAAGTTAAAATGCAATTTAGTTTGGTTTTTAGAAATGAAAACCCCAACCAAACCGAACTGTGCGTGGCTTATTTTACAATTTTATATGTGGGTGGGAGAAGCAAATCAATTGTAATAAGTGGCTTATTTTACAATTTTATATGTTTATGCTTAATTGTTATAATTTCTTTCTTTTTTTGGTCAGGATTGTTATAATCTTTTTATTATTGTATTGGTACCACAAGATGGTATATTGCCACAATTTGAAATATAAGTTTTCTTTGTACTATTATGCTTTTTCAAATGATAATATCCACAATTTTCTTTCATATATTACATATAATAATAAAGGGATAAATAGAAAAACTCTTGGACATGGATTTAATAAGCAATCATGCAACAATATTCTATGATTATTATTCATTAACACTCAAAGTAAAGTAACACACAAATAAAGACCAAAATTACAAATTATATGAATTTGATAGTACATGCAAACATATATAATTCCATCCATCATTTGTTGATATTTTAGTATTTAAGCAATATATATAAGAACTAAATTAAGCACTAATTCAAACAATTCTCCCTGCTCCCCCATCATTATTTTTTCCATCATAACTATCATCTACAACCACTTTTTGCACATTCTTATAAGTATACTTTTGAGCAAAAAATACAAACACAAACAAGTTCAATGTGGTTATAGCTGCAAGTACCCAATAAAATTTATCCAAACTACTACTATTCAAATCTTTACCAAACCAACTTTTCCTCCCATTTTTACTTGTGATATGATCAATAATTGTTATCAATAAACTACATAGGAAATTTGCAACTCCAATCACACTAAGATAAAGTCCAATTCCTAAGCTTCTCATTGAATCAGGAACTTGACCATAGAAATATTCTTGTAAACCAACAAGTATGAAACCATCGCCAAAACCAATAATTAGAAACTGCGGCGCTAACCAAAAAACACTCATTGAAAGTGAACCAATTGATGGATTCATTTCAACAATTTGAAGCCTTTTTCTCTCCACTAAAGCAGCTACTATCATTGTAAAAATTGAAAAAACCATTCCAACACCAATTCTTTGAAGAATGTTCATTCCTCTTTCGTTTCCGCTTGTTTTTCTTAAAACCGGTACAAGAATTTTGTCGTAAAATGCCACAGAAATTATCATACCGATAGCCGAAAGAGTGAAAATTGAAGCCGATGGAATCTCAAATCCATTTCCTATTTTTCTGTCCATTATATTACCTTGTTTGATGAAGAAAGTTGATGTTTGTGCAGCACACATTCCAAATGGTAAAGTAAATATCCAAATTGGGATCATGTTGATCATAAGCTTCATTTCTTCAACTTTAGTTACCGTTGCTAGTTTCCAAGGATTTTGTTCCTTTGCTAAGTAATTTCCTTCATTTTCAACAATTGCTGCCTTGTCAAAAAATCTGAAAAGAAAATGTAACATCAATTAGTTTATGATTGTTTTATATATAAATCAAATTTAGCTTTCTTTAATTTTTAATTACGAATTAATAAATAATTAGGGTAAATTGTTGTTGTTGTCACTTGAACCGCATAATAATCCATTTTAAAATCCTAGTCCACAATAATAAATTATGATCACTAATGTTATTCTAGCTAGGATTTTAAATTGTGGTGTGTAACAATATTTTAAAAATCAAATTGGAGATCGAACTAATGAGACCTCTAGATCATGGTTCAATCGGTTGAGTCATGGTTGAACTAGATGACTACTAATTAAAAAGTACTAGAAAAATATATGGTTCATGCAATTATACTTACTTGAGTTTCTTGGTGTGAGCTAGGACTCTTCCATTATTACTCTCATAATTTTCAACTTCATGCAATTGACTTGGATCAGAAGGATAAGGAAGCTTTCTTTTAGAAATTGCAGCCACAATAACATGCAACATTGGAGTCAAAGGGCTCCCATTTGAAATCCTATACCTATAAAATTTCCTTCCCATAAAAAAAACAACCAATGAGATAGCCATAACACATGTGAGAATAATATCAGCTACACCCCAATTCACATGATCTTGTACATAAACAATTATGGTCACACCAAGAATGAGTCCACTACAAAGTCCACAATTCCACCAATTGAAAAAGGACATTTTTTGTTTTCTTTCTTCAATATGATCATCATCAAATTGATCAGCTCCAAAACTCTCTAAAGATGGTTTATGTCCTCCTGTTCCAATTGATATTAAATATATTGCTAGGAAGAAGAACACTTCATGAATTTTCCTTGGTTCAATGCATGTATTAGCATGGTCACATGGCTTTAAGCTTGGTAAGAACCATGATAGAGTAAGTAGGACCAAACCCTGTTTTGTTGTTTTTTTCCAACACAAAATACAAGTGTTTATCAATGTTAATTGAGTATATAAAAAATTCTAATCAATAAAGATTTAATTATACTATGCAATTATGTTGTCACAAAGTTTTGCACAAATTAACATTTAATCATATCATACCAAATACTAGATATTTGTGGTGTGTTTCACTAAAAAAATATTATGAAATGACACCTTAACTCAAATATGATTAGATCATTGTGTAAAAAATACTTATATTAATTAGGACAATTAAAAAAAATCAAAAGTCGAATTGAACCGTTAAACTGCACATATAAAACTAAATTGTGACTGATAGTTCATAAACTGAACCCGTTCAATTCAATTAAACCATATTACTTATTATTTGTTCTAATAATTCTAGTTAGAATAACTAAACTCAATTAGTTAATTTTACCAAGTGTTTTAACTAAATGGAGTGATTGAAATTACCAAGAGATATATGATGCAAGATGCAATGACAGTGTTGTAGCGACCCAAGTAAGAATCAGCTAGGAATCCTCCAAAAAGTGGCATCAAAGTGGTGACTCCAGACCAATAGTTCACATTCCTAACTGCTGTCTTAAGGTCTTGATGCATAACCTTTGTTAGGTAAATCACCAAGCTAGTTGATATTCCAAAGTAGCTAAGCCTCTCACTAAATTCAATTGCTGAAAACAAAGGTAAAAATATTGTGTGATTAGTGAATAGATTACATTTTTAGAATGTATTTGTTTTTTTTTTTTTTTTGAAACCAGAATGTATTTGTTTTTATTTTTGTTAAAACATGTAATATAAATTAATCAGAGAAATGTATTATTCCTTTTTTTTTTTATGAAAAGAGGAAGAAATGTATTATTCTATATAGAAATAATTTTTTATACAATACTATCATTTTAAATTAAAATTCAACCGTATACAAATTCATAATCATTTCCTTAAGAAAATATAATCATAAAATATAAATTAATTTATTGCACTAACATAAATATATTTTTATAAGCTTACTCTCATCATTTTTTTTGTTGAATAGCTTACTCCCATTATTACTCGCACCAGGGGAGAGTGGGAATTTCTTAGAAATGAAATTCACATTTCAATACAACGATTAAAAGGCCATATCTTACCCAAAAAAATGCCATACAAGCAAAAAATATACACCAATTTACACGATTAATTAACTATTTTGCATGTCAAAAATAAAAATGTAAATTTTAAATAAAATTACATAAAATATTTATTTTTTGGTAGAAAAATTACGTAAAATATTATTATTGGCATAAAAAATGCCTCTATTCTTTTTGTTAATAAATTTCCTTAGAGTTTACTTTAGACTTCAATACATGTTGAATTAATCCTATTACTTCATCTATCTAAAGTAAAAAATTTAACTCATATTTGAGACATCAACAAAGTTGACCTATTGATTGAAATTTGTGTAATGAAACTAATAGACATATTGAAAACCTTTGAAAAAAAAAGACATTGAAAAATTTCACACACACACACACACACATATAATTAAAAAATTTATATAGCTCAATGAATGTGTGGCTTAATTATTTCATATTGAAGTCTGTATAATGGACATGTTTTTTATAGTGCTAGATTGTTGTTTTATTGTTTTTTTTGGATAAAAGTTGTGCTAAGTTAATAAGGGAGAAATGATAATTCTGTACGCAAATTACAAAGATCAAAATTGTACTATATAGAGCAACTATATTTTACTAGTTGTTTGAAGAAGAAAAAGTATATATTACCAATATCATATATAAATTTGTCAAGTTTATATTAGAACTTGTAAATTTTATATTTAAATATATAACTTTTTTTTGTTGGTATCAGAGTATCAATTACCGAACATAGTGATTATTCTACTCGTTAGATTGGGAAGTACCTCAAATGGTGGGATAGCTGACCCAAAAATTTAAAGTTGTTATTCCCTACTCAAAGTGAAGATTGAACCCGACCCTTGATTAATGGGAGATGAACCCCAATCTCTCAACCACACTCTCTTTTTAAAAATAATTATTATTTTTATAATAAAAAAATTACTACTTTTAATTATCTTAACATGAGCAATATTATACATATTATCCATCTATAGTTATCCATGAACATTATGCTAAAACATGCAACTAATTAATCCTTACCGATAATGAAGAGAGCAGCTTTCCAAGAACCAGTTGAAGCTCGGAGAGGAAGTCTTCCATTATGATCCAATGAAGAATCATGAACCCATTTCTCATTATCAACCTCCCCTGTTTTTGCATACACTTTGTTCTTCTCCATCTTCCAATTCAAGCTAAGTAAGTAGTGCTAGCAAGAATAATATGCTCTAACTAGATGAAGTATTCTAAAATTATGAGATATTGGAGCTAGATGTGGATACTGATTTGACAAATATACCTTGTTATTATAGCACCACCTTATATATATAGAGAATGGGATTTGTCTTTTTCACCCACTAGTTGTCATTTTTTTTGGTAGAATTTTTTTTTTAATTTAAATTGAATAGGAATAAATTAATTATTCCTTCCTCCTAAAATAATTGACATAATTTACCTATGTGCACTATTCACATAAGTTACTTCCTCCATCTTAAATTATATAAAGAAAAACACACTTATTAAAAAACTCATTTAATATATCAAAAACATAATTTGTTTTCTAAATACACCCTTATTAATAGATAGCATAGAAAACCATACTCCATGAGACCATGACTCAACAAGTGCCTAATCTAGTTTTTATACTTTTTCTCTCGGTCCAATACATGCACCATGACTATCTTTTGATTTTTCGGTTACTTTAGATCAGCAGTACACTGTAGTTACGAGTATACTCGGTGTCGACCCAACACGAGGCATAAAGCGAAGTCTAAAATGAAATGTTTTTATTTGAGGCCTAAAATAAATTTTATTTGACTTTTCTTGAAGAATTTTAAAGTTGTTTGTTTCATTAAAAAAATTCTAAAAGACCTTTATTTATTTTTTTCAGAAACTTTTTCTAATGTGTTTATGATATATGAGAGACTTTTTTTCTCTTAATAAATTTTATTATTTTTTGGAAGTCTAAAGTTTTTGTTTAGGTTGTCTTACTTTCATGATTCTCTTGAACCATGAGAGTAATAAATGCAATTATTTTAGAAAATATGATAAAAGGGTATTTTTGGAAGTTTAAAATAAAATTGGTCAAATTTATGTTTTTTTCTTTATAATTCAAGACAAAAAAAGACGCTTTTTCCCTTATAATTTGAGACAGAAGATAATACTTTCTCTCTTACTTGCCTATATTCTGAATAATCATTCAATTTACAAATCTTTATTGTAAAACTCTTAGTTTATGACTTAAGTCGAGGGCATTAAAGTGTTGAAAAAGTATTTCATGTGGAAAATAAAAAATAAAGCCTCTTGCCTGAGTGATCTAATGAAAAAAAAAGGCTCTTATTTTAAAAATTTTAAGTGGATTTAACTTATCCTTGTTAGTTTGGCATGTAAAATATAATTAGTTGTAATTGATAAACACAATTTTAAGGATTAAAATGTAAAGTGAAAATTCTAAAAATAAAAGTGTAAAGTGAAAAAATTAAAAATTGTGATAGTAATAATTTTAGAATTTTTTTGAGTATGTAGAAGAAATTGTAAATCATTGAAAACTTGCACACACAAAATAAAAGGATCAAAATTCAAATACCGGCCAGAGATGTCCGACCTGACAATTTTTACATTTTTTGTCCATTAAGCTAAGATTTTTGGACAATAACCTCATAATTTATTATAATGTATCTATAATATCTACTTCTGAATCTTTTGATTGATTAAACTTTCTTTTGTCTTGACTTTTGACTAATTATTAAATGTAAATATTACTCGCTTTATACTTTAAAATGAATAATTCATTTTAAAAAGTTGGTTCAAAGTTTAGAAGTTTTAGCTTGCAAAAAATATTAAAACTAAGTTGGATGTCTATATTGAAATTAAGTTGGAGTATGTGAGTTTTCAATAAATTTTTTAACGTACCAAAATTTTTTGGTTCAAAGTCGCATCACATCTAGTGTGAACTTATTTTGAATACTTATCTCATTAATCAATTTTAATTGTAAAAGTTGATGTGTTATAGATTGGTAACATGACTTAAAGAGAATTAGTGAGATACTCCTAACTTACATACACATAAGAAACGTCATTGTTGTAATGGCATAGTATTCGCTCCCACTTTCTTTCATGGGACCATGTTACTGTTCCATTTTGGACACACCAAATTAATGTTACGTGACATTAACCAAAGTCATTTAGCAAGAGGGTTGCGTTGAAAAGACCACAAGAAAAGGTAATACTACAATCTTCACAAAGAATTATACTAACTAGATTTTTAGTTTCTCTCTCTTTTCTTTTTAACAATAGATATGAATATTTCACAAGGAAATTAAAAAACACGTGATTAAAATATTGACGCTTGAGAGTCAAGACATGATGTTTCAAGAACTTATTTCATGAATTCAAAATGAGAATCATTTCCTACTGAATTCAACCACGCACTGACTTATGAAGGATTTAATATTAATTTGTGTTCTAACATATCGAAAATTATAGCCAATGGTGTGTCGTGATCGAGACCAGTGTATTTTGTATTTTCGTTCTTCATTGTGAACGAGAAAGGTTCATCTTTCTTTGTGAGGAGAGTTACTATAAGATAGTCGGAAGTTAGAAATAAGTTCATGAGTTAGTAATTACACTAGTTTGTTTTTGAATATTTTTATTCGTTTCATTTGAACTATTAAATTGAATTAGGTTTGAGTTATCGAGTTGAACTGAATTATTTATGAATTTTTAATTGAGTCAAATTCGAGAGTAAAAAAAACGTTAGGTAACCAATTTGAGTTGAATTTTGAGTTGATTCAATTCTTATCGAATTTAGCCGAACTAAACAAATTCAACCCAACTCAATTCATTTTCACTTGATTCTTATGTGCTACTATAGATAAAACATCTATAGCTAGCGGAGAGAACATTTGCTAAAAGGCAATTCAACATCATAATAGCGCACATAATATTGCAAGTAAAATAATTAATATCACTACACCAACAAATACCACTTGATATTATTTAATCAACATTGCCTAAAATGGGAAAGAGTATGATTAAACAAGTTTTAAGTCAAACATTTTGTTTTGTGGCTTAAGTGAGCAAAACCCATTATATTGTGGCCTAGGCACTCTACCTTGATAACCATTAGAGCCTTAATTTAGTAATAATTTATCCTCAAGGTCAACAATAATTATAGTATTTTTTAGGGAAAAAGATGGTGGATATGTTATTATTACCACACCAAATGCAATTGAAGAAGTTATCCCATAAAGTTAATTATTCATGTGCTTAACGTGAATTATATTGTTTGGTATAAAAAACGTGAGTTTTACTGTTATTCGTGATCTACCTGTTCTTTGAATATTCAAAGCCATCACCAAATTTATCTTATGAAAATTGGTTGCAATTGGTTATATAGATGACTATTGGACGATTTCCATATTAGGGTTGGAACTGATTTACATCTAATTATTTACCATTGTATTATAATTAAGTGAGTGAGCTAAAGTGGATGTTGAGCTTTTCTTAAGACAGAACTATTTGAGAAAATTTGAATTGATTCTTAGATAAAAAAATACTTACTAGTCAAATTTTATTTATCTCTCACAACTGAATTCAAAATATTAGAATTATTTCACTCTGATAATCGATGGATTAATAACAACAAACATAAATAAAATTAAAATATATATAATTACCATTTCCAATATCATATTTAGACATTGTATAACATTTAATGTAGACATCAATTATTTAAAAAAAAAAGAAATTAAAAAAGAAAACATAAAGAATAGACATACCATTTTCAATATTGTCGCATTGAACTTAGCTTAGTTGATAAGGATTTGAATTCTGGAACACCTACTTATTAACCTGAAATTCTAGACACTAAATTATCTAACCAAAAAAACCATTCCACTAGTATTTTTGTTTCCTTAATATTATGGGCTAAGGCCCGTGTAATCACAAAAATAATAGAGGGAGTGCTAAGCAAACTCTCTATGAGTAGAGTTTTTCTATTTCCCTCCTCCACTCCAGCCATCAATTCTCTCGTACTCTCCTTAAAATTTAAAAAATATTTCAATCGATTTCTAGAACTCGATATTTGTTAGCACAATTGGCGCAACACAATCAAACTTTGATGCGCGCATACAATTTCGCTTAGCGAGCACAATCTTACTGTGCCACTTTCGACTTGCCAATTTGACCTCACTAGTATATGAGCTGGCTAATTGTACTAGGAGTATTTGATTCTTAATTAGATAACAAATATCTCTAATCAAATTCAATTAAAAACCAATAATGCACAGATACCAGCTAATAACATGTAAAATATAAATTTAATTGTACCCTATGGTGGGCTTCTGGTACCGAGGAGGTATATGTACTACAAAACACTTGTTATTTCATGATCATCGATGTTATGTTTTGTTAATCAATTAAATAAAGTAACATTAATTGTATGGTAGAAGTTTCTAGTTTAAATAGTATAGTATTTTTTAAACCCCACATTTTGTCTCTTGTTTTCATAACACAAATTGATAATACAGACTATATACGCTACATATTCTAGAATGTCATAAATGGTCTCTCATGGTTCAATTGATATCATGTGCATGTATGTAGATATTGTTGTGAATTGTGATGTGCATATTTGTAGAGATGCATATATTCCTAAATCATTATTAGGATGATCTTTTATAAGTAAATTAGCTACAAACCTTGATTATTCCTTTGATTAATTAGCATAGGTGTGTATTATGGCCTACAATCAGAAGGAATTATGGAGACAACCTTTTCAATTTAAGGATTAACTATTGTTGGACATGATACAACATACAAGGCAATGCAGCAACTTCATTGTGCATGTATATATGCTCACTCTTCGCCAAGTATAATTAATTCACCGAAGATTAAGTTCAAATGAGAGGAATATTAAAAAAGATTATTAACTCATAGAAGTGTTTTATTGTCTTTCAAATTTAATTTCAAACATGACATAACATGTTATTGTTCATGATCTAAACAGAGATACTCATGTTTCTTTGCCTACCATTTTCAAATTATATTCTCTAAAATAAGAAGAAGCTATATATTTATATCATAGCAAACTTTTTTATGATTTCATCTATATGTTTGTATAATTTGTTTTAAATGTTAATCTTAATTACAAAGTATCTTAACATGTGATTAGGAGTTTATTTATTTATTGTAAATAGTGTATCTTTGTGTGTGTAACAACGGACACTAATCCCTCAAACTTTGCAGAAAATAAAAGGACGACAAACTCTCACAATTTTTTTTTATGTGTCCAAGGCCAAATGTGGTTAGGAGTTTGATTCATACATTGATAATATAAAAATTCACGATTTTTTAGAGACAACCTTTTATAACTTAATCACAGAGTATAATTTTGTAAACTACCCTAAACTCTGAACCCTTATACACAGTCTCATAAGTATTTTCGTCAAATAAACTCAAATACTTGAATTTAAATAATCCCAAAATAGACTCTTACATTTTGAACTGCTAGCTTTTAATCCGGATCTATAATCTTATGGACACTACAAAAATATAGAAAATTGTCACTGATACATATGTATACATGAAATGAATTTTCTATGCTACCAATGTTGGATATGGCTGTCTCCCTCACGTGCAAATGGGTTAATTAATCTATATACTCTTCCATTGAAAATTAAGCAACTTCTAAACATCTTCCTTGGAAATATTTTGTAGCTACTAATTAGAGACAACCATTTTTATAATAGAATCCAAATGTATCACAACTCTACTCTACATATAAACATTAGTGACATCTTGTTCCCTTGATTCTCTTAGTTGTATTTCTACATATTCTATACACAAGTAACATAATTTCTCCTATCACATAGACAACTTAGTATAAAAAAAAAATTAAAATTATTCATGTCAAAATCCAACAATAGGAAATTTCTTCCAAAGATTCAAACCACACGATTGTAGGATCTCTCTATATATATAATGTACAACCTTAAATAACAAAACTTAAAACCATCTTCCTCCAAAAGCTTAAATCATATACTACATCTTCAAAAAAATGGCTAAATTATTTTTCTTGTGCTTTTTATTAGCAAATACTCTTATATGTCATGTAATAGCTACAACTACAAACAAACCTCAAATTAGTGTTCAATCTATTTCATCACCATCTTCAAATGCTCCTTCTCAAAGTCCCTTAAATAACCAAAGAACAAATGAAGAGGAACCCTCTATTGGAAGAAAGTTTGGTAAGCACCAAAATAATCATATTATTTCATCACCAAGTCCTAGCCCTTTTGAAGGAAGTATTCTTAGTCATCAAAAAACTTCTATTTTGGATTCTCAAAGTCATATTCATTTGGTGAAACAACATCATAATCATCCATTTGATAAGTCCATAGCTGGTGGAGGAGTTATTCTTGGAGGACTTGCCACAACATTTTTGGTGGCTATTTATTGCTATATTAGAGCTACTTCAAAACAAAAGTTAGATACTACTGCTTAGTGCTCAAAATCCTTTTGCTTCTTCTCTTCTTTTGCCTTATTTTCTTAGATTCATGTGTATAGTATGGTCTACATTATTTTTGGTTCACTATGGATCAATTCTTCGTAACGGTTGATATATTATAAAGTAATAACTCCTAACTATTTTATTATATATCAACGGTTATAAAAAAATGATCTGCTATGAATCAAAACTCATTTGAATCATACTATATACTTACCGAAATATTTTGTAATACTGTATACACTGTATAAAGAAATCTCTCTTTAATTGAGTCGGAAGAAATTTAATGCAAATATATTGTGTTTGTTACATATTATAAAAAATAGATTTTAACATTTAAGAATTTAATTATTTCTTATGTTTTCATGGATCCTTCTTCTTTTTGAAGACTAAATAAACCAAAATAAAATAAAACATAAAGAACCAAAGTGGCTTTAAAAAAATAAAGAACTAAAGTGAAACATAAAGATAACTTCAGGGACAAAAAAATGTAATTCAAAAATTTCCTATCTTCAACATAAAGCATGTATACTTAGTCAAAAAACATAAAACATGTATACAATGATGAATAAAGCATGTATACAAAAATTAAAACGGGTTCACCATAAGATTTTTCATTCAGGTTCTTAAGTGGATTCAACATTTAACACTTACAATCATTGCTTATTTTTGTTTTGAATTTAACCATAGCATCTTGCAATTCAAGACTTCTTAAAAATCGAATCACTAAGAGATGATACATGCCTTACCAGACATGATTCTATCGACACAAGTCATGCTTATGCACCGTGCTTAAACACCCCATATTGCTTAGTGCACCCCTCAAATTTCTAGTACACCCCAACTATATTGCTCAGTGTACCTCCAAATTTCTAACACACCCCCCAAATTGGGGGTGCACTAGAAATTTGGAGGGTGCACTAGAAATTTGGGAAGTACATTAAATAATTTTCATTGTTTATGCACAGTATATAAAGAAAAAGCTTATGCACCATAACCACTCCCGATTCTACTAGCTCAGTTATATTGGGTTAGCTTGGATGCAACCTAATTTGTAACATAAAATGATACAACTTAATTTTGATTGATAATGTTTGTTTGAGAAGTATTAGCCAACTTCACTTGTAACTCTTGTTGATTGATGAAATACACTTAAACACATAGAATTGTATTTAAAGAGTGTGTTAATAGAATGTGGGCTAGAATGTGCTAACATAACTCATTGTTTGAATCAGTTTTACTTTCACCCAGATTATGTGTTTGGATTGTCATGTAAAAATATTGGATTTTATCTTTTGGAACAAATACTTTAGTACTTGCCTTAAAAAATCTATAGAAAATAGCTATATAATTCTTCCAATCCACCCCTTAAGTATAGAATGTAATACTCAATAGATAATACCATCAAATTTTGGGGTGATAAGATTCAAAGTGTGTGTGTGTGTGAGCGTAGGGTATCTCAACAAAATCACAACCAAACAATCAAAATTTAAAAAACATACGACACCTTAAATTCTTGAAGCTTAAATTATGATAACACAATCCATATAATGGTGATAAAATCACAACAGACAAAATCATCAAATGACAACATAACAAGTAGGTTTTCCTAGAACAAAAATCTCGGCTCAATATAACAATGTCCCTTGATTGTCATTTCTAATAATTGCAATTTCTCCCCACAACCATGATCTCCATGTCACAAGATGAATAGCAGATTCTGCAATAAAGATTATGAAATAGCATTAGAACAAGATTTGAACAATTTCTGCATTAAGATTTGCATCTTATGACTGAATATAAAGTAATAGACAAGTTAAAAACAATCTGAATAGTACTTACATATTTTATTGAAGGCCACAATGTCACAACTCTGGACATACTCATTGATGGGCTCAACAGTAAGATAATCCTCAACCATATTGTCAACAGAAACCAAATCATCCACAATAGTAAGCATAATTTGAAGTTTCTTGATACCGTATCCAACAGGAACAAGTTTGGCTATGACAGTAATAAACTAATATCAGAATCGCAAAAGAAAGATAGCTAGTATAGATAAATAAAAACAATCAACAAAGTTGAAATCAGAAAATCAAAATAGATGAAAAATATAAACTGTAAAGAGAAAAATAACATACATGCACCCCAAAACAACCCTTCCAACTGAACGGATCTCACGGCTTCTTCAAGCTTTTTCATGTCGGTTTCATCATCCCATGGCTTCACATCCAACAGAACAGATGATTTCCCGCCTGAGATTGTCATCAAAAGAAAACCAATACCATAAATTGACCGGCCAAATTTCAAATGATTGGAGTACATAATACGATAGAAACTTACTCTCTTTCTTTTTGCCAGATGCCTTCACGGCTGCTGCCCGTTCCTCAGCTGCCTTCTTCTCTTCCTCAGTCTCTTCGCCAAACAAATCCACATCGTCATCATCATCATCCTCAGCTTCAGTGGCCTGATCAACATTTTGCAATTTTACAATCAGTCATAAATCAACCAACAACAACTAGAGTCTAGAGTTAAAATTCTCTAAAACAAAAATGTGACATAAACCATATTTCAAATCAATTGTTTATAAAAGACTTGCCTTTGCGTCAGCAACTGGAGGAGTGGCAACAACCTCTTCAGCCACAAGAGAAGATTCCACGGTGACTCCAGATCCCTCACCAGAAACACCGCTGAAGACACAAAATTCAATTAAAAATTGGAAGAGCTAAAAAAATTAATGCATAATGAATACAGGTAATTTAAAGAAAAAGCTTTGATTTTTGCAGTAACAAAAACGATTTAGTTTTGATGTATTCTAGCTAAATATGAGTTGAGTGTGAAGTGGTTTGTGTTTGGATAGTGTACAAATCATGTTAGGAGTCTAAAGCTACAAATCCTAACTCAAGTAAGAAATAGAATTAATTCTATCGGCAAAATCAATTTTACTTAATGACATCCAAATATGTCAAAACTAAATCTACACCACTAAAGTACCATCCAATTTTTTTTTAAATAACATACACTTAGTTAGGAGCCAACACATAAATTGCAAAAACCACAATCATAACAACAAATAAATGATTTAAGAAACTAAAGTGATAACATAACATAAAATCTTAGCACAAAATACAATGATAACATCATCGATACATAGTATTTTAATTAATTTACTTATACTCTACACGAGTCATGGGAAGGGAAACTTACGCAATTCTCAACAAAGCATCAATATGCTTGTACCACCTAGCAACATTCACAAATTCAGCTGATGGAACTGATGGCAAAGCTGCATAGACAGTGATATCATCCTTTGAAGCTTGGTACCTAAACAAATCAAGTAAAAACACAATTTCATAAGAACCAAAAAACCAAAACAAACGATTACAAAAAACCAACAATAACCTACCCAGTGATATAACTGCGTGTGACAAGGTACTCATTAAGCTTCTTCAAACCAGATTCAGACTTAAGGTTATAGAATGTGACTGCCATCTTTGCTTGATTTCTACAAAACATGCATAACAATAACAATAACAATTACTTACAATAGCAACAACCCAACAACACAAAACACCACAAAATTCAATTTTTTCAATTGAAGTCAATTACCATGCATAAATAATTAAAAAACCCTAAAAAAAACTATCAATTTAAATATCAAAAATAAATAATCTCAAGATTTTAGGGTTTAACAACACATTATAGAATCTAATAACATGAAATTTGTGAAACTTAAAAAAACCTCAAATCGTTTGTGAATTGGGATTGAGGAAGAATAGATCGATTGAGTGAGGCTTACCTTGGTTGAGAGAGATTGAAGATTGAAGGTAAGAGCAGCAAGAGAAACAACAACAACAGTAGTGGAGAGTGAAATTGAGAAAGGTTATGGTTTTATATAGGTTTAGAAACTCTAACCCGGTTTATCAATTGGGTTTATTGTTTGGCCCAATGTTATTATTCATGTTAATTACGTGGCCCATATTCTCTTTTTTTATACTAAGCCCATATATATTTTTATTCAAGACTTTTTGAAAACTTCTCTATTTCTCCATGCTTTTCTATAACCCCTAAAATCTCAAATTGTCCTTTAATTCGAGACGTAGATCCCAAACCAAAGTTTGGGATGTAGAATCCGAATTTTTTGTGGAGTTTTGGGGGTATAGGCATCGATTCGGGTTCTAGATTCTGAACTGGTGTCTATACCCACCCGAAGTTTGTGCGGAATTTTAGGGGATATATGCACCAGTTCGAGTTCTAGATCCCAAACTGATGCATGTAGTCCCAAAATTCCACACAAACTTCGAGACGTAAGGTTCGGGATCTAGATTCCGAACATGTGTCTATATCCTCCAAAACTCTGTACACACTTCGGATTCTAAAACCAGGAATTTAATTCGAGAACTATGTCCCAAATTTTTCCTATAAATCCTCTAAGAGCAAAAACGGTAGTTAGGGGGAGAAGAGAATGATAGGGAATAGGTAGAGAAAGTTTCAGACTTTTTAGTATATCTAATGTTCTTCTTTTTTTAGAAGCCCGGTAACCTTTTTGTTAAGTCCATATAAAAATGCATAGCAAAACTTTAAAGTTCATCTGGTAATGATCTCATTCTCACAATTCATGTCTTGCATCCAACAAATATTAGTAAATTTTTAAGGAGTAATTTGGTCGAAACTATTTTTTAGTACGTATGGCCGGAACTTTATTTTGTAATATTTACATATTATAATGTCCTTACCAACATAATTAAGGAGTATGTTTAACTAGTGCATAAAATGCACTAATTAGTGTCACCTAAATTAAAATAATTGTCTATGTATCAACTTTCTAGACATAATAAAGTCCAACCAAAGGTCCAAAAGTCATCACCATGGAGACGTAATGGAGTGGGAAACGTGTGGCATCATATCTGCCTCTCTTCCAGAAGCCCACACTCATCATCTCAAGCAACCGCACAATCCAAATGGGAACAAAACAAACACAAAGACTATAGTATAATATAACTAACCACTTCATTTCTTCTAGAAAATATATTAATTAACCAAATGAAAATGTCACAAAACCAAACTTGTCACTTTCATTCTTTCTATTTGTGAAACTTATATATAATATGTAATTTCCGCATTATATCATTGGCCAACCTTGGAAAATTTTACAACTATATATTGAAATTTCTCAATACTATCTCTTCACTCCTCTGTTGCCACCAAAAAATCTATATTTACAATATGGTTTTCAATAAGGTTCCCGTGATTGTTGTGTTAATATTTTTGATTAGTTCAATTGTGGAGAAACCTTTAGTTGTAGAAGGAAGAACACTTTCATTAGTATCTCATCAAGGTTAGTGATAATATTTTTCTTATCATATATGATTAGTTAATTAATTTCTTGATCATATGTATATGTATGTTTTTTTGAAAATTTGATATCCTGTCTAATTACCGTGTTATTTATATTGTTGTTGATTGTTACGTGATATGCAGTTGCAGGGTACTCTAAGATTTTTGCGACCCTTGGGGTTGTTTGTAAGTGTTGTGATGATGGGATTGAAGGTGCATGCAAAGAAACATGGACAGATTCTTGTTCTAATATACAGTGTTTACCTTGGAAAACACACTAGTTAATAGTTTTTTGTCTTTTTCTTTTTCTTAGAAGACACACTAGCTATAGTTAATCTCGTATATCATATTTTTTTGACTTATGTGATGTACATGAGTTTTGATAAATGTTATAGAAATTAAATCTATTCTTTGTAATGTAACTTTTGTAAATGTTTATGTTAATTAATTTTGGGGCATAACTATAAGATTTTTTGTTGTTGAAATTCTTGTAAATAAAAGACTATTTATCTCACAACCTATATTGGATGATCTAGTGGTGAATGTTTTTTAATTTGGTTTTCACCTACTGATTTTAATGGAAAATGAGTTTTAATAGTTTAAAATTTGACCGCGAGCAAAATAAAATATGACCGAAAAATTGTTTCACCAAAGAGTCAAATTCAAAGCTAATAACTTAATCATTTGAGGCTAATAACTCAATTTAGTGGTGAAGATATGATAATAGCACTTAGTTAATTAAGTAATTTAGATATTAGTAAGATGCAATTAGAGCTTTATTTTATTTTATTTTATGTTTAGTGTGGATTATGGGCTTTTGAGTTTTTTATCTTATTATCCATTAAGAGTAGTGTATATGTAGCATCCATAACACATTTTAAAATGGGAATGAAACGAAGAATTTTATGTTTTTTTTTAATGTTCCTTTTCTAGCTAGAATTCCTCAGTTTAATGGTAATTCTATAGTTTGTTGTAGATTCCATAGTTTCTTAGCTTGATAACTGCGTCCTATTATTTGAAACCTTAGATTGTAGTTATTTTAATGTCTCTCGGTTTCTAATTCTCTTATACTATTTTTTGTATTGGATCGGTCTATACATAACAACATTCTATATGCCACTCATAACTCTCTTTATCTAACAAAAAACTTACTAACTTTGCCATTTTTCCATGTGTCATCCCCCTTTTTTTTTTAAAAGGCAAATATTATTAAGGCATACCCTAAAACAAGAAGTACAAGGGTAGTCGGCAAATCCGAAAGAGAAAGTACAAGTCACAAAACCCAAAAACAACAACACTACAACACACCACAAGCACACCAAAATATAGGCTAAACAAACTAACACATAGAGCACATGTCACAAAAGACCAACCACCATGAGCACCAAACCGCAAGGCAAAACCGACATCTAGCTAGCGCACGAGGCAATCACTTGGGTTCTAGGACCACTCATAGAACATATAAGGGGAGATCCTTAATCTTGTCATACTCCATTTCCAACTCAACACTTTAATATCCTCCACTATAACCTTAGCGTCAACTACACAATTTGCAAATATTTTTCTATTTCTAGCCTTCCACATAGACCAAATGTAGTTGCATATCAAATCATCAAAAAACCTCTCCTCAATTTCTTATTCCTCGCCACTTCCCACACCACCTGAAAAAGAGAAGACATCGAGGGCGGAATAATTATCACTACACCTAACCACCTAAAGATCGCGTACCAAACCACCAAAGCACACTCACAATGCAAAAAAAAAGATGATTTGAAGTTTCCAAAAAACCCATACAACCTACACACTTGAGGCTTCCGGAGAAAGAATACTTCGAAAATCGAGATTATCCCTAGTAGGAAAGTCTATCATAGAATAATTGCCAAGAGAAAACAATAACTTTCGACGGGGCCGAACTCTCCCAAATATTTTGGAGAACCCCCCTTAAGTGATCCCCCACCCCTTCTTCTTCGCGTAACACTTTCCCAAGATACTCATAAGAAGATTTAACCAAAAAAACGCCCTCAGAATCCGGGATCCAACGCCAAAAGTCATCCTCCAATGATAACCTCACCCCATCCAACATTTCTTTCAATTAAACAACAAGATCAAGCTCCCATTCAAAGAGCTCCCTACGTCAAGCAAAAGACTAATTCAACCGATCCTCCACCCTCGCACAACACGATTCCACCAAGCACTCCTTATTAGAAGCAAGGAAAAATAAACGGGGGAACAATGAGGCAAGAGGAACCTCACCAACCCATCTCGTCAACCAAAAAAATGTCGAACCTCGCCATTCCCAACCGAACGGACTATGCTCTCCAAAAGCTTATTTTTCAATTCCACCACCCTCTCCGACGCACAAATATCCTTCCACCATGCTGACGAAGACAAATGAGTTCTAAAATGTCTCCAATCAACTTGATGAAGGATGTGATTCCCATATCTAGCCACCATCCCCCTTAATAATGCCTTATATGGACGAAAGCAATGGACCCTTAAATAGTCACATTTCTTCATTATTTGTTGGCTTAAACATACATTTGGTCCCTGTATGTACACCAATTTTTCGTTTTAGTCCCTGTATCGAAAATTTTGACAAAATAGTCCCTGTATCGCACTTTTTTTTTTGACGTTGGTCCCTGCCGTCCAATTTCATCCAAATAGCAAACATTTTGCCACCTGGACCCTGCCACGTGGAATGCTAGAGGGACCAAAACCAAAAAATTGAACTGAATGCAGGGACCAAAACCAAAAAATTGAACTGAATGCTAGAGGGACTAAAACCAAAAAATTAAACTAATTGTAAAATGACTCATTTAAACTCTAAATCCCTAAATTGAAATTTATTTCTCCACTCTTCTCTTCTCATAAACCAACTTTCATGGCAAAAATAATTTTGCGTAGATCATTGCGCCCCATTTGGATGAGTTTTTTGATGAAATTATGAGAGGCATTGCGAATGTTGACAACGGGATCAAAAAGCCCGTCGAGAAAACCACCATGGTTGGACGGTTGTTGATCGGGATCGTTGAAACGGAAATCATTAGGATAATCTTTTTTAGCAATGAGTCTCTCTGTTGAAAGGTTGATGAGAAGAGAAGAGTAGAGAAACAAATTTCAATTTAAGGATTTAGAGTTTAAATGTGTCATTTTGCAATTAGTTTAATTTTTTGGTTTTAGTCCCTCTAGCATTCAGTTCAATTTTTTGGTTTTAGTCCCTGCATTCACTACAAGAAAACTGCTGGATTGCGGCGGTTATTCTATGTGATACCGGCGGTTTTAAACCGCCACTACATAGTTTTCTGGCGGTTTCAACAGTGCCGCACTATCATGTGGCGAAATCGAGTTTAGCGGCGGTTTTTGTAATCGCCATACAAACTGCCGCTGTTTTGTTAGCGGCGGTTAAAACCGCCACAATAGCAAAGCGAAAAACCAAATTTGTTAACAAGTTTGCGGCGGTTTAGAACCGCCGTTAATTTTAAATTTGTTTCACAATTATTTAAATTGTGGAAGTTTCAAACCGCCGCTATACTTATAATTTTTTTTTAAAAAAAAATCTACCTGCTGTTTATTACTACATTTTTGAGGCAACTAATGTAAACTCTTAACTTTAAACATGAACTAATATATATACTAATTATATATAAATACATTTTTAAGGCAACTAATGTAAACTCTTCACATTTTGCAAAAGTGATTCAATAACATAAATGAACAATACAATAAGAATAACTTGGGCATAGTATGGCTGGAATCAAGGAACTATTCTAAATTTGGTAATCATTGATTGATTTTGTTATTAAGTTATTATACTATGTTATATACAAGAATAACAAAATCAATCAATGATTACATGTGGAAGAAGATCTGGAGGCGCGAATCAAAACTTTGATCATAATTTGCGACTAGAATTCTCGAAGCTTGTCTCTGTTTTTCTTTTCAGCCTTCAATCTCCTTCTACGATTCAAGGCATCGAATATTTCCATACCAAACTCCTTAGAATCTCCCATCCCTTCAAACAAAATAAAAAATTACAGGATTTATCTTCTAATTATTCTGTCAAAAGAAAAATCTAATTATAGAGTTTACATGATTTAATTTCTAATTAAAGCCATAATTGAAAGTGAAACTGCACATGCAGAAGAAACAAAACGAAAACTGCAGAAAAATTATTTAACAAACTTATGCATTGTGGTATATTCGTACTCAAATATTCTTTGTAAGTACTAAATACATACCTGGAAACAAAATATTGTTCTAAGCCAATCAAGAATGTCAAAATCTCCAGCTCTCTTCCTCTGTTGCTCAACTGAACTATGCCAGTTCAAGTCACGAGTAATCCACAGCGGAGAAACAGCAGCCCTAATCTAATAGCAAAAGAAAGCGGTTTAAACTTAGTACTATGTCAAGTTAAAAAACACAGATTCCATTAGTCAATCAAGAACACCTCTTCAAACTGCATTATAGGCAGAGAAGCACCAGCAGAGTCCAGAGGAAGAATATTATATGGTGTATAATTCTCCGTCTCTTCCTAGACATCTCTAGCTTAGATTTGATTCAAGAGAGCTTAACACCTAGACATCTCTAGCGGTGGCGATAGACAAGAAACACAAAAAATGCTTCCAGATTTTTTAATAATACACCATATTATATGTAAACTATCACGGCTGCTGGAGGCATCTTTGCTTCCACCCAGATTAGCAAAGATGTGAAGAATAGTTAGCACCATAAAAGAATCACATCTGCACAATCTAAGAATATTATATGACGCCTTAAAAATAAATCCAATATACTCGGTTGCAGTACATAATGATGCTAGTATAGTACTTGCCGCTATCAACTGCTCACACGTAGCTTCTTTAGAACATAGTGTGTCTACACCATCCAGAAAACTATAATTTCTCAAATCACTACCAAATGAGGTCTCAGTAGGTACTGTATTTGTTAATATAACTTTTCCTTCTACAAGAAAATCTTCAATGAGGCGGAGCAGATCCAACAACGAGAATTTTTCCAAAAGCAAGATTCTTGTGTCTGCATCAGTCATAACTGCTCAAAAAATAGAAAGTTATAAGTTCAATGAAACAGTGCCCAAAAATTACATGAAATCAAAACCTCAATACTTATATGTATAATTGTACTTAATATAATTTTAATCCACCAACGACGTACCAGATTTAAGTTTTAACACTCACATTTGATATGTAACTCATCATATTAAAACAGGTTTACTAATTTAATAAGAACAACTACAAACTGGTGTATATCACAATATTGAAATTTCTAATCCCTTCATTCCAAACTAAATGTCATCCCAGGTTTTGTCAAATAAACAAAGCAAAACTATAAATGAATGAAAGAATGTTGTAATTTAATAAATAATTTTCATCAACCATTGGCCAGTAGCCATTGTCATAAATGTATAGTTGAGTATAATGTCTTCAAAGTAGTGCGGACAGTATTAATTTTGGGTGCACAACTAGAAAAAATAATTATTGTCACAATGAAAAAACAAAATGACACTGATTTTGATACATTTTTTATATGCTCTAAAACTAGTAAATAACACTAAATTTGGGACGAAGGGACATTTAAATAATACACCATATAATCACCGAGCTTAACACCTAGACATCTCTAGCAGCGGCGATAGTCTAGAAACACAAAAAATGCCTCCAGATTTGAATGGTTAAAAAATTAAATTTAATGCAAAACAAAACAAAAAGTGAAAGGATATGAATGGAGACTGACCTCGGGAGCTACTTTTCTGCCTTCACAGTCTTATTAGCGACACAAAGCACTTAAATATTATTAAAGACACAAAGTACTTAAAGAGAACCTCAGTGGTGTATGTTACCTTTGATTTCATCAAACTTTGCCTTCATCAAACCTCCAAACTGATAGACTCTAAGTCTTCCAACTGAAAACAAATCATGAAGTCTAAGTCTGTCACAATTATATTCAATACTCTATAGATAATGAGTCAAGCCTAATACTAGATGACGGCATAAATTGTTTTGATTTTAGAAAAACCATGAAAAGAAAGTCTAACCATAAATTACCTATTTACTGGTTCATTTATTTCTTACACAGGGCTGAAACAAATAATAGCAAAAGGGTAAAGTTACATGTATATCTTCAGACATTAATAATATGCTAAATCAGGACATACATTTTCTATCCCATCTCTTCGTGAACAAGTTGAAACTAACTGTTACTTTGATCATTGAAACCTTTCGTTCTATAAGATAAATTAAGCATGAAGAAAGTACTACACTTATTATCATGACAATTATTAAATTAATTTTATCAGTTGCAATTTGAACACCAAAGAATAAGAGTTACAGAACTTGAAAAATAAAAAAGTGGAAATAATAAATCAAAAATTTAACAATGACAAAAGTCAATAATCATAATCAAAACTTCAGAATCAGTTAAGGCATGAAAAACCCCCAAACGAAGCAAGTTGAACCAATATTTGAATCAATTTCAAAAGTTTTTGTATCTGAAACGCTATTTCAGAATCAATTTTTGAACCAAAACAGATTATTTTCAATCAATTTATGGAACCATGTAACAACAATAGAATACAGGTTTTTGCAAAGACGAAAAATATGAAAAAACAAACATATAGCAGAACACGAAGCAGACAATGTAACATGGATTGCAGAACAGAAAGGAAGAAACCCAATAACACAAACCTGTTAAATCGAAATTGATACTACTCCTCTTCGTTCAGTTGAAATCGAAATTCCAGAACGCGAAATCCAATTTGCAGGAGAGGAACGGTTTGTGTAATCGAAATTCCAGAATGCGAAATCAAATCTGAGAGGAACAGTTTGAAGGAGAGGAACGATGGCTGAGTTTGAAGGAGAGGAAAGGTTTGTGTACACGAGAACGCGAAATCAAATCTGAGAGAAGGAATGAAAAAAGGGTTTCTCCTTTTTTAGCGTGAAATAGTGAAATTAAACAAGGAAAATAAAGTAAAAAAAAAGGATTGAAGCGCCAGTACACGAAAAAACCGCCGGTATATAAAAACAAACCGGCGGTTCTCCAAAACCGCCACAGAACCACCGCAATTATATATTTTTTTTGTATTATCGGCAGTTTAAGTAAAACTGCCGCAATTCATGCGCCACTATTTGCCAGTTTTCTTGTAGTGATTCAGTTCAATTTTTTGGTTTTGGTCCTTCTAATTCGGTCAGCAATATTTTTTGGCCACGTGGCAGGGTCTAGGTGGCAAAACGTTTGCCACTTGGATGAAATTTGACGGCAGGGACCAACGTCAAAAAAAAAAGCGCGATACAGAGATTATTTTGTCAAAATTTTCGATACAGGGACTAAAACGAAAAATTGGTGTACATACAGGGACCAAATGTATATTTAAGCCTTATTTGTTTTTGATTCACTAATGGTAAATTGGAATCAAGGTCATAACACAAATAGTACACTTTCATAACATAATTAATCTCCTTGGAATCAAGATCATAACATAATGAATCTCCTTCATTTGAGAATACATGACAGTTTTTTCCAGTTCATTTATAAGTAAGAGAAATATAGATTTAATTGGGTCATGCTAAACAGTGCCTCCGGGGCACTTGTTAAGCATGCTAAAAATGGAAATAAAAGATAAAATTAATATGCTTTTTATACTTTCGATGCATTGAATGCACAACTTCCAAGACATAATTTCTTAATTTATATGCTTAACCAATGCCCCAGGGACACTGTTTAGCATTTACCTTTATTTAAAGAGTTCATTTTCAAAAATAACATATACTACACTCTAAGTCTCACATTATTTAGAATAGTTAAAATTAATTTATATATAATATGTTACTACCTCCGTCCCTAATTATAAGACCCCGTTTGACTAAATTTTACTATTCATCTATCATGTTTTGACCTTATTTTTCTAATAATGTATAGATATAAATATTAGCATATAAGATCTTGTTTGATTTGTTTTGATGAGTATTTTCATAATATCAAATTTTTATAATTTTTACTACTACATAACTAAAGATATTAGTGATTAAAGTTGTACATTGGCATACGTGCACTGGTCAAACGGGGTCTTATATTTAGAGACGGAGGTAGTATAATGTTATAGTCTTCAATCTAATCGAGATGAAAATGATTAACACACAAATTCACACTGATATAGATGACTTAAGAATCTCAATTGATGTATTGAAAATCAGTTTATATTAATGCAAATTACACTAATATAATGTCTGTTGGATACTTGGATTCATTATGTTGAAGTAGTAATAATTACACTAATGTCAACAAAATTGTACAAAAATACACTTAAATTTAATCTTTTTTTTTCTGGTTATAAAATTTTATCTATGTACGCTTGACCAATTTTTTTTTTTTATCTATGTACCTAAAAAAATTTATCTTTTTTGATTGTTCACTCTTTTTTTTTTGACAAAATTTCACTCTCGTTTTTTTATTGTTCACTCTTTTATACACACAAACATTGAATAGTATACGTCAAAAAAAAACATTAAATAGTAAAAGTAGTATGTAGACTTAATTATAGTTTTGTTCCCCTTATTTACATTCATTCCATGCGAAATTAGTCCCCATCAAGATCAATAGTTTATGTATTTTTATTGAATATGATTAATTTTAATGAGTCTCAATAATATAAGAAATAATTTTTAATTTCTTTAAAATTTTGCTTGAATAATTTATTCTGCATAAACTTTCAATTAAACAGTTTTCGCAAAATTTATATTTGGTAAAACATAATTGAGCAATGTAACAATAGTCAAATGTTATAATTACACCGGTGTAATTTAATTTTTTTTTTCTCTTTTGTTATATACTAATAGTATATTATAAAATAAATAATAACAAGTCAACAACAATATATGTGTATATATTTTAATATTAGGTTTTGTTGACTAAAATTGTAATAATAGTATTTTTTGACTAATAATAATAGTTATTAATATAATTTCATATTTTTAATTTTTTTTTGACTAATTCATATTTCTAACATATTAATAGGTTTTTTAGTAAATGAATTTTTTTATAGTATTTCAAGCATGCTACATAAAATCCTTACAAAATAATACATGCTGAATAAAAAAAAATTATTGAGATCAAAATATGTCAAATTTTTTATGAGCACTAAAAACGAAATTGACTATATTTATAGGACCAAAAACTTATTTAATCCTCAAATAAATTTAGTTATATAGAAAAGACTAAAATCATATGTAGAGATATTTTGTTGATTTTTGTCAAAAAAATTTGTTGACTAAAATATTAATAAGAAATAATTCTATTTTAATTTTTAAAATATTTTTTTTAGAGATTAAATTACATATGTATCCCTAAAAATAATCATGTAAAACACATAGACCCAAAAAAAAAAAATCATAGGGAACCACTCTCGCTAGTCCCTCCTTGTGCGTTTTATTTCGGTTTCTCTCTTGAAAGCAAGACACATGAGGTCATTATTTTAGCTCCTTTTTCTCTCCTTCTAGAGTTCAAATCATGATTATCATTTCCAAGAAAAACATGGTGGTTCACTTAAAGAAAAATAAGTGTTAAAGTTCAACTAAAATGATTAATGATTTTTTTTAAAAAAAA
Source organism: Trifolium dubium (assembly GCA_951804385.1). Taxonomy (NCBI): domain Eukaryota; kingdom Viridiplantae; phylum Streptophyta; class Magnoliopsida; order Fabales; family Fabaceae; genus Trifolium; species Trifolium dubium. The sequence continues at coordinate 36,274,072 of OX638071.1, read as the reverse complement.
TACTACATTTGCTACTCCAAAAAAATTTCAAGTCAAGTACAAAAAATATCAATTTACAAACTATAAAATGGACAAAATTATTCTGACTTAGTTAACACTATTTTCAATCTTATCAATTAGTCAAAACAAAATTATAATCAATAAAAAAATAATAATTGATGTATTTAGTCCAAATTTTAACTTAGATACAACGGCTTTTGTTAATTCAATTTTTATATTTGTATTTAAAATAAGAGAGTGTAAAAAAAAAACTCTCTAATATTTTCATTTTTCCTTGCTCTATCCATTTATTTCCCTCTATCTATTTCTTTCTTATCTATTAATATTTCAAATCTTTGACCAAAATAATATATTTTAAATTCTAAAAATCATTAATAATTACAGTAACCGATCAATTATTTATTCTATATTATTTTATCCGGTATTTACCTTTTGTAAATAAAACCCGCTCATGGTTTTGCAAAAAAAAAAAGCCCATTGTGGTTTGACTGGTTTCTCATTTTAAGGCCTCCTTATTGAAAAGATTATATATATATATATATATAAAGGCTCTCACCTCTCACTAATTTGTGAGTTGAGATAGTGATTTAGATAATAGTGTGTTTAGGAAGAAAAGAGAAGAGAATGGAGAGAAAGAATAACCAAAAGGGTGTTTTCAATGGGTCCCACCCATTTTCTTCTCCTGGAATTTTTGGCTCTTTATTTTCTTACCAATCACCTATGGTAATTATCTAGTACACATAGTTTTAAATCAACTCCATTTTATGTTTTTGTTCATCTTTTCTTTATAAAAAAATTTCATCTTGAAAAAAAAAATCGACAAAAAGTAATTATCATAATCTAAAACACTTTGATTATTTATTTTTATGAGTTATTGTTGTATTTATTCAGGTATTAAGAAGAGAATCTGTACGCTATAAAACAAGTGGAAATGCAATCAAAGAGACATCAAGCTCTACCAATGGGACTCAAGGTATTATATATGTACACTTTTTTAGATTCACATTTTATGGAACCTGGTATACCATATATGTTTATGTTTAATTTTTGTAAAAATATTACCTTAAGATTAAAATCAAGTAAATAATTATATGTAGGCTAAATAAACCCATGTAAATATAGCTATATCACTTTTTTTTTTACTAATGGATAGATTTCTTTCTGTAATGTTGATAGCTATTTGTTTTTGTGTTGATCTCTGAATTTCTTTTTATTCGAGTGGAGTTGCAAATGGATCAAGAAATTTGTCGAACAAAAAAATGAAAAAAATTACAAAATAATATTATAGTAGTATTTATTTGAAATAAATAGTTCTATAATATATAATTTTGTATAATATATTTTTTTTGACAAATTTTTTGTATAATATTTATAATTATTCATTGTTTGACTAAATATATAATAATATATTAACAAGTAAATAAACAGATAAATATATGTTGACCAAAAAAATAAATATATTATTACATGAGAAAATATCAAATGTCAACTTTTTTTGTTGACAAAATGTCAACTTTATTATTATTATTATTATTATTATTATTATTATTATTATTATTATTATTATAATACTTTTTTTTTATTACCTTTTAGTATAAAAAATGGAGATTACAAAATAGGTCACTACATACCCAAAAAAATTAAGAACTTCAAGAATAAACATCTACAAATCTTATTTATTTAATAATCACAAATTATAATTGTCATTATATTTTAAAATAGTTTTATATTTTTATTGTTCAACATTATAAAAAATATATTTATGTATACTTTTGGTCAAACAAGTATTTGATAATTTATCTCTCACACAACATTTATGTATATGTTATTTATGTAAAAATTTTTTTACCGATCTATGTTCGTCTTGTGTAGAGACCTGATTAATTATAATAGTATATTTTCCGTTTTTAAAAAAAAGTAGATTTTACACTTGCCCCCAATATGCTTAATGTGGATTTGTCACTACTCACTAGGTTAAAATAACCCTTGTACTATGTGATTTATATATAATATGAATTCATTTTCCATATAAAAATAATAATTACTTTATTTTATTATTGCTTGAAAAAAAACTTGAGCCTGTAATCCTGTATGACAAATTCTTTAATAGTTTTAGATATAAAATATCATTCAATTTTAATTTATTTTTCATAAAAACAGTTGACCGCTCAAAGAGGTATGGGATTGAATCTCAGACTCCTAATGCTATGAATCCGAGTTCCATTTTCAAGGCTCATGCTGAACCATGTACCCTCTGTTCATCCATATATTATGGTGGCCAGGACATGTATTATAGAGCTGAGAGTTCACAGAATGCACTGGTGAGTAGCCAGTACTATAACATACACTTTAAAAATTTTCTAAATTTTTTAATGTATATATTTTTGGATTATTTTATTAAATAGATTTTATAATCAAAATTATTTTCAGTTATATTAAACTCAAAAGTCAATAAACTAATATTATACTGAGTATATTTTAATTTAGTATTTTGATCAAAATTATTTTCTAGTGTCAAGAATCCCTAACATGGTTTTTTATCTAATAGCCAAGGAATTATGGAGAAAATGATGACTCAGGAGCTGCTTCAAGGGGTGATTGGTGGAAAGGTATATATTTTATGACATATACTTGTCAAGTATATTTGTTCTCTAGCTAAAGTTTGAATATAATTTCATTATAGTGGCATAATATTATCATTATTTTCTTGTTTTTTACTTTTAATAGGGAGCCTTTTCTACTGAAATCATCCTTGCCAACACTACTAGGCATATTTACAAGGTATTTATGATCTTTTGAAACCTCTATAGCCAAATGGTAGTTGTGTTTGTTAATTTCTATATGGTACTGATTAAAATCATATTTTGGATGAGTAGATTTTTGTTTTAAATTACAGGAGAAATTATTATTATTAATAATAGTGATACTTGGTCATTTTAGGATTGTCATGTATGAGATTTATTTTTTAAGTAAAACTTCTATCAGTAAGTTGATATTTTATAAACAAGATTAATTTTGTTTAAAAATTAGTTGAAACAAAATTAGTTGAATGAAAAATAGTTAATTGTATTTGGATACATGTAAAAATGACCTTTATTTATGAATTCATATATTGTTTTGATATTTTAGATCAAAATTTCTTTTGAGTGTGTCTAACTACACAAAAGAGTTTTAACATGTATATACAAAATTTGCTTTAAAAGTTAGAATTAATTCAATATAATGATATAATGATATATATATATATATATATATATATATATATATATATATATATATATGCATGAAAGCTAAACCAATAATTAGTTCAACTTAGACATTGCTTTTGAAACAGGGTAGGCAACCCTCAGTGTGGCTTACATGTTAGGATTTTAAAGGCCAATGTGAAAACATCACTTGATTTTGATTCCATCTTTTTCTTATATTATTATCTTTGAAATATATTTTTATAAAATTAATATTTGATAGAAAATTAAATAACATAATTGGTCTTTAGGTTATTAGAATCAAAATTAGCTAAAGCAAGAAATATATATAATCTATGTCAAAAAAAGAAGAAATATATATGATCATATATTCTCTAAATTGATACATATAATTATGTATATTTCTTACCTTCATTATTTAATTCTAGTTAGATTTCTTATTATATATATAAATTTTGCTTTTGATTTTAGAGTATGATACTTATTATTTGAATTGAATGTACATTGCAGGTGCACATCAGGATAGTCAAGAAGTTTGGTGATTCTATTCATTTGGAAGAACTATACTTGTTAGAATGTTCTGAAGATTTTGTTGCTTATCTTTAGTTTTTGGTGTTTTATTTTGCTTGATTCGATGGATTTCATGTTGTTTTATTTTAGTTTGGTTGGACCTATTGGTTTTGGTGTTATTTCTTATGTGCCTTTTAAGTGTTTGGTTGGATTTCATGCATGTTGTTTTATTTTAGTAATGGTATTAGTAATTTAGAAAGGGCTCAACACTTCAACACCCTGGCCAGTGGCCAATCTATCGAACAGTATCCTCAAACACCAAGTTTAGATAACATTTCCACCTTAAGTTTCTCCTTGATATTTCAAGCCATTCACATATATATGGGGTTTAGCTAGGTTGAGTCCAACTTTACTTAACATCACTAAACCCTCTATGATCAAGCATGAAATTATTAAATCTAAACAGCTTCGGCCCCCCAGCTAAGAAGAATAATATCTCAAGATAATAAGACAATGACCCGAGACATCTCTAAGAAAGACTCATCGACTCACCTCATGACCCGAGCGACACCTCCCACCACCCCTTAGAGACCAAAAAAGGGTCCTAATGACTCATGACAATACCATTGGAGTGGTACAAAGTAAAACATTATCTCCCAAGTAAATGTAGATAAAAAGTCTCATTTGTGTGATATAAAGCTGGCAAACTCAAATATCACCATAAGAATTTAATTCCTCATTGGAAATGTTAGAGACCTTCTTCCACCCTCATACTTTGGTTTCTTGTATCGCAAATTTGCAATGAAATCTTGATGCTGGTTTATGAACCAATAACTTCCTTTACCATCTTTTCCTTTATTCTTCCCCTTAATCCCCTAATATTAATAGACAAAATAATCATTACCACCAATTATATACAACGAGTGTTATGAGTCATTAGGAAAGACACCAATCTAGACTCTTCTTAATGCTATTTTGAGAATCACTTGAATTTTCAAAACCAATATGTTCGTCTTGAACGGACAACGAGTGTTATTAATAATATATATATTTATTGCTATTTCAGGATACTTGGTCTCTTTTTTTTATTGAAAAAAAAAAAGTGTGGGGATAAATGACAAAAAGATATTGGAACATAACTTTTGAAGAGATGATGGAAGCTGGAGTTCATTTTGGCCATGATACTAGGAAATGGAATCCTCGAATGGCACCTTTTATATCGGCAAAACGGAAAGGTATTCATATTATAAATCTTACCCGAACTGCTCGTTTTTTATCCGAAACTTGTGATTTGGTTTTTGATGCAGCAAGCAGAGGAAAACAATTCTTAATTGTTGGTACGAAAAAAAAAGCAGCCTATTCAGTAAGACGGGCTGCAATAAGAGCCCGATGTCATTATGTTAATAAAAAATGGCTCGGAGGTATGTTAACGAATTGGTATACTACAGAAACGAGACTTCGTAAGTTCAGGGACTTGAGAACGGAGCAAAAAACGGGGAAAATAAACTCTCTTCCAAAAAGAGATGCCGCTATGTTGAAGAGACAATTATCTCATTTGGAAAGATATCTGGGCGGCATAAAATATATGACAGGGTTACCTGATATTGTAATAATCGTTGATCAGCAAGAAGAATATACGACTCTTAGAGAATGTATCACTTTGGGAATTCCAACGATTTGTTTAATCGATACAAACTGTGACCCCGATCTCGCCGATATTTCGATTCCGGCTAATGATGATGCTATAGCTTCAATCCGCTTAATTCTTAACAAATTGGTTTTTGCAATTTGTGAGGGTCGTTCTAGCTAGCTATATACGGAATTTGTGATTAATAATAAGATAAATAAATTTTTAGATTTGGTTGGGCGGTCATCGATTTATGGAATCGCTTATTATAGCATTAAAAAATTGTGAAAAAAAAGAAATCTTTTGTGATTAGTAGGTATTCAAAATAGAAAATGAAAGTAAAATAAGGAAATGGTTGAATCAAAATAATTCCCTTTCAAGTTATATATATTTTTTTTTAGAGGGCAGGGCAATATGAATGTTCTATTATGTTACATCAACACATTAAACAGATTCTTTGATATATCTGCTGTGGAAGTAGGTCAACATTTCTATTGGCAAATAGGGGATTTTCAAGTGCATGCTCAAGTACTTATTACCTCTTGGGTTGTAATTGCTATCTTATTAATTTCAACCATTCTAGTTGTTAGAAATCCGCAAACTATTCCCACGTCCGGTCAGAATTTCTTTGAATATGTCCTTGAATTCATTCGAGACGTGAGCAAAACTCAGATTGGAGAAGAATATGGTCCGTGGGTTCCGTTTATTGGAACTCTCTTTCTATTTATTTTTGTTTCGAATTGGTCAGGGGCTCTTTTGCCTTGGAAAATTATAAAGTTACCTCATGGAGAGTTAGCTGCACCCACAAATGATATAAATACTACCGTTGCGTTAGCTTTACTTACGTCAGTAGCCTATTTCTATGCGGGTATTTCAAAAAAAGGATTGGCGTATTTTGGTAAATACATCCAACCAACTCCAATACTTTTACCTATTAACATCTTAGAAGATTTCACAAAACCCCTATCGCTTAGTTTTCGACTTTTCGGAAATATATTAGCTGATGAATTAGTAGTAGTTGTTCTTGTTTCGTTAGTACCTTTAGTAGTTCCTATACCTGTTATGTTCCTTGGATTATTTACAAGCGGTATTCAAGCTCTTATTTTTGCTACCTTAGCTGCGGCTTATATAGGTGAATCCATGGAAGGATACTTGAATATATTTGCTGTTTCAAAAATAAAAATCATGCTCCAAAGAAACCTACTTATGAATAAAAAGAGAAGAGATATCCACCAACTTAACATAAAAGTTACTCCCCCTACCTCCCCCAAGAGTATGGTTAATTATAATTATGTAGACGATCAATTCAATTTACGGTTAAAGTTGGTCGTTAATTCAATCATATAATTAATTATAAGTTTATCGTTTTCAACATAATTTAATCAACCATATATTTTGTACCAAAAAAGAAAAATAATTTACATGTGATGTTGATTAATGAAGTGTAGAACAAATGGGTATCCATGAAGATTTTTTTTTTTTGTCCTTGAATTTTTATTTTTTTTTACAACCTTGAAATTTCTTTTGTATATTTAATATAATAATTATTATATATGAGTAAAACGTTATAAAAGTTTGAGACTTATTTGAAACTTTTAAAATGTTTGTGACCAAATTGAAACTTTAAATAAACGTTTGGAACCAAATGTATAATTAAGCCATGAATTTATCTAAATGTCGAAGTTATCTTCTTATTTGAATCCTTGTATCATGTAACTAGTTCATTGAAATTGGTTGAATCTTTAAGTTTTTCTTCTTGTGTGTTTATTCAGATATTAGGGAGAGAATCTGTGCGATATAAAATGAATGAGAAAATTAAAAATGAGACATTGAACTTCAAAATTGATTTCCAAGGTAGCATGCTCTGTATCTTCGTCTGTTTTATGAATCATGGTATGTATGTGTGATTTTTGGTAATATTTGTTTTTAATAAAAAAATATTGGAAAAATTATATAATAATAAAAGCATATTTATTCTTTTGTAAAACATATTGTACCAAAAAAGGAGATTTCCTTTTATACCATATTTCCTTTTTGGCATTTTTTCTATATTTTGAATTTTCCTTACATGCACAATTAATAATATTTAGAAGAATTCGGCTAGATCGGTAATGCAATTGTTGAACACGGTCAAACGATACTTTTATTGGTGGATGAAGACAAAGAACATCGGTCTAGTTGCAAATTATCATAGTTGGTGATCGAATCATTTGCTTTGTTTGGGTATTGACTAATGTTTATTTTGCCGTCATCAATTTTTGTTTCTAGCTTTTGTTGATGTAAACTCTTGTTGTCTCTTTTATGACATCTTGTACTGATGAAACTATTTGTTTATGGTATATATATATCTCATTTTTTATTGTTCTAAAAAAATATTTAGAAGAGTTTAATATTTGTAAAAGATCATAAGAAATTGTTTATAAAATTTGATAATTTTTTTTAACACATTACAAAATGTACATCGTATTTAGGGATGGCAAAATGGGTCAAACCACCCCGTCACTAACTCGTAAATGGAATAATCACTGTGTTCGACGGTGAATATTCTTGTCTCGACCAAAAAAATAATTAATGTTAGATATATAATATTTCTTTTTAATTTTCATTATCTCCTGTAAAAATAGATGAGATCTTCAAAGGCTATGGTGATGAAGCTCATAACACAAAAAACAAAGATGTGAGTTGGATCCATGCGGATCAAAGAGTTCAACCATGTCACCTTAGTTCATCAATTTATTATGGTGGCCAAGATATGTATATCATTATATCCTCATCCTCAAAGTGCACAAAATTCTGCATTCAACTCTGTAAGTATAGTAATGCAATTATTGTTATATTGTTATTTTTGGGGTATATTATATGGTTTATAATAAAATTTTAATATTAAGAATGCCTAACAATAATTTAACTTATAGTACAAGAATACTGGAGGAGAAGATGATTCCCAAATGGCTACAACAGGAGACTGGTGGCAGGGTATGTTATATATCTAATTAGATTTTTGTGGTATGAAAAAATTTGCATATGACTTGAACTTGTTTGTCACAATATATACATTATTAATTTTACTATGTTGTTATCTTTTTATCTACAGGAAGTCTCTATTATTAAAACCATCATTTTCAACTCTAAACATATGCTTCATCAGGTATATATGAATATGATACTCTTAAAAATAATTATTATGCATTATTTTTTAAAAATGCCACATAACTAACTGTGTTTGCGACATCAGGGTTTTTGAAATCTTTACGAGACTACAATTGTAGTCGCATCATTGAAATTCTATGACACATTTTTCTCTTTTAATGTCTGAAATAAATATGTATAGTTTGAAAAGGAAAATGTCTTTTGTAGATAATCAAATTTTGTAATGTATATTTTGAAATGAAAATGATCATAAAAAGAATTTTTTTTGAGAATCTTATCTTATATATGAATATACTAGATATAATTATGCATACTTATACTTTTTACCATTTTAATTGAGTTCCTGTTACATTTCCTTCAGATTTTGATTCTTGTATATGGTTATTGTGCAGGTACATGACACTACAGTCAATCTACTTATATGGAAGAACTAAAGAGGAGTGAGAAGACATTATGGACACCTGGTACTATTTGCATACCAAACTATGGAATCTTTTATGATTCTACAATCATTTACAAAAAAATTTAATTACACTAAATAATTTGGTTAATATTTCAAAAAATATTATGGTATTTAACCTTTTCTTTTAGTCATGTATTATATCACCCATACTTTTGACTTTTGAGTAGTTAAAACTTTAAAGATATTTAGTACTTTTAATTTATTGGGTGAAATGTGTTACTTTATTTTAATGATTAGATTAATCATCAATATTAAGCTAATTTAAGAGTTGAAGTTTGCACACATTTATAAAGGCTATCTATGCCATATCTCTAACCAATGTTTCTAACACACCTCCTCACGTCCAAAACTGAACAAGCTGAAATGTGGAACCAACAATAACGGGTGCCCCAAATATGGGAGGTCTCCACAACAAACAACAATTGGATCTAAGATAGGCTCTGATACCATATTAGAATTTGAGAGGCCTATACTCAACCACAAAAATTAGCTTAAAAGTTGAGGTTTGCACACATTTATAAAGACTATCTATGCCATATCTCTAGTCAATGTGGGACTTCTAACACAATATCATTAGAGTTCTTTCTCCCATTCAATTTTGTGCTTTGAGCAATTTTTTTTTTCATGTAGAAAATTTAGGAAAATAAATTGTTTTATATTATTCCTCCTGTTCTTTTTTAAGTGTCGTTTAAAAATCATGTGCACTATTCATGTAATCTCGGAGGATTCGAGGTGGATATAGGTGTCCCTATTACCCACCAGAGCCGGCTCAACATCAACTGAGGCCTAAAGCGAAATTTAAAATGAGGTTTTTTTTTTGTTTAAAGAAAATAATATTATAAAATGATTATTTTTGAAACAAAAATATTTATTAAATTATTATGAACAATTTTATTTATCATTTCTTTTTTAATTGGTAATAAAGTCGCTATATTTAATCTTTGTCGAAACATTGTTGATCGCAGATTAAATTTTATTAAAGGCTTTAATAATCTTCGTCATTTTAATAATTTTTTTCTTAGAGGCTTTAATATTTTTCTTAGAGGCCTTTTTGCTACCGAGAATTAATCAACTTATAATTTATGAGAGGCATTTTTTCCTTAATAATTTTTTTTCTTATTTGGAGGCTTAAAGCCCTTGCTTGGGTTGCCTTACCCTTGAAGCCCTGTTACCCACCTTACATCTGTCTATTACAAATCGATCAAAATTCAAATCTAAACTCAATCAACTTGAATTTTTCCTATCAAATGAAATTGGGGCTGTTTATGCAGATACACACGACATAAATATGAATTTCATTACCTTGCATTCAAACCAAATACAAGTTGCTTTGGATATATAAGGAGATTGAATGGGTAATGAAAACCTTGAAAGTCAAGAAACTGTCATAACCTCCTTAGAAGTTTAAACACCGGCCGTTGAAAGATGGGTTTTCATGTGGCCCAAAATGCATAATAAATGGAGAAAAATTGTCCTTCCACCCCTACACTTAACCCATCACCCCTACATATTTTATTAAACTGACCGATTTACCCTCGTATATATAATAAAATCAGTTGAAAAAAACCATTTTATTATTTTTCACAAAAATTGTTCCGGTTTGATAGAGAGTGAGAGGAGGAAGAGTAAATTTTTTAACACACCGGAACACATTGTTATATATTCCGGGATTGTTATTGTTACCGGAACGGCAAAAATGTATTCCAGAATGCATCTTAATCACACCGGAACAATGTTTGAAGTGTTCCGGTATACATATCTAAGTTATTACATCGGTGTGGTTACTGAAAAGTTTATTACATTGTTTCGACATGAAATATGATTCACGAGTACCTCAACCATGTCCCCATATTTAAGTTTCCATCTAAAAATTGAGAGAAGCTTTTAAAAATATACTAATCCTCAACTTTTATATTCAAAGTTATAATTTTTACTTTGCTTTAAAATGCCAATATCACTCTAAACAATAACAACATTGGTTTTGCTTGGCTAGAACAGAGCAATTATGATACAGCAGAACCAAACAAAGATTTAATAGGTTTATGAGGTTTATGAGGCTCTATTCCTACCCAAAATTGGGAGAGAATTTGGAAAGAAGACAAGATAAAATTGAGAGATCGAGAGTTAATTTTGGAAGAAAAAAAAAGGAAATTGCAGAGAAAAAATGAAGGGTTACTGGGTTATTGGAGAGAAAGATGAAATGAAGATAAAAGAGAGAAGTTAGACAATAAAATAATTTAATTAATTAAAATAGAAAAAGAAAATCGGTGGCAACAACCAACAGCATAAGGGTTGTTTTTTATTATATTTTTCCGAGATGAGTTTTTTTACACATTGTTCCGGTGTGGTTCAGGAGCATGTTACACATATTTTCTGTAATTCATACACACCGGAATATATATTTAACTGTTCCGGTATTAGTTTAATTGTTGGGGTGAAAGTTGTTCTCGAAACGGTTGAAGTGATTGATGAAAATAATATTATAAAAAATTTAATAATATAAAGGGTAAAAAAGAATTATTAGGTGGTTTGTAGGGGTGAAAGATTAAGTGTAGGGGTGAGAGGGCGAATTTTCTCAAATGGAAACATGTTCAACACCTGGTTAACTAATTAGTCTTATCAGTTTCTTATCCAAATTAAAAAAAAAGATTGAGTCTTTGATTATTCCTCCATCTAAAATCAAACCGTCACCTTCACATATCTTATCTTTAATTTATCCATCAAATAATCAAGAGAAATGTGACCCCGTTATTGGCCCCATGGCACTTCTTTCGATTTTTGTGGATTAGAATGTTGGTCCGGCTCAATGTCACATCAATCGGCCTAACATATATATATTGATCAATATATTCCCTTTTTTATATATCATCGATTGCCGATTGAGATTCAGACTTTTATGGAGATATCTTTCGCCGATCCACCACTGTGAATTCCTCTACCATCTCTTTTATCGTATTAAGGTTCAAATTTTAATCCCTACATTTAATATTCAATGTCATACCAATTGAATTATAGGTTTACGGAATGGTAATCTTTGAGTTCTATTCATAACAATAATGATAAAAAATATTAAATATTACATTAGTATTCTTCTGAAGTAATTAATTATTTTAAAACTAAGAAAAAGTGTAAATGTGACACATACAAAAAAATACAAATAATTTTGAGGGCGGAAATTTCTGGATGGAAGAAATTTTACATGGTCACAAATATTTAAACATGCTATTTAGACACATACAAAAAATACAAATCATTTAGTTATTTTATCATAGCAGTATTATTTAATTTTCTCTTTCTACTTATTTCCCTATTTTTGAAGGTTTCCTAGAGAACTACTATGAGTTAAAAGGTTTTGAAAGAAAAAGAGAAAATATACAATAAGTAAATCAAGTGAAGCCAATTCCTTAGAATATGCATTGTTTTCTCTTTCTTATTTTATCTTTGAACCTTTACATAGTTCCTTGAAATTCATCATTTCCACATAATATACAAACAATCCAAAATAGAAAAAGAAAAAAAAATGTTTGATCCACAAAAAAAATGCTTGATTCATCTATGAGATTAAAATCCTTTCATTCTATCCATGCTTGATCCATTAAATTGAGCTTAAAATCTTCTGTACAATCACTTGATTCCATATCTGTTTCAAATGTTGGCACTTCATCAAATGTATTTAATTTGGGAACCAACTTTGCATCAATTGGACAACCATAGTCTTCTTTTCTACCAATGCTAAGAAAGTTTGTCACAACCTTAGTATATGGAACTGAAATACTCTTTTGAGTGATTACACCAACTTTTGATAGTGATGAGAATTGATCAGAATGTTTGGTTAAGTCATCTACATAGAGCATATCATCAATTCGCGCAACAATATTCGACGCCAAACTCTCTAGCACTCGCGAATAGCTCTCGAGAATGGATTTTCCAACATCCTAAAAAAAAATTGTAAAACTAAGTTAGACAAATTGAAAACAAAAACTGCATATAAGCCAATAAAATTTTAAAATAGAAAATGATGGAAACAAAATCACAAACCTTGTTACATTGAATTTTGCTAACATCTAATGATGTTTGAGGGAGAAAAGGGAAATGTTGTTTCAAGGACATTAGAAGGCTTTCTCCTCTCTCTATAAGCATTTCACTTTTGTCTCCTTCAACAATAAGATCCTTGAACATTCCCCATGATGATCTCGAACTTGATCTCATAGCGCGATTTGCAGGCTTTGCGTTGGTCTTTTTATGCCAAATATAGATGGAAGCTTCTACTCTATTTGCAATTTTTATGGCTTCATGCTCAGAGGATATATCAAGAGAAGCTAGCAAACTTTGAGGGGAAAAACTTTCTGATGTAATGTACTTATAAATAACATCTCCCATACTAGCTCTTGCAGTCTGTAAAAAAGATTGGATCAACAATTTTTCCATCATGTCATGTATAATGCATTGACATTATGGGAAGAAATATACAATTGAAAAAAAAATCAAATAGTTATTTTTTCAAATTTTGCACAATATACAATTTAAAGGTTTTATGTTTTTGATGGATGTTTACTAAAGAAAATATTTCGACCGACCCTAACAATTTCAAAGACTAAAATTACACGACGGTATAAGTCTAAGAATGTGTTAAACTGTCTGCTATCGAGCGGTCATTAGGTCACACTTCAGATGTTCAATCCTTAGTGTGAGATGGGATTGATTCTCAATAGTATATTTATTATGCTAACATTTGAAATTATAGAGAACACGAGAATACCTTTGGAAGAGACTCTAAGTAAGTATCAGGAACCATCATTTCAGCCAAAGTGATATTGTTAATGGCCATTGCAGCTTTCGATATTTGGTTTGCGCAATCGCGCTTATGCTGCAACTGCTTTCTTGAATTTTCATGGAGACCACATGGCGGGATTTGTGGTACAGGAAGCCACCATTTCTCTTCTTGTCTCTGGAAAGAAGATGTACCATCTCCTTCTATGGCCATAACACCATGATCTACATACTTGAATTCTGTATTGACAAAACTATCTAGTATTTCCTATATAAAGAGAAAATGCATGTTTAGAAAGTTTTGCTTATGAAAACTGAATTAATGTTCAGAAAATGTAGAAATATCTTACAAGAAGCATGTTGTCTAGTTTTCTCAAAGCTGGAAGATTGATGTAAAGATCTGAGCGTGGTCTACAAGTCATGACCTGTTTCACAATTGATAAGAAATCATGCAATTAATCAAACAACATTGACACACAGACACCAACCACGACACTGACATGTAGCCTTAAGAAAATAAAAGTGATTGAATGTAACTACACGTGTTGGTCTCGTGTTACTAGTGTCAGACACCAACGGTGGCAGACATCAGACATGCTTTCAATTTGAAGCATTGATGCTAGATAAATCAATTTTGCTACATATTTGATCAAAACAACTAATCACATTTTTAAGGTGTCTGAATCTCTTATCACTCGAACAAAACACATCGTGGAAGTCTTAAATCTTATATTATAATTATTTTCAGAGCTGTAATTGTACCTCAAACTTGCTTCCATCTGGAAAATTTTGCCAACTAGGCTTGAATTCAACAATATGATCACAGACACAAAGAAGCCATTCCATTTCTCTTTGCCACATTGCTTTCTTTTCTAGTGACACAGGTTCCAATCTCCAAAGTTGGCCAAAAACAGTGCCTATAAATTCAAGAAATGTATATAAAAAACAGAACTTTAGAATTTAAATTTCATTAAATTCAACACCAAAACTAGCACATATAAACTTATTTATAGATGCATACCACATAGATTTGTTATGGCATTAGATATAGCTAATGCTGTAGAAACTCCATTTCCAGAACCTGACATATCTTCTCCAAGTAACAATTTTGCAAACCTTTCCTTCATCATCTCAATCTCTAACACTAATAATCAAAATCAAATTAGAAAACATATTGTGCTACTAATGTCATTAGACATAAAACTTCACTGCAAAGTCTAGAAATTAATTATGCAAAGAAATTGAGTAACGAAAAATAGATATGAATATAAGAGGCCTAAGTTACTAAACTAACGAAGTACGTACACATTTGAAGATCAAAATGACGAACCAAACAAATATTTATTTATTTTACTTTTTTTAATTTTGATACATTCATTAACTTTTATGACAGTGCATCACACATTCAAGGATCAAAATGACTGTTTACGCGTGTATCGCGACAATAAAAATCATTTTATGAAAACAAAATTGTCATTGAATTTGAAATACCTGGTAATACAGAAACTTGTTTCTCAAAGTTTTCACAACCCAAATCCTTTTTCTCATCAACATCACTTCCATGTGGACTAGGACTACTACAATCAGATGCAGAAACTTCCTGAACCGGCGATTCCATGAAAGGCTGCGGCGAAGATAAATCCTCAACACTACTACTAGAGTTGCTCACTACACCCTTTTCTTCATCCAAATCAGAAAAAATCACATCATTATTACTACCACTTTCACATTCTTTGTTTACTTCAATATTATGAACTTCATTCTTCTCAATCAAATCCACAGTACCCTCCATTGCAATTTTCCTCACTTCTTCAAGAAAACCAATGCTATTTAGTGCAAATTAAATTGTAAGACATTGATTTAGTGGTGTTAGTTGTTAATGTGGAGGTTATGATTTTTGTATATGTTTGGTGTAGTCACTTTCCAATTAGTTGTTAAGATGATGTTTTGTGAGCTACCTTTGATTGCTTACTTATATGTGAAGCATGAAGACAATTATCATTACTCAACATTGCTCAAAGCATGTGAATGATGTGATATTGAGATTGACATGTGAAAAAAAATAAAATTCATTCTTTATTTTATGTAACGCTCTCTTTAGCCTTTAATATTATTACTACAAACTCAGTGAAATGTTATTGTCTCCGTTCCTCTAGGGACAAGCATATAAAATTGGTCACAAAAAAAAACATATAAAATTGGTCAAACAATGTCTTTAGTCTAAATTTTTAACCAATTACATCTATTTTATTTGAACAAGTTTCTCTTATATTTTAAAACAGAAAGAGTGTGTTTTTTATTTAATATGCTACAACCTTTTTGTCAAGAAGATTAATAGCTAAAATTTTACATTTTTTTTAAAGTGAATAAGTGATAGTATCAAGATTCGAAATCGATCTCTGCGTTTTATCTGCAATGTCTCTACTCACATTTAATAACAAAAAAAAATTATATCCAAGGAGCGTTATCAACTATTTACTCTCTTCATTTGAAGCTTCCACGGGAGCCTATGTGAATTAAAAGGACTATACTAAACATGTGACTTTCATAATTATTACTATTATCCTATAGAAGAAGAAGAAAAATCAATAAAAAGAATACTAGTAGTAGTGAGAATTTTGAAGTTAAACTTTTCATCCCTGTCCCTCTCAACTTTCCAAAATTTCATCACCAACCTAGTTGTTATGTTGGTCTTTGGTAGAAGCTTTTCTTTTTTTTTTCCTTTACAAATTTGGTTGGAACAAATAATAGTAGAAAAATGTTAAGTTTTTAGATTAGGGAAAGCCTTGTAAGGAAAGTTAGGAATTATGTTATCATTAGAGGTTAATTATTTATATCGCATCTCAACTAAACTCACTTAGCACCCTTT
Organism: Trifolium dubium; assembly: GCA_951804385.1. NCBI lineage: Eukaryota > Viridiplantae > Streptophyta > Magnoliopsida > Fabales > Fabaceae > Trifolium > Trifolium dubium. Next base: position 36,257,477 of record OX638071.1, on the reverse strand, counting down.
TACCTATGATTTACATGCATGTGTCTATTGAAACACTTCATAAATAATCATATGTAAGAAATTTTTAGACTAACTCAATTTTACTAGATTAATGTGGATTCAGCTATTTTAATTTATATAGTCTTTTTTCGAAACAGCCAATGCATGAAACTAGTTGATACTTGATAAGTTAATACTTTTCTCTTGTCCGAATTTAAACTCTTCCTCTAATTCTTTTAACTTTTAGATTAAATCAGTTAAAATGTCCAGAAGTCTTAATTCAATTGATAAAAAATGTTGAAATTATTAAATAAGACGTATATGACCGGAGTTCGATCTCTGATCACTCCAATTTCTATGTTGAATTTATGATGATTTTGTCATCTTATCTATGTAAAAAAAAATTGAACTATTCAACCCACCTTATTTTGATTTGTATAGTAGTTTCCATTTTGAACGATTATTAATTTGATACTTGTTCTGCTTTGGGATAAAATATAAATTATTACAGTACAAAATATACTTTGTAATTCCAAAATAACATAATAATTTTGTACTAGTTCTATACTTCAATTCACTTGTGAAACAAAGTTAGATTTAGGGTAAATAAGTCAATATAATAACCCTGTAAAGTACATGATTTTTGTAATATTTTTTGCAAATTTTCTTTTTTAGAATTCTCTCTTGTAATGTTTGATTTTTTGCAATACCTCCTGAACTCAATCAACCATAATATAACCCCGCAAAAAAATCGCCGCAAAATATAACTTTAGTGGGGGTTTTAAACCGCCGCAAATAAAAACCGCCGCAAAATATTATAGTTGATTGAGTACAAAGGGATATTGCAAAAAAAAAAAAAACATTACAGGGGGAGATTCTAAAAAAAAAAAAAAATCACATATTTTACAAGAGGTATTAGTCTATTTACTCTTAGATTTATGATTTAGAGGACATAAAAGACCCTAAGCCTATTAGTCCACGTCCCACGCCAAGGCCCATTGTATACTTACTAACCGTTAATCTAATCTAGCTTAAACCCCTAAATCTAATGATGCTTCTTAATTTCATTTGTATTCAGGGACGAATTTAGACATTAAAATTTGGTGTGGTCAAAATTATAGAAATAATAAACTAAATTATAATGAAAGTATCTGTTCTTGTCAACTGTTCGAAGGTACCTTGAAAATTAAAATTATGCTTCTAAATTTCTTGAACATTTCTAGTCAAAAATAAAATCTTGGACTTTTATAGCTTAAATCCCTAAATTATAATGATGCTTCTTAATTTCTTAAAAATGTACTAAAACAATATCATTGTCAACTATTCGAAGAACATTTTTTTTTATAAAAGTTACAAGGCGATCATTTAACCATTCATAACTCATTTTGTTCATAGGCGGAGATAAGATCCGGTCAACCCAAGTTCGGCCCAATTTTTTTGATATTTTAGGGGTTAGTATAGAGTAAAGCTGAGATTTTTAGAAACTACTCCCTCCATCCCAAAATGTAAGAGAAAAGTGGTCAACAAAAGTTGATGTATCTGGTTAAGAATTTGGTCCAGATACATCAATTTTTATAGAACAATTTTCTCTTACATTTTGGGACAGAGGGAGTAATTTGGAACAAAAATGAGATTTTTTTGGTACATTAGAGGTTAAATTAGGGTAAAATTGAGATTTTTTGGTATATTAGAGGTTAGATTAGGGTAAAACTGAGATTTTAATGGATTAATTTATGCTCAAATTGAAACATTTTTTTCGAAACTGTGATTTTTTTTTTTTGTAAAATTCAGATTTTTGTTTAAACTTGAGATTTTATCTTATGATAATATAAAAAATAAAAAAATAAAATTTTTTTTTGGGAATTCCACTAAGGCCAATGCCACACTTGGCCTTAATGTGGATCCGTCCTTGTTTGTATGTCAAATAAAAATGTCGTATTTTATAGGCAGAGGACGTGGTTTGGATATGAAATTCTCCATTTATTCACCTCAAAAAATGAACTCCCTTCATCTCAAAATATAAGGGAAATACCATTTTTAAGGATATGTTTTTTCTTATTCTCATAAAATTATATGCAAATTACATTAATTTTCCTTCTCTCTCCTTTTCTCAGTAAACAATAACCAATAAAAAGAGGTTTTACACCTTCCTATACAACTTATATAAAAAAAAGCTCCACAAAACGATATTTTAAATTATCATGATTATGTTTTCTTAATATGTGAGATTATTTTTTTCCCTTATATTTTGGGACGGTGGGAATACATGGTTTAAATCTAAAATTTATTACTTAGTCATCTCAAAAAATAAATTTTTAGCTACTAAATTACTTTTTTAAAAAATATTTGACTTAAATAATATTTTCGTCCTTGTACATACGTGCATTTTTTTATTTTAATCCATGTATTTTTTTCTTAAGAATTCATCCTTGCATGTTAAAATATTTTGGTCTTAGTCCCTCAAGCTAAAATCTCACAGAAAAATTTGCAGGTTTTTCCTATGAAGTTTCATGCAGATTTAAAATCTGCAGGTTTTTCCTTTGAATTTTCTTGTAGATTTTAGCTTTTGAGACTAAAATCAAAATGATTCTAACATACAAGAATTAATTCCTAAAAAAAAATATACATAATCTAAAATTAAAAATGTGAATACATACATAGACGAAAGAGTCATTTAAACCTTCTTGCTTTGAAACTCAAAGGGCACCCTACAAATACTCTGAAGAAAATCTAGCTAATAAAAGTGATGATCTTCTTAAAGTAGCAATGAAGTAGGGATAAGAGAGTTGCTAATGTGACTAACCAAGAAATTTAATTGCATGTCTTGATATGTCTCTAGAATCTTTTATTAGAATTGATTTCATCTTCAAACTATGATTTTAACTTGAATTTATGATTTGTAATTTTTGCTTTTAAATTGTTGACAGCAAGTGTGAGTAGTTGGTCTCACATCTATAAGTGAGTTTTGTTGGGAAAAAACCAAGACTTAAGAGTCTCAATAACGCGGAAATTAATCTCTCCCAACTACCTGTGCAATTAAATGGGCAACCAGAAAATATCCAATCCAGAGCAAAATAACAATGACAGAAAATAAATATCGAACACCAGAATTTAACGTGGAAAATCCTCTCAGTGTAAGAGAATAAAAAACCACGGGACCAAGCCAGTAAATCTTCCACTATAAATATTAATAATGGGTACACAAAGGTCTTCCTAGTAAACACTAGGGAACATCAACAAACATCACCAATGGTAGAAATCAAACAATAACACTACTTCCACACAAATATGGGTAAACTAACACAACCTGGAGAGAGATTTAAAATACTAGTAAAAACTAACTAAGTGATAGAAAACACATACTCTACTTGTAACTCAAAACAAACAAATAAGCTACACACCCATTATCACTTAGAACCCCAAAATCTTCTTCTCTCTAAGCTTCAGCCGTGCACCTTCTTTTCTTTCTTTCTCTGGTTTTTCACACGCAGCTTTTGTTGTTGTTGTTGTGTTATATGAGAACTAGGGATTTCAAATCCCTTCATTGTCTTCATGTGGATACACACATGGCATGGGCTTATGGATCAAAGCAAAACAAACCCATTTCCTTTTAACACCTCCTTTTTACTTTGTTTTCTTTTATCTTCTTTTATTAATTGGTGTGGGCCCCACTTGGGGAGTGAACCCACCCAACAAATCTCCCCCTCACGACTCAAGTGGAAAGGAACTGCTCCACCATGCCCGCCTTCTTTCGGCAATAGATCATCTTTGTCACAGGCAAGGTTTTCGTCATCATATCTGAACCATTCTCATCAGTATGAATCTTATCAAGTAAAAATGACTTCACTTCTAGTGCTTCTCGTATCCAATGATATCGCACCTCAATATGCTTCGACCTTGAATGAAACGTCGGATTCTTGGCGAGATGGATTGCACTCTGACTATCACAAAATAACACAAACTCCTCTTGCTTAACACCTAACTCTTGTAGAAATTTCTTCATCCACAAAAGTTCTTTGGCCGCTTCAGTAGCTGCAATATACTCAGCTTCAGTAGTGGATAAAGCGACACACTTTTGTAACCTTGATTGCCAGGACACTGCTCCCCCTACAAGAGTCATCATATATCAGAAGTGGATTTTCTAGAATCAAGATCACCAGCCATATCTGCATCTGTGTAGCCATCTAACACAGGATCACCCCCTCCAAAACATAAACACACTTTAGAAGTGCCTCGAAGGTATCTGAGAATCCACTTCACTGCTTGCCAATGATCTTTACCAGGATTAGAGAGAAACCGACTAACAACACCAACTGCATGAGCAATATCCGGCCTTGTGCATACCATAACATACATCAAACTACCAACTACAGATGCATAAGGAACCTTCTTCATATCTTCTTTGTCTTTCTCACTTGTAGGACATTGTTCTGAACTCATTTTGAAATGACCTGCAAGTGGAGTACTCACAGGTTTTGCATTGCTCATATTGAACCTCTCTAACACCTTCTCAATGTAATTGTGTTGAGACAACCACAATTTACCATTCTTCCTGTCACGAGAAATTCTCATGCCAAGGATTTGCTTTGCAGGACCTAAGTCTTTCATTGCAAAAGACTTGCTTAACTCTTTCTTCAAGCTTTGGATCTTCTTAGTGTCATGACCAACAATCAACATGTCATCCACATATAGCAAAAGAATAATAAAGTCACCATCAGAGAATTTCTTGACAAATACACAATGGTCACCTGTTGTTTTACCATACCCATGCTTCTCCATGAATGAATCAAACTTTTTGTACCATTGTCGCGGTGCTTGCTTGAGACCATACAAACTTTTCTTCAATCTACAAACAAGCTCTTCTTTACCTTTGACTTCAAAGCCCTCGGGTTGCTCCATATAGAGTTCTTCCTCCAAATCACCATGAAGGAACGCCGTTTTTACATCAAGTTGTTCAACCTCTAGGTTCAAGCTAGCCGCCAACCCAAGCACAACTCGAATAGAGGTCATCTTCACCACAGGTGAGAAAATCTCTTCAAAGTCAATACCCTTTCTCTGATTAAATCCTTTCACAACCAATCTTGCTTTGTACCTTGGTTGAGATTTATTGTCTTCAGACTTTATCTTGTAAACCCATTTGTTCTTGAGTGCTCTCTTGCCCTTAGGCAATTTCACCAACTCAAATGTGTGATTCTCATGCAAGGAATTCAACTCTTCTTGCATGGCCTTCAACCATTTTTCTTTATCAACATTTGCAATGGCCTCTTGGTAGTGCTCTGGCTCTCCACTGTCAGTGATCGTCACATAGTCTTGTGGAGGATATCTTTGAGAAACTTGATGCTCTCTGGTAGACCTTCTCAACTCAGGCTCAATCGGTGGCTCAGGCGGATCATCATCAACTGGCTCATCTTGTTGAGGAATATTCTCATTAATTACATTCTCATCATCTACCTCTAAATCTCCCCCATCAGCAAAGGTTTCACTGGGAGGTTTAGGCACAACATCAATGTAACTTCTAGCATCAGTTTTTTGTTTCTCGATTTTGTCAAAGTCTTCAATGGTTTGGTCTTCAAGAAATATCACATCACGACTTCTGATAATTTTCTTGTCAACATGATCCCATAGTCTATAACCAAACTGCTCATGACCATAACCCATGAACAAACACTGCTTCGATTTCTTATCAAGCTTTGACCTTTCATCTCTTGGAATGTGAACAAAAGCTCTGCAGCCAAACACTCTCAAGTAACCATAAGAGATATCTTTCCCTGACCATACTCTGTTTGGAACATCACCATCAAGTGGAATAGAAGGAGAAAGATTGATCAAATCCACTGCAGTCGACAATGCTTCACCCCAAAAGGCTTTTGACAGTTTTGCATGAGAGAGCATACATCTGATTCTCTCATTAATAGTACGATTCATCCTCTCTGCAACACCATTATGTTGAGGAGTCTTTGGAACTGTCTTCTCAAGCTTGATACCGTGCTCTTTACAATACTCTTCAAATGGACCTCTGTATTCACCACCATTATCTGCTCTGACGCATTTTAGTTTCCTTCCTTTCTCTCTTTCAACACTTGCATGAAAGTGCTTGAAGACACCAAGTACCTGGTCTTTAGATTTCAAAGCAAAAACCCACACTTTTCTACAGTGGTCGTCAATAAAAGTGACAAAATATAAAGCACCACCAAGAGATTTACCATCCATCATGCAAACATCAGTGTGAACCAAATCTAGAATATTTGGCCTCCTATGAGGACCAGAACTATGAAAGGAAACTCTATGTTGTTTACCGGAAAAACAATGAGTGCAAGTCTTTAGAGGTGTACCTTTTACCGGAAGAAAGTTTTTCTTCACAAGAATGTTGAGTCCTTTCTCACTCAAGTGGCCAAGGCGTGTATGCCACAAATCAGTCGATACATCTTCAACTGCATTCACCTCTTCCTTGCACAACTTTACAGACATCCTGTAAAGACTAGTAGGACTTTGCTCCTTTGCTACCACTAAAGACCCTTTGGTGATCTTACATATGCCACCGCCACCAAAGTAAGTGTGATAGCCCTCAATATCCAAGGCTTTAACCAAAATCAAGTTGAGACGAATATCTGGAACATGTCTAACATTCTTCAGCTGAAGCTTGTAACCAATACTAGTTTCAACCCAAACATCTCCTATACCAACAATTTTACAAACTCCTTCATTTCCCATTTTTACCGTTCCAAAATCACCAATTGTATAAGATGAGAAGAAATCACGCCTAGGAGTAACATGGTATGAGGCGCCTGAATCAATAATCCAGGTTGAATCATGGCTAACAAGATTTATGGAATCATCATCACAAATAATGTAGACATCAGTAGTACTATCATGAGCAATAGCAGTAGTGTCTTTATCATTTTTCTTCTCATTATCCTCGCCTCTTTCACTTGGTTGACCTCTCTTGAGGAATCTACAATTTTTCTTTATGTGTCCCACCTTACCACAATGGAAGCATGCAAATTCTTTTCTAGTCTGTGACTTGCCTCTTGACTTGCTGCGACCCTCAGATTTGTCACGCTTATGTAAATTTCTTCTTTGACTTCTCCCCCGTGACTCAGTAACAAGAGCTTCTGACTGAGTAGGAGTAGTAATCAAACCACGCTCCTTTCTTCGAGCTTCTTCATTAAGCATGCTCTCTTTAACCGTTGACATTAATAACTTTCCCTTTGGAGCTGAGTTCGTCAGTGTCACAACAAGAACTTCCCAGTTATCAGGTAAAGAACTGAGCAATAGTAAAGCTTGCAACTCATCATCAAGCTTAATATCAGTAGCTGTCAACTGATTCACCGTGTTCTGAAACACACTCATATGTTCTGCCATTGACTCACCATCTTTGTACTTCATGTTAACCAACTTTCGGATTAAACATGCTTTATTTTGCACGTTCTTGCCTTCATACAATTCTTTTAATTTATTCCACATTGTATGAGCATTCGTTTCAGCTTCAACATGAGGATACACACTCAACTCTAACCATTGTCTGATTGTAGCGACTGCTTTTCTGTTCAACTTCTTCCAGGCAGTATCAGTCATATCTTTGGGTTTAGCAGAGTCACCCTCAATAGGATCAAACAAGTCTTTTGTGCATAACAAGTCTTCCATCAATGTACACCAAAGTGGGTAATTGGAAGAATTGAGCTTAATCATATTCGGCTTTAAATTTTCCTCCATTTAAAATTGCACAAATCGAACCAACCAGAGCTCTGATACCACTTTGTTGGGAAAAAACCAAGACTTAAGAGTCTCAATAACGCGGAAATTAATCTCTCCCAACTACCTGTGCAATTAAATGGGCAACCAGAAAATATCCAATCCAGAGCAAAATAACAATGACAGAAAATAAATATCGAACACCAGAATTTAACATGGAAAATCCTCTCAGTGTAAGAGAATAAAAAACCACGGGACCAAGCCAGTAAATCTTCCACTATAAATATTAATAATGGGTACACAAAGGTCTTCCTAGTAAACACTAGGGAACATCAACAAACATCACCAATGGTGGAAATCAAACAACAACACTACTTCCACACAAATATGGGTAAACTAACACAACCTAGAGAGAGATTCAAAATACTAGTAAAAACTAACTAAGTGATAGAAAACACATACTCTACTTGTAACTCAAAACAAACAAATAAGCTACACACCCATTATCACTTAGAACCCCAAAATCTTCTTCTCTCTAAGCTTCAGCCGTGCACCTTCTTTTCTTTCTTTCTTTGGTTTTTCACACGCAGCTTTTGTTGTTGTTGTGTTATATGAGAACTAGGGATTTCAAATCCCTTCATTGTCTTCATGTGGATACACACATGGCATGGGCTTATGGATCAAAGCAAAACAAACCCATTTCCTTTTAACACCTCCTTTTTACTTTGTTTTCTTTTATCTTCTTTTATTAATTGGTGTGGGCCCCACTTGGGAAGTGAACCCACCCAACAAGTTTAATGTTAAATATACAAGAGCGTTGACTCATATCTCAATGTTAATATTTTTAAAAGCAATTCATATAGTCGACTTTAAAAACCAGCTATAGAGGATCTAAGTTTGAACTTTGAAGCATACATACATATAATGTGGTTTTAAATTCTCGCGAAGTTGGTGGGTCCAAAATTCTTGTAGACCGCACCTTAGAACTATTGTCTAATCTTTCAAATTGTTCCTTCGATTTGTGATCAATAATTACAATTGCATCAAAATGTGGTGCATAAATCGCGTTCACATTGTTGCATTTATCGTGTTCACATTGTTGATGCATAAAAGTGGGGTCAAATGTCCCCAATATACATTATGTATATTCAATTCGTACCTGGTGTTGGTATTAGTCATATATATCTAAAAAAACAAGATACTAATGAAATTACCCAACTAACCTTACTACTCCCACATTGAGCCACATCACCCAACTAACCTTACTACTCTCACATTGAGCCACATCACCCAATTGATTTTGTGGTTAGAAAGGTGGCCACGTCACTTAGCTTCCTTAACACACTACTCATTTTTATTTATTTATTTATTTATTATATCTACTAATCTTCTCCAATACACTTCCCACTATCCCACATATTCTCTCTCTTCTTTTTCTTTCAATTCAAAGTTCAAAAATATTTTTTTTCTCTCTCTCTCTTTCGGATTCTTTCTCTCTCTCTCTCTCTCTCTCCAAACATCACAAATTTCTCTCTCTTCTCTCTCTCTCTCACGATCTTTCTCTCTCACTTCTCATTTTCATGTTTTTTTTTTCACACTTCATCTTCTTTTTTCAATTGATTTCTTTTTTTTTTTTGACTAAGAATTTAATTTTATGTTTATAAGTGTTCTTTGATTTTTTTTTTGTGGAAAAAAACCTAGATCTACTCACATATGATAATTCAATCTTTCACTTTTTTGTTACTTCATAGAAAAAGTGTTGTTTTAGAGATCTTCTTCTATATATATGTTTCTATATATGTTTATTTTTTGATCTTCTTCTTCCATTTTTTCAAAATCACGGTAAGACAATTTTTTTCCTTTCGCAATACTTATTTTTTTCATGTTTATTGATTGTAGTTGAAATCAAGAAGAGGATTCGAACTTCAAAGAAGAAAGAAACCGTCGAAGGAGAAAGAAAAGATCTAAAATTGTGAGTTTTTTCTTCTATTTATTTTAGTTTCTTGCTTCTTTGATATTTATTTTTATTTTGTTCTATTTGGTTTCATTCATGTTTGTTTGAATTTGGAGAGATTTTTATTTAGAGTAGTTTTATTGTTTTAAGTTTTTAATTATTGAAAAATGATTTCTTTTTACTTTTTTAATTTGGAATTTAAGGTTTTAGAGATTTATGTTTTTTTGTAATTTTTTGTTGTTGACAACTCATGTAGTTATCAATAAAAAAGATGTAGAAAACAAACAAGATTGAAATTTGATTAAAGAAAAGTGATGAACATTGTAAGTTAATTGAATATTGTTGTATAAATATTTGATTTTTTCCTCTTATTTGAAATTTAGGTTTTGGATTTAAAATATGAGTTTTCATCTTCTTTTGTTCTACTAATCGATTTGGATGATAGTTTTTTTTGGGGAAATTAGCTAAAACAAGTGAAAACATATTATGAGTATGTATTTGATGATTTGAAAATAGATTTGAAAAATTATGTTATATTTCAATGATTTGTTGTATATAGATTTGTTATTTTTTTGTTGTTGTTAGTTGTTTTGATTCTCTTGGTATGGTTGTTGTAATACATAAATAATTGATTTGTTATTTTTTGAGACATTAAATTAGTGATATTTATTTAAAATGTCAAATTTTGTATTTAGTTTGTTGAGAAAAAATGTATTTTTCTTTGATTTTGTTTTTAAATTGATGAAGTTGTTCTTATTGTTGAGAAAAGTTTAGATTACATAAAAGTTTGTATTAGCTTACTTTCTATCTTTCATTGATGTATTTTTTGCGGTAACATTTTAGTTGAGTATCATCAAAAGTTAGAAGATAAAAAGTGGTTTAGTGATGAAAAGTTATTTATTTTGTTGAAAAATATTGTGTTTGTGTTTGCATTTTCTTTTTCCTTTATATATATATATATATGATGATTTAAATTTGAATATGGAAGGTAACATCGACTATTGATTTGAATATAGTTTGAATTCTAAAGTTTGATTTGTTAGAAGTGTGTTTTAGCACTTACGCAAATGTTCTGAGTTAGTTGTGTGTTTTCTTTCATCTTTGTAGCATCTTTTACTCTATGGGACACAATTAAATCACATGAAGCTAGAAGATATTAAAAATCAAAATAAGATATAATTGAAATATGATGGAGTAAAGGTGATAAATTTATGTTTTTCAACTTATGTTTTTCTTGGTTTAGAGATTCCTCATTTCTTTTAATGATAAGTAATTTTGTGAGTGATGAAGTTAGTGATTTTCATTTCTTTTCATCGTTTTCTTGAACGTAGATATAGTTAAAGAAGATGATTGGAACTTCAAAGAAAGCGTCGAACAAAATGAAGTTGTGAGTTTTTCTTCTTCTTTTTCATTTATTTCTTGCTTCTTTGTGGCTTCTTCTTCTTTGATGAAAAATGGTTTAATGATGAAAAATTATTTATTTTATTGAAAAAGATTGTGTTTTCTTTTCTTTTTTGCCTTATATATATATATATATAATGATTTGAATTTGAATATATAAGGTAGCTTAAACTATTGATTTGAATATACTTTGAATTTCAAAGTTTGAAATGTATATAAAAATTTGTTTCTAAATTTATTTTCTATCTTTTATTGATGTCATTTAATACAAAGGTCATTAATATTAATCACATATAACTTATATTTATTCTTCAATTTCATTTTTGCAGTTCATGCAAGGAGAGTGTACAATGTAAAGACTTGGATGGATACAAAGTATAAAACTCTAGCGAATATGAATGACTGACTATAAGATTTTTTTGGTACTTATTAGTTGCATCAAACTAAATTATTTGTTTTTCTAATTTACTTCTTTTATTCTTTGTGTATAGAGACAATTAACTACCAAGTGTTGAGAGACAAATTTGAATTCTTTTGTTTTTGTTTGAATGTCTCAATAATTTTGAATCTCTTAGTATGATTGTGGTAATACAAAGAATTGAATTTTTTAATACAAATGATGTTTTGCGAGTTACCGGTTAAGTGTAATGTAGTATATAATTAGCTATAAAACAAAAACATTAACCTAAAATTTAGTGTACTAGCTTATAATTTTTTTTTTAACAAACTTATAACAAAAACATGTAATATTGATTAAAAACAAAATAATATTACTACAGTAAAAGAAGAAGTAGATTATTCACTACGTTAAAAAAAATTGTACGTGTAATTTTATTTTTATTTTTGGATAAACTATATTCATATTTTTTTTTTCTAATAATAACAAATGATAGTTGATTTTGTTTAAAAATAACAATTGATAACCTTTTTACTAAACTTGCATGAAGTTTGTTAATTTCTCTTTTATTAAAATTTTAGTAAATTCACAGAGAGATGGTCAATTATATAATTAAACACATTTTAAAATAAATTTTATCACTGATAATAATTTAGTAGATTCACGGGGAGACGGTAAATTATATTATCAAATGATAATTGTTTTTATTAGATTCACGGGGAGACATTGCACTTGCGTCGGAAGAATGCTACATTGACTCAAATACTTGAAAATGAGGATTACCAACCAATTAGTTAAAAATATTTAATTGGAATCTCTTTCATTAAATTATATTTATACAATTAAAATTATTATATAATTGAACACATTTTAAAGCAAATTTAATCACTCATAATAATTTTAATAGATTCACAGGGAGACCTTCTATTATATTATTAATGATAAATTTTTTTATTAAATTCACGGGGAGACATTGCACTTGCATTGGAAGAGTGTTACATTAACTAATCAATTAGTTATTTTATTTTTTATTTATTTTGACACATACTAATCAATTAGTTAAAAGTATTTAATTGGAATCTCTTTCACTGAATATAATTTATATAATTAAAATAATTATATAATTGAACACATTTTAAAGCAAATTTAATCGCTGATGATAATTTTAGTAGATTTTCGGGGAGACCTTCTATTATATTATTAATGATGAAAAAATTTATTAGATTCACGGGGAAACATTACACTTGCGCTGGAAGAATGTTACATTGATTCAAATACTTGAAAATAAGGATTACCAACCAATTAGTTAAAAATATTTAATTGGAATCTCCTTCATTAAATTATATTTATACAATTAAAATTATTATATAATTGAACACATTTTAAAGCAAATTTAATCACTCATAATAATTTTAATAGATTCACAGGGAGACCTTCTATTATATTATTAATGATAAATTTTTTTATTAAATTTACGGGGAGACATTGCACTTGCATTGGAAGAGTGTTACATTAACTAATCAATTAGTTATTTTATTTTTTATTTATTTTGACACATACTAATCAATTAGTTAAAAGTATTTAATTGGAATCTCTTTCACTGAATTATATTTATATAATTAAAATAATTATATAATTGAACACATTTTAAAACAAATTTAATCGCTGATGATAATTTTAGTAGATTTTCAGGGAGACCTTCTATTATATTATTAATGATGAAAAAATTTATTAAATTCACGGGGAGACATTGCACTTGCATTGGAAGAGTGTTACATTAACTAATCAATTAGTTATTTTATTTTTTATTTATTTTGACACATACTAATCAATTAGTTAAAAGTATTTAATTGGAATCTCTTTCACTGAATTATATTTATATAATTAAAATAATTATATAATTGAACACATTTTAAAACAAATTTAATCGCTGATGATAATTTTAGTAGATTTTTGGGGAGACCTTCTATTATATTATTAATGATGAAAAAATTTATTAAATTCACGGGGAGACATTGCACTTGCATTGGAAGAGTGTTACATTAACTAATCAATTAGTTATTTTATTTTTTATTTATTTTGACACATACTAATCAATTAGTTAAAAGTATTTAATTGGAATATCTTTCACTGAATATAATTTATATAATTAAAATAATTATATAATTGAACACATTTTAAAGCAAATTTAATCGCTGATGATTATTTTAGTAGATTTTCGGGGAGACCTTCTATTATATTATTAATGATGAAAAAATTTATTAGATTCACGGGGAAACATTACACTTGCGCTGGAAGAATGTTACATTGATTCAAATACTTGAAAATAAGGATTACCAACCAATTAGTTAAAAATATTTAATTGGAATCTCTTTCATTAAATTATATTTATACAATTAAAATTATTATATAATTGAACACATTTTAAAGCAAATTTAATCACTCATAATAATTTTAATAGATTCACAGGGAGACCTTCTATTATATTATTAATGATAAATTTTTTTATTAAATTTACTGGGAGACATTGCACTTGCATTGGAAGAGTGTTACATTAACTAATCAATTAGTTATTTTATTTTTTATTTATTTTGACACATACTAATCAATTAGTTAAAAGTATTTAATTGGAATCTCTTTCACTGAATTGTATTTATATAATTAAAATAATTATATAATTGAACACATTTTAAAACAAATTTAATCGCTGATGATAATTTTAGTAGATTTTCGGGGAGACCTTCTATTATATTATTAACTAGTATGTTAGCCCGTGCCGTGCACGGGATTATTTTCTTTTTTAATATTATTTTTTAATTTATTCTAAATTATTATTTGATTATTTTATTTTATTATTCAATAATAATTTGATAGATATTTTTTTAAATCACAAAACTCTCACATTTTTTCGCCAAAAAAAAAACTCACATTCAGCGAATTTTAACGTTTATTATAGATTTATTCAACTTAATTTCATCAAACTACATTTTTTTTAAATACAATGTAAAATAAAATATATTTTTTCAACATCTTTTCACCTTGTTTCATAGTAATCCATATATAAATTTAAAAAAATACATAGAAATAGATAATCTTGCATATCACAAAAACCCACATTTTTTCGTCAATTGAATCTCATCAAACTACATGTTTTTATAAATACAGTGTAAATTAAGATATATTTTCTCATCATTCTCTCACTTTATTTCAACTTGGTTAGTAGTAATCTAGATGAAAATTTTTAGAACAAAACAAATTCAAATAAATAGACAACCTTGCATATCCGAAACTCACATATTTTTTCGTTTCTAGTCCTCATTAAAATTACAAAAAAGATAGGGTCGTGTATTAATATATGGGTTTAAATATTGATCATCGTGTAAATTATAAAATCAAAAGACACTCATATTAATAGGAATTTTAATATAAGTCATATTATAAAAAATAGGTTTTCCATATTAATATGTGTATAAATATTTAAGTTCCTATTAAAAAAAGTTTTTCGTCTCTTATTAATAAATTTTGGATTAAAACATTCGTAAAAATATAACTCCGTAAAAACTACAAAATAAAACCGTACATGAGTATAAATATAGCTCTAGTAAAAATTACAAAAAAAAAAGTCCTCTTATTAATATAAGGGTAGAAATATAAATCCTCATAGAAATATATGTTCTAGTAAAATTACAAAAAAAATCTCTAGAAAGTGATCTCCCACGTTCTCGTATTAATATATGTTTTTTATTTTTAAATTAAGTAGACGTTTATTTTATATTTATTTTATTTAAATATGAAAAATAATAATCAAGAGAGTGATCTCTCACTTTCCATTCTCAACAATATGATATTTTCTCTCCCGTCGTCATCGTAGAAATTATTAAAAGAAATATAAACCTTGTATGATATATGAATATAAATACAAATCACGTGTAAATTAAAAAAAAATTAGGCACTTGTATTATTATATTAGTATAAATATTTATCCCGTGTAAATTACAAATAAAAAAAGTTATATTAATATAAGTGTAAATATTTTTTATAAGCAATAAAATAAAATATCATAAAATTGCTTCAAAAAAAATCATAAAAATATAGTTTTAGTTGTTGGTGGAATCGAACTGTGTATGTCATACTAAATTTTGTTCGTGAGAGAGACATAGATGACACACATAAACGTTGATTCATTAGAGATTGTTTCGTGAAATTTTGTTCATGAGAGAGAACTCCGTAAATATAAATCATAGATGACACCCAACATTCTTTCATCTTGTTTCAATATATTTCACAGAAATTCACATGTAAATTTGAAGAACAACAAAAAAATATAAAGAAATAGAAATTCATGCATATTACAGAACTTCCACATTTTATTGTAAAAAAAAAACTCTCACATTCAATCATCTTCCTTCGTTTATTGTAGATTTATTCAATTAAATCTCATCAAACTACATTTTTTTAAAAAATAGTGTAAATTAAGATATATTCTCACACTGTTCTTCCATCTTGTTTCATAGTAATCCACATGTAAATGTCAACAAAAAAAAATACAAATAAACAGACAACCTTGCATATCACAAAATTCCCACATTTTTTTCTTCGGAAAATAACTCTTTCAAATTCAGTGATCTTCCTACGCTTATTGTAGATTTATTCAAGTTAATCCAATCAATCTATATTTTTTAAATACAATGTAAATTAAGATATTTTTTTCATCGTTATCTCACCTTCTTTTTTCAACTTGTTTCTTAATAATCTACATAAAAATTTCAAGAAAAAATACAAATAAATAGACAACTTTGCATATCACAAAACTCCCACATTTTTTTGCCAAAAAAAAACTCACATTTAGTTATCTTCCTATATTTATTATAGATTTATTCATCTGAATATGATCAAACTATTTTTTTTGTTAAATTTAAGATATCTCTTTTCTCATCATTCTCTCATTTTGTTTCAACTTGTTTCATAGTAATCCACATATATATTTCCAAAACAAAATAAAAAAATAGACAACCCTAAATAGTAAAAACACTTTTTTTTGTCAAAAAAAAAAACACTTTCATATTTAGTAATGTTCCTACGTTTATTACAGATTTATTCAACTGAATCTCATAAGACTACATATTTTTATTCATTGATAAGTTTTGGTGTATTACTTGTGTTTCAATAAACTAATTCGCCACTGGTTTTTTTGTTAGAGTTAAGTGTCAAAAATCGTTCTTTGATATTGTATAACTATTTCATATAATCTTTTTTTTTTTTTGTGATTTAGAACAATTTTCTTTAATAGAGCGTTTATGTTAAAGTTTTAGAATTGAACTACCTTTATAATAGAATTTTTTAAAAAACATTTACTCTAGATTTATTCAACTGAATCTCATCAAATTATATATTTTTTTATATGTGTTTATTGTAGATTTATTCAACTAAATCTCATCAAACTACATATTTTTTTAAATACAGTATATATTTAAATATATGTCTTCATCATTCTCTCACATTCTCAATTAAACCTATTTCGTACTAATCTACATGTAAATTTCAAATAACAAAAAAAAAAGTACAATTCCTTGATAACCTTGCATATCACAAAATCCTCACTATTTTTTTTGTTATAAATTAAGTGTTAAAATCGTCTCTTAATATTTTAGAAATTTTTTATATGAAAAAAGTTTTGTGATTTAAAATAATTACTTTTTGTTACAGATTAAAAAATAAGTGATTTTGACATTAAAATGTTTAAAGATTATCTTTTAGAGATTTTACAAAAATATAGAATATATTTTGTGTTTGTTTACCTTTATAAAAATTACTTTTTATTAAAAAAAAATCTTTAACTTGTTTGAATGCAACCATATAAAAGTAATTTTGTATGACAAAATTACCATAAAGAAAATCCAAATATAATATATCATATAAAATAAATATATCCCAATAAATTTCTAAATTTTTGTATGAAATTTTTTGACACTTGTTTTCTCTTTCCTCTAAAAAATCTATACAAAAATCTAATAATACAACCTTCAAATTTTTAACAATTTTTAGATTATTTTTAGATCTCATTATTTTCAATAGCTATAACAAACATATGTTATTTTATAAAATGTGATATTTTTTCTAAAAATAAGTAATTATTTTTTTAAAAAAATTATAACAAACGGCCACTATATGTCTCTTTCCTTTTTTTTGGTACATCTAAAGATACATACTTTCTCTTTCAAAAAAAATGAATCCACCAAATAAAAATTTGTAACAAACTTTTATTTTTTGGTGCAAAATTCATAACAAACTTTATGTAAAAAAAAAAAAACAAACTTTGTTACAAAAAATTAGAAAGGAAGGTATAATAGGTAAAATATAACCTAAATTGTCAAAACGACAAATAATTAAAAACAAATATTTTTTTAAAAACGACAAATAAAAAAGAATGGAGAGAGTACTAAAACACATTTGAAAATAATCAAAATGTATTACCGAAAACGATATATGTCACCAAACAAATTTATGATTAATTCTATCAATGTGAGTAATAATGCATATTAATCAATGAGTGTAAACATCGATCTATTAAATTAAATGATAAAATTGAATAAAATTGTCAATAAAAAAAGTGCATAATAATGCATTAAAATTAAACAATGAAAATATGTTGTTTGATGATCATAAATTTGTCTAACCTTTCTTAATTTTTATATTGGTCTTCATATATTTGGTTGTGGATAAATCAGCTTCATCAGGGTAAGCTCTCTTAACGGATATACCATCAACTTTATGTGAGTATAAGTCTACGACATCTAAAGCAGTTCTATCTTTGACCTTCTCCTCTAGTATTTCATCAAACTTTGTTATAAGATCTTGTGAATCGCACTGATAAAATATTAGAACATATAAAGTATGAATTGCACAGATAAAAGTTAGAACAATATTAAGTATGAATTGCAATGATAAAAAATTAGAAAATATAGAGTATGAAACTTATTAGTGCACAAAATTATTGATAGTAATAAGTCAAGAAGAAAAAGTTAATCTATAGATTTAATAAGTTAATCTATGAAAATTGATTTTTTAAATGAAAATTTTAGGTGCTTACCGTGGAACTACTTTTGATGTATGTCTTTGACTCTGCTTGCATTAGTACTTTGTGCCATGATCTTCTTAACCATGATTATAAACATTGATTCATACAATTTATTAATAGTGATATTTGTCAAAGTGTTTTAGTAAAAGAAATAATAATAATAATAATAATAATAACAACAACAACAACAACAACAACAACAACAACAACAACAACAACAACAACAACAACAACAACAACAACAACAATAATAATAATAATAATAATAATAATAATAATAATAAAATACCCATAAATTGTAAAAGAAAATTGTCTTACTTGTTGACATTCTAGAAGTGTCTCAATATTTTTCATAGGTGTGATTTTAAGTAGATCATGATGGAAAACCATGGAGATGAACTGAAACTTGTATAAGAGAATCATTCTTTTCATAAGTTCTAAAAAAAATTGAAAGGAACAATTAATAAACAATTACATATATGCATAACTGAAAATTTCTTAAATCTAATTTATAATTGATATAATAATAGAATCATACATCAATTTTAACGTCGCAGTTTCGAGAATATCTGGATTAAACATGAGCCACGAACAGTCTAAACTTATGTTCAAATTCTTTGACCATGGAGATCATGTGTTTCTCACGATGAATGTGTTTTCTATATATAGTTAAATTATATTCGAACTTGTTATGCTAGAGTGGAAACAAATTAAGTTGTTGTTATCCGTAAAATATTATTTTTAGTTGTTATCCATAATTTTTATTTTAATTGCTTAAGTTAATTAAAAAAATCTTTACAAAAAAAAAATTAGTGAAGCTCTAATTGAATAACACCTAAGCAAATTTTTCTAAGAATGCAACCAAATTATGCTAAAAAAAATATCTAAAAAAAATATATAAAAAAATCTTAGAGAAGTTCTAATTGAATGCCACGTAAGCAAATTTTCCTGAGAATGCACGAGAGAGCTCCGTGAACCTATCGTAATGTATATAATAGAGATGATGAAAAAATTTATTAGATTCACGGGGAAACATTGCACTTGCGCTGGAAGAATGTTGCATTGATTCAAATACTTGAAAATAAGGATTACTAATCAATTAGTTAAAAATATTTAATTCGAATCTCTTTCACTAATTTATATTTATACAATCAAAATAATTATATAATTAAAAATGTTTATTTTGACAGCATATAATTGAAAATGTTGCAAGCTACAAACACTATATCTGGAGGATACAGACACATTGCAGTATTACAGGGAGACTGTAATAGTTATATTGATCCAAACACTTTATTTATATAAAATTCTAATTATTTATATATATCACGAACAATGAAACAACGACAAATGAAACGCGCGGAACGCGCGTCCCGTGCTTAGCACGGGTATACCGACTAGTTTGTGAATGAAAATGTAATGTTGGTAAGGTCTTTTTTTTTATTTTGACTAATGTTGGTAAGGTCTTATTATATAGTAATGTTTGCATAATTAAGAATTAAAATTGCAATGTTTGATCCTAAAAAATATATGGTGGTGATTAGAAATTCAATATCCTAAAAGATCGTCTTCTTAAATTAAAGAAAGTCAGCTAACTACACTATTTCAAATGCCATAAATGACGTGAGGCAGGTGGATATATATTTTTATTATGACAGGACAAAAAAAAAATAAGAAGCAACAATGTGGGTAGCTTAATTCATTTTAATAAGCTCTTCTGATCTATATAGCGAGTGAGTATATATAAATATATATTTTTTGGTTCAAATGCGGGTAGCTTACTGGATATCCACAGCTAAAATAAATTGATATTTCAACTGCTTTTTACTTAATTGATACATATGTAGGTTTAACGATATACCTATATGCTCGCAAATATTCGTACTTGTTAATAAAATATCCTTAGTTATATGACCAAAAAAAATAAAAAAAATCCTTAGTTATCTACAACATAAGAGAGTCTTTTAATAAATATCCGTACTTACTTATTAATGAATATTCATAGTACTATTATTTTTTTTTGGTAAAAGGACGGAAAATGAATGTGATGATTTTGTATATTGTTATGTGTTAAAATATTAATTTGCTTCTTTAATAGCAGCTAAATAAATTTTAGGTAATAAGAAAGAAAAATATTCAAATATTAATATTTTGTGTAAAATTTATTTTTCATATACTTGTAAATATCTGCGGGTATCTCAAATTCAAAACCCGAAAATTATCCGGGATATCATCTTATCCACCCTCATATACCATCCTAACTACATTATCTTACATAGTATTAATTGATATATCGTCGATAATGGTGTTTTTGTCCATGTGGTGAAATTCTATACCTCACATAAAGCGTGTTTTCAACACAAGCAAAATGGTAGTATTTTAGGTTTCAATTATACTCGATCCAAAATTTTAAAATAGTATTAAAGTTTGTTCAAGATGCGTTTTACCATATACTATGGGACTTTTACTATAAACAAACAAGACCAATTATATAGATTAGATAAGAAATACACTTTTGACAAATGAATATTTTAATTAACTTGATCCTCATAAGCAAATTAATTGCAAAGTTGACATTTGAAACAAAAACAGAGAAATGGAAAGAGCAAACATACACACAAATTTTATTAGTGGAATTAAATTACCAAACAATTAAGCAACAAAACTACATATAATCAAACTTAACCACTCCCACCAAAAACAGCTTTAAGCTTTTTAACTTGAGCAGGATCAAGCACAGTAGTTTTTTCAACAATAGCAGAACTCAAATTATTTCCAAACAAAGCAACATCAACAGTTTGTACACCAGGATTTGTGCTACTTACAGCAAGAAAAGCTACAGCTTTACTCTTTCCAGCATTAAATTGAAAATGCATCAAACCTTGTGGAAGTACCATAATTTCATCTTTTGAAAGTGTCTTAACATAAACAGAATTATCTGAAGCAATAAAACCAGAAGTTATACGACCTTGTAGCACCGTAAATATCTCGGACGCGCCACGGTGGGAATGCATCGGGACAACACCGCCGACGTCTAATTCTAACTTTGAAACTGATATGCCGAGACCGTTTAGGGCGGGAAATTGTTGAACAGTTGGTGCGCTAAATGCAAATTTGAAAGGGAGGTTTGTAACGTTTCTTGGAATTAGTTTTGAGAAAACAAAGTCATCGACTGTTAGTGATGATGATGGTTTGCATAGATAGCCAAAAGGGGTTTGTGGAAAAGATAAATCTGCTACACAGAAATCAACTTCAGAAGCATTGGTTATGGAATGTGAAAGAAGAGTTAAGAAGAAAAGAGTGAAAATCATTTTGGAAATCATTTTGGATTAGATAGATTAATGTGTTGGTATTCGTTTGTGAATGAAAATGTTGTGGTGGTAAGGTCATATTATATAGTAATGCTTGCATAATTAAGTTAAAATTCCTAAGTTTGAGCCTAGAGATAAGCTGTTTAATTCAATTATAACACATGAAATTGGGCCTAGTTGTACATATATAATATGAGATTATCATGCACGATCTACATTACTATATTGCTACATGAAATTGTGCCACATCAATAATATGGGACTGTTGACTCCAGTTATCTTATTGTTTTACGGCCAATAATAATATATTTTGATATAAACAAAAACTATAGTGGATTGATTAATGTGGATTCAGCTATTTTAATTCGGTAGTGGTTATGGTGCATAAGTTTTTTCCTTATGTACCGTGTATAAATGATAAAAATTACTTAGTACACCTCTAAATTACTAATGCACCCCCAACCATATTGCTTACTGCACCTCCCAAATTTCTAACACACCTTCTAAATTGAAGGGTATGCTAGAAATTTGGAGGGTGCACTAAGCAATCTGGTTGGAGGTGCAATAGTAATTTGAGGGGTGACCTAAGTAATATGGGATATTTGTACCTTTTAATTCATATGGTCGTTTTTCTTTGGAACGTCCAATAAATGTAATTAGTTGATAATTTAATATATTTTTTTTGTCCGAATTTAAACTCTAAACTTTTAATTTTTTTTTAACTCTTAGATCAAATCAGCTGAGCTATTCAACCAACCTAATTTTGATCAAATCAATTCCCATTTTGACATAATTTTTGATAGTTTCAGAGCTTATGATCTAGACATTTCCCTTAAACTCTTAACTAGAACAAAATTACTTCCTCCGACCTTATTTATAAATAAAAATCACTTTTAAAATATATTTAAAATTAAATATATTAATTATTCAATTAATATATCTAAAAAGTAATTTTTACTTATAAATAAAGTTAAAGAAAGTATTGATCTACTCCGGTGCTTTGAGGTATGAGGTAAAATAAATTATTACAAAATATACTTTATAATTCGAAAAGAAAATAATAATTTTGCTATATTTCGATTCACTCGTGAAACAAATTTAGATTTATGATCCAGTAAACATAAAAACCTTAAGCCTAGTCCATGTCTCACGCCAAGGCCCAATGTATACTCAGTGAACCGTTAACCTAATCTAGCTTAAACCCCTAAATCTAATCTAATGCTTCTTAATTTCATTTGTGTGCCCAATAAAAATATTATATTTTATATGCAGAGGACCTAGTTTGAATCCAAAATTTCAAATTTATTTACCTCAAAAAATGTACATGGTTTAAATCAAAAATTTATATTTATTCATCTCAAGAAATAAATTTTTAACTACTGAATTACATATAAAAAAAAATATTTGTTTTATTTTACATTAAAAAAAGTATAATATTAGTTTAGTTTTTTTTTATATATAGATGAGATGACAAAACTATCATAAATTCACACACACAAATTAAAATGATAAAAAATAAAACTCTCGTCATAAATATTCAACTTAATAATTTCGACGTTTTCTAAACTTCACAATAGTTTGGGTTTTACATCCTAATTTCAGCTACTTAGCTATCTACCCAGCACCCACCAACCCCATCAAATTCTATTCCATCAAAGTTGACCAAAAACATCACAAACCAAACAATAATCCTTGTCCTCTATAACCAAACCTATTAGTAGAATCATACTCTTTATGCTAAAAATCACATTTCTTAGGTACAAAGTTCATTTTCTAGCGCTCTAATAACAAAATAAAAAAATGTCTGCTGTAAATCAAGAAGAAGTGAGACTATTAGGAAAATGGCCAAGTCCATTTAGCAACAGAATAGTTCTTGCTTTGAAACTCAAAGGGGTACCCTACAAATACTCTGAGGAAAATCTAGCTAATAAAAGTGATGATCTTCTTAAATATAACCCTGTTTATAAGAAGGTACCAGTTCTTGTTCACAATGGAAATCCAATTGCTGAGTCTCTTGTCATTCTTGAATACATAGATGAGACATGGACAAATAATTCATTTTTGTCTCAAGATCCTTATGAGAGAGCTTTGGCTCGGTTTTGGGCTAAGACTTTAGATGATAAGGTTAGTATATCATGATTTGTTTTGTTGTTATACTTTTAAGTTTAATGTTTTTTTGGCTAAGTTTAATGATTTTAAGTTTAATGTTTTAGATTATCATTTTCAATAATTATATTTATGGTAGAAAATTAGCAATAAAGTAGGGAAATGATTGCTAATGTGACTTACCTAGAAATAATATGTATGTGGAGTCTTTTATTAGAATTGATTTTGTCTTCAAACTATGATTTTAACTTGAATTTAGGATTTGTAGTTTTTGCCTCCAAACTATTGAACACAAGTGTGAGTTTTGTCTCACATAATGAGTTCGATGTTAGATATATAAGAGTGTCGACTCATATTCAATGTTAATGTTTTTAAAAGCAACTCATATAGTTGACTTTACTAAGCCGGTTGTAGAGGATCTAAGTTTGAAACATACAGATAACAGATTATGTGGTTTTAATTCCAATCACGAAGTTGGTGCATACTGCATAGGTCCAAAATTCTTGACATTGACGTTGCTCTTGCAATAATGTTAGTTTTTTTTTTTTTTGACGGATTGCAATAATGTTAGTTGTGGACTGCAACTTAGAACTATTGTCAAATCTATCAACTTGTTCCTTCAATTTGTGGTCAATAATCACAGTTGCATCGCAATCTTTAAGTCAAAATGTGGTTACAGACTGCATTAATCGCGTTCACATTGTTGTTGCATAAATATCAAAAGTCTTGATGTTTACAAATTGCAGTTACTAATGGCATCAATTTGTCCGTGAAGAATCATGGGATGATAGGATAGGTCATAGGACCATAGATCATGCCCATGAGATAATAAGGAATCATTTTATTTGATAAGAGTTAGTGAATTATGTACACAATAGTCCTATATATATAACTCAAATATACCAACTAATTAAGTAACTAATTCATAACTAACAAACAACTATCTTAACAATTTGCATAAAAAATTTCATTTTCTATTTTGGATTTAGATCTTGCCTGCAATATGGAATGCTTGCTGGAGCGACGAAAAGGGACGTGAGAAAGCCGTGGAGGAAGCCTTAGAAGCTCTAAACATACTAGAGAATGAAGTCACAGACAAGAAATTTTTTGGTGGAGAAACCATAGGACTGGTTGATATTGCTGCCAGTTTCATTGGTTATTGGGTTGAAATATTACAAGAAATTGCAGGGTTAGAGTTACTTACTATTGAGAAGTTTCCAAAGATATATAAATGGAGTCAAGAATTTATCAACCACCCTATTATCAAGGAAGGTTTGCCTCCAAGAGATGAACTATTTGCATTTTTCAAAGCTTCTGCTTCAAAATAAAGAAAATTTTAGAAGTAGAGTAAGTTCATAATTGGTTGTATGATTTAATTTTCCTTCAAAATAATCATGCTGTAATGAGTAAAACATAAAAGGCTGTTGCTGATTTGATTTGTAAGCCAAAAACTAGATATTTTTTTGCTTGATTTTTCAGTTTAATTGAATGAACAAGACAATTTGGTTTCCGAACGTAAAAATCGTCGATAAATGACTGTTTTTTAGTTTATCAATTTAGTCTATAAAATTGTAAGAAAATGAGGAACGATGAGTCAGAGGCATATTTGGGCAAGGGCAACAATGCTTATAGCCCATAGCCTCCGAAATGCTTATAACATGCCTTGAGTTTAGGTTCTAATCATCTTTCAATGTAGGCCCAAGAGTTATCATGGGCTTGTATTGAGTTATGATTTTTCGACACACACTAAAATCATAACCCAATAAAAATTCATGGTAACTTTTGTGAGTTTTATTGATCTTTGTTGCTCCATCTATATTTATGCTGCATAATGAAAAATTTAGTTGTTGTCTTAATAATGCCTTTAAAGAATCCATATTGGACGAACCATGCTAAGTTATGTTCTTCTCTTAGTACTCTGTTTTTCTTTGTTTATTTTGATCTTTTGCATTATTTCTATTATTGTGCATTTTTCTCATACTCTTTTATGCTTACGAATCTTTTCCTTTCCACGTTAACTAAAAATACTCACATGATAATTTTGTACAAAAAACAATACATTTTTTTGAGAACAAAAAACAGAACCTCGTAATTTTATAAAACAAAATGTAGTACTTAAATATACTTTAATAGTTGCAATTAGAATTTATTGTACCAATTCTAAATATTATCATTTTGATATTTTTATAAGAGAAAATTTATTTTTTAGATTAATTGAATAACTGATTTATTTTATATATATTTTTCTTGGTAGCATAAAAGTTGTAAAAGTAGCAAACAACCGTTCATCTATGATCTATATTAGTAAAAAAAAACCATTCATCCATATTATTTCTCTCCCTTCAAAAACTGTTTTTTTAATTAATATATTTTTTATCCACTTTCCACCATTGACTTGATAGAGAACAAAAGAGATGACTGAACATATAAAGTAGGAAAGGGTCGAACTCCATAAAAGTAGTTTAATTAAGATATATTATCATCATTAATATCTCTGCTTGTGTGATAAAATATCATATCATTATTTTTTACCAATAGAACAAAATGTATATAAGTTCCATAATATTACGTAGGCACTTACAGTAGCATTGTATGACCGTATACTAGTGCGTATAAAAGTCAATAGATTCCTTAAAATAATACCATTCAAATGCTCTAATTGGCACACATTTCAAAGATAATTGTTGACTTTGTTTGTTAGTAAGGACTTAAGGCACATGAAGACGTGGTGAATTTTGTATCACACGCCTTACCTAACTCATGCAGTAGGACTATATATACTAAACTTATGTATCCACTTCTAAGGAGTCCCAACACAAAGATTGAAGCAAAAAAATCACATCCAAATTCGTGAATAAAGAGCTTAGAATCTCTAAACATTGAAATGGCCAAAGTTCAAGGGGAAGTTCAATTCTTGGCTGCAGGGGGGAGCCCATTTTCTAGAAGGGTGCAAATTGCTCTAAAATTGAAGGGTATTGAATACACTTACATAGAAGAAAATTTAAGGAACAAAAGTGATCTTCTTCTTAAGTACAATCCTATTCATAAGAAGGTGCCTGTTTTAGTACACAATGGAAAACCCTTAGTTGAGTCACTTGTGATCCTTGAATATATTGATGAAACATGGGAGAATTATCCCATTTTTCCTCAACAACCTTATGAGAAAGCCTTGGCTCGATTTTGGTCAAAGTTCATTGATGACAAGGTGAGTTATAAAATTATTTATTTTTATTTTGTTGTTAAATAGTCTATGATTCAAAATTCTTCCTTACGTGAGTTTGTTCGTAGATTTATCCTTTTTGTTTTTAGCAAATTTATATTTGCATTTGATGATGTATTCGGTCAATTATTAGAATGAATGAATATCTTATTTTTAATCAAAAAAAAATTCTTCCTTCCAAACAAATAAATGAAGAATCTCAAAATTGAATATCGGTCCCTACATAAATAACATGATATCTATACCAAATAAGTTATATTCATGTGGTTGAGTCAAAACTTATAGATATATGTGGAGATAATATAAAAAAAAACTAACAAAACAGTTTAGAAGTCCTAGTTCAACTGTTAAAAGTCGAAATTATTAAGTCAGAGGTCGTGATCCGTGATCCAGGTTCGAACCTGGGATCTCATAGTTGTGTGTGAGTTTCATTTCAATGTCACTTTATCTAAAACCAAAAAAAATAACAAAACAAAGTGTCTTCATGGAGGAATTTAATTAGATGCACTTGAAATATCATGAAATTCACTTCAATTTTTATGCCAATAGTTTAAATTACATCCATAATCATAAAAAATTTTCTTCTATAAATATAGATTCTGCCAGCAATATCAAAGACTGCATGGACAGTGAACAAAGAAGAACGTGAGAAAGGCATTGAAGAATCATTGCAGGCTCTACAATTTCTTGAGAATGAACTCAAGCACAAATTCTTTGGTGGAGAAACTATTGGTATTGTGGACATTGCTGCTTCTTACATAGCTTTCTGGCTTCCTGTGCTTGAAGAAGCTGTAGAATTGAAGCTGCTTACCAGTGACAAATTTCCAAAGCTCCATAAATGGAGTCAAGAATTCATCAATCATCCTATTGTGAAAGAGAATCTTCCCCCTAAAGAAGGACTCCTCGGATTTTTCAAATCTCGATATGCAGCGATTAGCGCTGCTTCGAAATAGATGAATTGTTGGAGTGATGACGGCTCATAATAAATAAAAATAGATGCGACTGCATGGTGAGGCACGCTGTAGAGCCGTTGGATTAAGAGAGTGAACAAAGCTTTGAAAAATTTAAGAGTTTGCTTATTTTAGTTTAGAAGAGTTTGAGCAGTATATTGAGTTTTAATATCACTTATGTAGACAAAAATTTGATATTTATAATTAGTTCAAGCATCTTATTTTGTATGGTCATTAGCATGAAAGTTAAGAGTGAATCAAATATAAAATCTTTGTGTGGAATCACTCTTTACTTTGACTGATTGTTTGAAATCTGCATCTTTGAACTTGTTTGATTCATTATATATCTAGCTAAAACCATTTCTGAAATAGTTCAAAAATTTTGAAAATGAAATTATTCAGATTTGACAGCAAGCATTTCAATGGAGAGGAGACAATACAAGTGCTCATAATAGTTATACTTGTAGTCTCTAGATAAGTCCAATGGGAATATGTCATCATTTTTCAACTTCTCTCATACCTTATATCAGAACCAACATGTGCTCACATGAAAGTGGCTCCACCATGTGCATAGACATTGTAACTTTGCTAGAAAATGTGCATTTTCTATGCCAAAGATACAATTGTAAAAGAAAAAGGAAAAGGCAAGTTCCTTTCAAGTTCCTATTGTCATAAGAAAAGGAATAACATCAATTTGAACTTGTGCTTCTTTTTGAGTGTCTTCAGTTGCAATCTATCAAGCATGGACATTTTTCGGAATAGGCGTGTCTCGGTTTCGCCGACACAACACCGAAACTTATGATTACATTGAAATATGTCATTTTCTCAAAAAAATTATCCATGTCGATGTGTCAGTGTCGTGTCCCATGTTCGTGCTTCATAGGTTGCAATACAAGACAAAATATTCAACTAACTACGAATGAAATATAGAAAACGGGATGAGTAATAAAACTTTGGAGTACTAAAATGATTCTTCAATTACATTATTGCTTCAATGAAGTTAACCAAATATATAGTCATGAATTCATAATATATAAATATATATAATCTTCTTACATGATGAAACAGAAGATGACCAAATAGAATTCAAGTACAGTGCAAGAAACAGATCATTCCGAATTTAAATGCTTTCACAAATTGATCATCTTTACTTGCTGCTGCTGCTGCTATTATCCTTGACAATAGTCACAGGGCAAGGAGCATTAGTCATCACAAAGTTGCTTACACTTCCCAATAGTATCCTGTATTTTTCAATTTGTAAAATCACAATCAGAGACATGTTTCTGCGATTCAAGTTTCAATATAATCATACAGAATAGCTCCATCACAGAAAATATATGATGAATTAATAATTTATTCGTAGCAATATTTTAAAAACTGAACCGGACATCAGACTAGTAAGGTCTCAAAGTCATAGTTCAATTACTTTAAACCGCTCATTCAAACCCTGCAAAACTGCAGCTAAACCACTCAAATTATTGAATTGTAGACAATGTCGGTTCAGGGTTTAATCGGTTCGATGGTCTGGTATGATTCAGTTTTTAGAACATTGTTGATAGATAGGATTATAACAATGCAATGAAAGTGTGAACCAAATATATCTGCCAGTATATTGAGATTTATTTAAAGGGCTTATTTCAACTAATAGACGCATCCTATTTCTTATGCATCGATTTGAAATCGAGTTCCTCAACATATGATTAAGAAACCTGATATCTACAAATTGTATCATGCCATTAAAATATATATCTTGTAATCGAGAAAAAATATGAATAAAAATGGATTTGGATTTTATGAAGTAATTGTGTGATTGTGTCGCACAGTTACCGATATCAACCGTCCTATCTCATTGAACAACAGAGATCATTTGAAGTTAATTTTAGTATTGTGTAATCAGAGTCATCAGATCTCAAATTAACGATTAAGATTGTTTATTGTGTCAAATCCGGGTCAAATCTTATAAGCCTAATAGTATATGGTACTTATTTCACCAACTTGAAGACCAAAACAAACCCCACATGATCTAATCCATTCAATAAACACCACTTTAGAATAATATATGATTGATTGATGATGATGAAAGGTGCCAAAAAGCATGAAAACCATGATTAAGAAATTAGGGTAAAAAAAATGAACCTTTGAATTGTGCTAAGACCCCTGCTACCCATAACAAGAGAATCCAGCTTCAGATCTTCAACAGCATCCAATAGTTTCTCTCTTGCATCACCCCAATACACTTTTGTAACAATATTCACCTAAAAAATCAATTCTTTATTATTAGTACACAAATACAAAAACAATTAAGGCTCCAAAACCAAAAAAAAAGACATTGTCTAAGTGTATGTTTGGTAACACTGTGGGTGTGTCAGAATCACGGTGACCTGCCATGATTTCCAGAAGCTACAAGTTGTAGCTTCTGCAAAATCACGGTAGGTCACCGCAATTCTAGCACATCCACCGTGATACCAAACATAGCCCGTGCATGTTCGATATCTCAGTGGATTTGTAAATTCACAATAAACCACCGTGATTCTGCAAAACCTACAGTATATTTGTGCATGTTCGGTATCACTTGTAGCTTCAACAAAATCACAGTGTCAGCGTAATTTTGTCAAACCAATGTGACACCAAACAAAAACCAATGTAGTTTTTTGCAAAATCACGGTTGGGAGACAAATTCACGTCAGATCCAAACATGCATTAAGCTGAAATGCAAAAAACAATATGGAAATAGTAAAGAAAAAAAAAACCTCTTTTTGTCTGGAAACAGTGTCAAGCAAATCAAGAACCTCAATATCAATTTGAACACCATACTTCTTCATTATCTCTGGTTCTCTGAACTCCTTCAATGGAATCAGAGCTTCACACAACAAAACAAAACATAAATTCAATTTACAAAATCAAATATAACATAGTATTAACATCATATATTATATTGGATTAGTATATACAATCAGATCAGAAAATAAATAAATAAATAAATAAAAACATAGGATTAACAAAATTTATGAATTAATTAAGAAAAGTTAATGGTGCTTACGAGAACCAGTTTGAGCCCAAAGCTGATTACGAGATTCATCAAGAGAATCATGGCTGATGTGAATGATGTAAATGTTGTCACCTTTATCAGCCAAATTGTCAAGTGCCCATTTGAGAGCATTTTTGCTGCTCTTGGAGAAATCCAGAGCTACACCAATAGTTCTGTCTTTTGCCATTTTTGTGAATGAAGAAAAATTGAGTTGGGAGAAGAAGACGAAGAAGAATAAGAAGAAATAACTTTGACAAGGGTTTAAAAGTCATTGACATAGCGTATAAATATATTGCAGAAAGAATAAAATAGTACACACGTGGTGAGGATAGAGATAGAGAGATATTTTTACATGGTCATTTATTTAAGAAATTATAGATTATAGATAGATAGAGAGATAGTGCGATTAAAGGTGCGTTTGTTTGAGATTAAAAAAAAAATTAAAAAATTTAAGAAATATTTAATAGAGATTTTTAAAAAATTTAAAGTTATTTTCTGTTTGTTTATTATTAAAAAAATCATTTTTATAAAATTAAAAGTTTCTACACTTAGGTTCTTTAATTTTAGAAAAAATAAATTCTTGAAAAGTTATTCCTTGTAGCTTTTCATTTTGGAGCTAAAAATAATTTTTTTTAAAAATCTATATTATCTCATTCAAAATGATAAAATGGAAAATAATTTTTTTCTAAAAAATTTTTCAAACAAACGCAGTCTAAATCTAATTTCTTAATCACGTGAGTGACCATGTAAGAATATCTCGATATTGTATTGTGTTTTATATTAAAAAAAAGAGATTAGAGGTGTGTTGTCTTCTTTTTATAATTAGGAGTTTAATAGTTAAAAATTTGATCTTAAAGTGAATGTCTGATTTCAAAATTTAATTTCTGTTTATAAATTATAATATCTTTATCAGTTTAGTTAATTATTTTAGTTTTTTTTATTAGCTTCTATACCAAAAAAAATTAGTTATGTTCAAGGACAATTGAATTGTCTATTTATCCTCATTTAACATACAATTTGATATTATTTAATTGAATATTTTTATTTTCAAAGAATTTAAAATCTTATAGTTCAAGTGAGTTTCAGTGATATTTATCATTTCGGTGGAGAAAACTAGAGATAGAGTCAAAAAAGAATAAAAGTGAAAAATATTAACTTTAATCGAATTATTATTGATTACTTTTTATAAAATAAAAAATTCCATCGATATTTTTGATAAATTTTTAGTAAACATCTAATTTTATAGCTTTTTTGATAAAATCTAATTTCATAAAATGTGTTAAGATGTACTCTCATATTATTAATATTTTATCTTAAAAATACTTGAATGCAGTAGTGTTAGGATACTTGATTCAAACAAAAAATATTATCAATATTTTAATATTAACTTCTAAGCTATTTTAAGCTATTTTATTTATTGAAAATAGCTTATACATTTCATTCATAAGATACAATTGTATTATAATTAAGTGGTAGATCTAGAATAATTCTATAGCCACAATTATCTTAGGGTCGTGCTTGGTTTTATCTGCGCCAAATGATTCTCATCCGAAACATGTACATGAAGTAATAAGTCATACTTATCAATTACTATCATCATCATACATAGGATAAGATACAATTTTCTGTGTGATGGACTAGAATAATTATTTTCGTGTCACATAATGTAATATAAAAGTCTGTTAATTCAGCAAACAAA
The DNA here is from genome assembly GCA_951804385.1 of Trifolium dubium. Classification (NCBI taxonomy): domain Eukaryota; kingdom Viridiplantae; phylum Streptophyta; class Magnoliopsida; order Fabales; family Fabaceae; genus Trifolium; species Trifolium dubium. Next base: position 36,224,662 of record OX638071.1, on the reverse strand, counting down.
TCTATTTATATAAAACCATATTAGATAATTCTTAAAGATGCTCTTAGCTGTTGGTTTAACATGGTCAATATTTGTGTAATGCTAGTAGGTTGTTGGCTTTTCATGCTTTGCTTGGGGCAGTTTAACTACTTAGCGTGCCGCAATCAAAGACCAAATAACTTTTGTTCATTGTTTAAGGAAATTAGCAACAAAGAAAACACGAAAATAACTACATATGGAAACCAAAAACGTCTGATATAATTCATGAACAATACTCTCTCCGTCCCAAAATGTAAGCAAAGTTGACGTTTTAGGTACATTTGACTATTGATGTATTTGGTCCATAATATGAGCTAGATACATCAATAATCAAATGTGTCTAAAAAATCAAATTTACTTACATTTTGAGACGGAGGGAGTATAAGACAGTCTTATCAACTACTGGAACAATCTAGGACAGCATCACATCATAATTTTGAGGGGTTAGAAAATGATGAGATATAATTAGATCTCTATGTAAAATTGTTTTAGACTACTTATACATAAAAATAAAAAAAATTGGTCTCAAACGAAATTGTAATCACCGCTGAAACTTATACAAAAAGTGGTCTCAGCTTCGAATACGGATAAATGTATATGTTTGACCTAATAATATATTTGTCAGTTAATACATTGCGAACTATTTTCTCGTCTCATTTTGTTTTATTTTTTTAACTATCTAATTTTAGAGAAAAGTAAATTTTTGTAAGTCTAAAATTCAGTCACTATATGTATAATGAATTGAATTTAAATTCTGTTAAATAATTTGTCCTTAAGGCAAGATCATCAGCCAAATACATACATTGACTTATCTTGTGTGCGAATGAAAACATAATATGAGGATTATAAGAGACACTTTTGAGGCAATGTGTATTACTTTATTCATTTAGAGAAGCCAAAAGGGTTGGCAGGGCCGGCCTACACCTCCAAGCCAACAGTGTTGTAGCTTGGGACTTCTAAAAAAATGGGTCTCAAAAAATAAAAATTTAACTATTTATAGTATTAGATTTAATTTATATTTATGTACCAAAAAAAAGATTTAATTTATATTTGACTTAAAACAAAATAAAATAATTGTCTCATGAGCTTAGCTCAATTGGTTGGACATTGTGCACATTTGTGCAGGGACTGGGGGTATGCCCACTTATTCACCTTTAAAAGATGATTTTCAAGCCGCTAGGCTACCTAACCAAAAACAAAAAAACAAAAAAAAATAATTTTAACTACTTATATTATTAGATCAAATCTAATTTTAGCTACTTTTATTTTCTAATCTTTCTTAAAATTTTATTTATCCGTTCAACTTCGACATGGCGGAATCAATCCAATCTCCTTAGCGCGGTGAAATTGACAAGAATAGCGAGAAATTTAAGTATCTAAACTATATTTTGATGATATTGATTAGAAAATGACATTTTGTTTATGTTAGTTATACAGATAAATAACTAGTTTTGAAATTATTAGTGCTATTTAAAACTTTAATAGTTGATGTTCTTTTCAAAAAAGTAATAAATATTTTTTTATACAACTTTTTTATCAAGTGTCTATTTCATGAAGAAAATTTTATAGAATAGCCAACGAATTATAGATACAAACTATAGCATATCTACTTTAATCAAATAGATTAAGAAAGGAAATTGTGTACCTTTCACCTTCAGGAATTGAATGGGAAGGAAGAGAAGAAGTTAGGGTTGAGAGTTCTTCTACCTCTCACTGATGAGATGAGTCTGTTCTGTCAAGAAGTTAATGTTAACCTAATGGGATGTATATACTCATCAGTGGAGGCAGGGACCTCTCAACAGGCTTACATGTGAGAACAACCCAACTCATCACGGGTTATTCTCAATTACAGCCCAATAGATAAATATCCTTATATTAGAGTATAGTGCAATATATAATAATAGAATATAAATAATTGATATAACAACTCATTATTTTAATTATTGATTAAGGTTAATCCATAAAATCCAACATTTCAATTATTTACTTGGAACTTCCAAAATATCAGGACCGCGACACTGAGAGTAGACATATACACTTGCAGCCGATACGATCAAGGTTGTTATCATAGTTGATTGATGTTGGATGGGGGCGAGGCAATGGATGGGAGTATGGGACTCTTGTTGGCTATGAGATGGGTGAAAGATTTGTACTTGATAAATATTTATGTTCAAAAGTGGTTATAGATAAATTCCACAATTGAAAGGTTTACTTCTCAAGCTTCCTCAAGGATTGTAGAAGCATAATTCCTTTTATTATAAGTTCTCGTGTTGAATTTAATAGAAGATAGACAAAATTGGTTGCTCTTGTGCTGATAAATATGGTCATATATATAATTTTATGATTTTACTGATATTCCAACATATATTTAATAATTAATATTAATATAGCATTACAAAGCAGCATATTTCAGTTCACAAAAAAAATTTCAGCATATTTCAATAAAAATATCAATGCTATTATGCATATTTCAATAAAATTACTGTTTACACCCTCTCATTCCCTTCTCACTTTACCTGTGGACTAAGCCCAATACAACACACACTAACTATTTTCTTTCTTTCTTTCATTCTTTTCTATATCCCCCTCTTTTTCTTATAACTTTGTGTGTAGAGAGGGTCAGAGTGACACACCCAACAAACAAACCCACGGACAATCCAGAAAGTAATATTAACATAAAAATATAATAATGAGATATGATTGAATATATTTATGTGAAAAATAAATTATATTAATAATGAATAAAATTAAATCAATATATTTGTGAACTTAACTTAGTTAATAAAGATATTATACATAATTTATAAAGTTTGATATTCAAATTTTAGTAGTACACTTATTCATTTTTAAAAGATTAAAATTCTAACCACGAAAACAAAATCAATATTTTGTTATAGTAAAATTCTATTAACAATTGTAAAAAATTAATTTAATTTTTTGTCTTTAAATACTTCTTTCCGTCCTAAAACTATTGTTCCTTTAGCTTTTTAGTTAATTAATCAATATAAAATAAATGTTAGTTTATCATTTGTGCCCTTATAAAAGTTAAAGTATTAATTAAATATATTTTCTTTTTCTTAATAAGGTAAGGATAAAATAGACTAAACTTATTAATTTTTTTTTGTTTTTTAAAAGGACAATAATTTTAAGATAGAGAGTAGTTCAATTTTTTTTGTATTTAAATAATTCATTTTCTATTTTTAAAGTATGTGAATTTCACTATTTTTAATAATAAAAACTAATTAAATCAATACTAATTTGGTAAGAGAAAGTTTCACAAAAAATAGTAATGAAAAAATGAATAACTTAATTTTGCCACTATTTTGGTGAGCCCAGAAAGTAGTGGTAGTAATTCTGTTTGAAACAATACAATGGTTCAACCGGCAAGCATGCGAAAGATGGGTGAAGGAAGGGCCAAGGGGTGCAATGAAACTCGTCAGACACGTTGTGGTAACGAGTCATTCGTTTTCAACACATTCCGTATCTCATCTCTCTGTCACCTTCACACCTTCCCGCAAGTGTATCATACCTTCCATATCTTTCTAAATCCAAAAATGATCTTCCATTACAAAATCAATTTTCAGATGAAATGAAAGGATTGACAAAACTAAACTTTATTGGTTCAAATTTAGACAATAGAGAGAAATATATACTATTAATTTTACAATTAATTATTAATATTGGTTTATTTTATTTTAAAAAATGATAGAGTGTACGACAAATGGTATTGTTTTAGTTGTATGATTCGATTAATTACTTTCATATTTGATGGGTTACACTTTATCATTTATCCCATTAAAATAAATATTATCTACTAACTATATATTAATATAATATACTAAGTAAGTTACTAATTAACCCTTTTTAAAATCTAATCACAATTATTTATGTTTTTATTAACGTCCTTTATCGTAATTAACTAAATATGGAGAAGTTTTTTCCCATACAAATCAACAATTAGTCACAGATTTAGTTAAACAAAAAAAATTAGTCACATATAAAAAAAAAACTAACATGCTATTTGTGCTCCACTTTTTGAGTTGCTTTGTTAAGAAAAACTAACTAATTTTTAAAGATTTTTTTTTGCAAAAAGCAGCTTAGTGTGATACTATAAAAAAAATAAAAAAAAACCACCTATTTTTTGACTGAAAAAAAAAAACCAACATGTTATTTGTGCTCCACGTTTTTTACTTACTTTGTTCAAAAAAACTAGCTAATTTTTAAAGATTTTTTTTTGCAAAGATTATTTTGAATTCCATAGAAATAAGTGCTATAAAGTTATATCATGGGCGACAAAAACAGTTTAATGATGCTATGTTGGTGCTAAGTTACTCAAATTATTAAAAAAAAAAAAAACACTACCCAAAGAAAACAAAAACTAAAGTGGAGGTATCCTTTCTATATAAGTTACTCATAAGGCTAAAAAGGAAGAACACAATATGGCAGTTTTCACTCCGTACCATCTCTCATCCTGACTACTACTTCTCCCGACTTTCTCCATCACTTTATCTTTGCTATTAATTTTCATGACAGCATCTTCTAATTTGGTAAGTTTTTTACATTATTGTTGTTGTGACTTTTGTTCCTATGAGTAGCATAATTTTCATCGCATGCTAAATGGATTGACTACATTTCAAGTGTCAATAGCGTTTGAAAATAGAATAATATTTTGCTTAAATTACACAACACAAATGTCATTTAGTATAAAATATGCTAACGTTACTAGAAGAACAGAGAAGAATATTTGACACGATCATGAAAGTTGTTCGGAAGCAAAAATGAGGAGTTTTTTTCCTATATGGATATGGTGGAATAGGAAAAACTTTCATATGGAACACTTTAGCAACAACTTTACAATCAAAACGAGACATTGTTTTGACTGTAGCTTATAGCGGAATTGCATCTTTATTGTTGCCTGGAGGAAGGACAGCTCATTCAAAGTTCAAGATTCCAGTTCCAGCACTTGAATTTTCTATTTGCAATATAGAGAAGGGAACTAAACTAGAACAACTTTTAAAATTAACAAAGTTAATTATATGAGATGAAGCTCCTATTGCTCTCAAATTTTGCTTTGAAATTTGGACAAATCCTTAAAAGACATAATGAGTGAGGATAAGTCTTCTGCGTCCAAAATATATGGAGGAAAAGTTATAGTCTTTGGTGGTAATTTCAGACAAATCTTTCCGGTAATACCAAGATGAAGTAGATCAGATATTATTCATGCAACAGTAAATGCCTCTTATATTTGGGATCATTGCACTGTTTTAACCCTTACCAAGAACATGCGGTTGCTAAATGGTTCATCAAATTCAAACTCTGAAGAAATTAAAAAAAAAATTTGAATGGATATTAAGGATCAGGGATGGAGAAGTTTTAGAACCAAATGATGGATATGAAGATATCCCAATTCTAGATGAACTTTTAATTTCATAATTCGATGAACCCATTGATGCAATTGTTAAACGTACATATCCTGATTTATTGAATCATTACATTGATGGTCAATATCTACAAAGTAGAGCTATTTTAGCATCAACAATTGAGGTTGTAGAGAAATCAATGATTATATATTGAAGCACATTCCAGGTATTTCAAATTCATTAGTTGAATAGATTTAATATAATTTATAACATATGCAATTATTTTTTTACAAAATTTTATTGTGTTTTTGTTGAATATAGGTGATGAAAATGAATATCATAGTTCAGACTCCATAGATCGAACCGAAGAAAATGATAATGAAGCATTTGAACAGCTTACACTAGAGTTTTTAAATTGTCTAAAAACATCTGGACTTCCGAACTATTCCATCAAACTAAAAGTTGGCACGCCAATCATGTTGTTGAGAAATCTAGATCAAGCTGAGGGGTTATGTAATGGTACTAGGTTGACTGTTGCTAAACTTGAAGATCATGTGATTGAAGCTAAAATAATTACTGGAAAAAACATTGACAATATAATATATATTCCAAGAATGTCGATGTCACCATCACAATCACCGTGGCCTTCAAGCTTATAAGGAGGCAATTTTCGATTATTGTTTCTTTTGCCATGACAATAAACAAGTCTCAAGGTCAATATTTTGAATATGTTGGATTATACTTGCCAAGAGATATTTTCAGTCACGGTCAACTCTATGTGGCAATTTTTAGAGTGAAGAGCAAACAAGGACTGAAGATTTTAATACATGATAACGCAAGAAAATCATTGAATACTACTACAAATGTAGTGTTCAAAGAGGTTTTCCATAACATCCAATAGGTAATTTATATTCATCTCCTATTTCTCCATTTCAAATTGGAATTTTATATTGTCATGCATTAGATATAATTTCTATAAATTACTAACTGAGTTGCACTTATTCACACACACATACATATATATTTATACTTTAATGCTTCAACCTATAATAATTAGAAATAACATTTTTGTTCAATTTTTTCAAGAACTTGCAAAGACTCAAATTGTTCTCACCTTCTTTTACACAAAGTCTTACAAATGTAGAACGAGAGTTGATCATTAATAATTCACTTCAAATTAAAGTATCTCATTTATTAAGTTGTATCTATAGATTCCATGTTGTTTTCAACAAACCTATATGTACTTTGTAATAGTATAAGTTAGATATGTATTTTTTTTTGGTACAAAGTTAGATATGTATTTATTAATATATTTTTTTTGACGGGATGTATTTATTAATATTAAGATCATATTTTATATTATATGTTTAAAACTTTATTAATGCAATGATAAAAACATGTTTTTAAATTGTAATGTGTTGCTTCTTTTAAATTTTCTTTTGATTTCTGTTATTTATTTTTTTTGACGGATCTTTAGTTTCAATTGTTATTATTTTTCTAATTAAACAAAAAAGAAATTAATAAATTAACCAACATTTTTAAAAACTACATAAGTATTTAATACAATTAAATATAACATTTAACCACAACCCAGACCCGTGCGGATGCACGGGTTTATAACTAGTTATTTTATAAACTAACACATAATTTATCTTTTTTATATTACATTTCATAACTTATATAATATGATCAAAACGACATATATTATTTTGACATTAATACATTTTAATAACTTCATGTACTACATCTAAAAGTATTACAATAGCGTCACGTAACATATATAATTAAACATCATAATGATTGTATATATATAAATCACGAGAAAAATTGAAGAAAAGTGTCTTCAAAAATGGTAAGCAAAATCTTGTCCTATGCGCGTCAAGCCACTCCATAAACCTGGCGCGTAACACCATAAACAGAAAACACCACCGCCTCTAATCCTTCTTTCCACTCCCCCAACACTCTATTCCCAAAAATTTCATCTAAAATAAAAAGCGTAAACACAACACCAAAACAAAAATGCATCACCATTCTACTTTCCCTTTCCCTTTCCTTTTCACTCTCTTTTCCATTTTCATTACATTTTTCTAAACTTCTTTTTTTCCAATATATAATACTCATCTGGGTCCCTTATTCTTACACTACTCTACTACTACTACTACTACTACATTAATTAATTAAACCATATAGTATCATCAAATCAAAATTCAAATTCAAAATCACTTTCTCAAATGGCTCAAAATCACTATTCCGATTTCTGCCTCCC